>JAAGEH010000005.1:43512833-43575277 GCA_011751065.1 Lasiurus cinereus
ATATATATATATATATATATATATATACACACACACACACATATATGAGAAAAGATTCATGTTTCTATAGGAAACTTGCAGACACACAGCTGCCACAGAAACAATCCAGTTCCATAGCTTTTTTTCTATTTTATTTTTGTTCATTAGATTCCACATATAACAGAAATCACAGTTCCATAGTTTTAAAGTAATACTATCCAACAATTTAACTTCTCATGATCTTAGTGTTCCTATCTATAAAGCAATAGCTTACTTTGCCTGTACCTCTGGAATATTATCAAAACTGCGTTATATAAAAGAATTTTTGAAAACTACAAATCTCTTTAAAGAGTTGTGGGGGAAAAAAGGATAAATACTAATTCCAGATTATGTAAATTCTAGCTTAAAAAAAAATTACCTTCCACACAGCTCCAAAGTCTAAATTGTCATTTTCAGTTTAAACAAACTAACCTTGTATATTGTCCTTCTTCAGGTCTAGCCGTTCAAGTAAGGGAATGAGGTAGGCACCACTCTTGCCCGTTCCATTTTTTGCTCTAGCTAAAATATCCCTACCAGATAAAGCGATGGGAATGCTCTCCTCCTAAAAGAGACAATACAAATTACTTGTAAATAAAAATAGCACAGTCTGGGCAGTGTGGCTCAGTGTTTTGAGTGTCAATCTATGAACCAGGTGGTCACAGTTCGATTCCCAGTTAGGGCACATGCCCAGGTTGCGGGCTTGATCCCCAATAGCGGGCATACAGGAGGCAGCCAGTCAATGATTCTCTCATCCCTGGTGTTTCTATCTCTCTCTCTCCTCCCCATTCCTCTCTGAAATCAATATATATATATATATATATATATATATACACACACACACACACACACACACACACACACACACACCCAAAACAACACATAAGCAAATTCTTCTCTAAAATACACTGAAGTATATATATCTCTTTGGTATTGCTTTAACATGTCTTATATGTTTGCATTTTACAAGAATAAGTAGAGATCATGTAAATTAGCAAGACCAGTCAACATCACCATCATCAACCAATATTTACTAAAACTGCTCATAGTATATTAAATTGCATTCCAATATATATGTAAGTGTGTATGGCCAAGGAAGCTGAGCATCAACAACAAAGAGAACAAAGAAAGGAGGAACGTGAGCTGACACAAAGAAAGAGAAAAAAGCAGAAAACAGTTTACAATTAAAAAATTGGAGAAAAAAGTGACAAAAAAAAAACACACACAAAACAAGCACTATATATAATATTTTAGGACTAATAAGCCAATTTTACAATGAAAACTTGTATCTTGGACAACTTAGCCTTGCACAAAGCAGGAAGAGGCTGGAAAAGTCTAACCTCAGGTCCCATTTCATATTTAATAATTATATCCATAAATCTCCAATATCTGTCTTACTGCCAACTCCTCTGTCCTGAAATGTGCTCATATGGAGAGTCTATTCCAATCTAGTTACCTCAATTCATGGTCACATTACTGAGAGGACTCTCATTTTCATATTAAAATTACTGTCCTGTGTGTTTTGCAGAAGACAACCATTTCATATTAACTCAGGACAAATTTCCCAGACAATAGCAAAGGAGTCTCAACAGTTACTAAAAATTAAATATACGTATATACTGGGAAACTATACTGTGGGAGGCAGCTGACCAATGATTCTCTCTCATTATTGATGTTTGTATCTTTTTCTCCCCCTTCTCCCTTCTTCTATGAAATCAATAAAAAATATACTTAAAGTTAGGGAAATAAATGAGATTTATAATCATTGTAATAATTAATTCTTTCTATATCTAAGCTAATGACCAAAAGAAATCTCTCCAGCATTTTAAAACATTTTAAAATATATTTTTATTATAGAAATACCTAAGTTATAAGCATAATGACTTCCATTTCCCACCATGACATTCATTATACCCAGAATTCAATCACAGGGGTCAGATGGGTTCTGAATGGTCAGAATAACTAGCACAGATGCCAGATCTGTGAAAATGGTCCTGTGACAATTCTGTTATCTTGTTCCTATAACCAGCAGTAATAGTCTACTTATTGTGGTAAAGCAGATCAAGGAAGAAAATGACTGAAGATCAAAACTGCAACCTTGGCCTATCAGGACAACACTTGAACTCACTGAGCAACCTGGCCAGGGTCTCTTCTATGGTTTTTAAACAGGCCACCTGCACACTATAGCAAAAAAACGGGGAGAGGAATGTGGCTAAATGGTCTCCACGGGTCTTCCAATGATCTTTCAAGCCAGGTCCTTTAAAACTATAAACATTTTCAATAAAGTCAGGCAAGGAGAATTAATTTAGGGGTACCCTAATATGTCTTTGGTTTAGATGAAGGCTACTAACTTCTAAATTCCTCTATTTTTTTTGATGGGGCTCATGCTCTACAGAAATTATTTAAGGGTAAGACTTTGTAACAAAGTCAGTAAGCTAGTCTATAAGTTAGGATGCACTGATAGTTTGCCTGTATGCTGGCCATTATGATTAGTCTGGTATTTCAGCACATCCACACTGTCTCTTACCACTATTTCCTAGGAAGACCAGGTAATATGAAGCAAGAAAACTCAGATTCAGACTGCTCTGAAACCAAGAGGAAATAATGTGAAGCTGCCAAGAAGAGAAGGAGAAAAGCAAGCTAAAAATCCTTGAAACACTGTGTGCTAGGCACTCTGCTAGATAGATACCTTATGTTATTTACGTTCTTCCAACTTTGGTGCTTTTTGTTTTACAATCTATAAAATGGATCCCCAGAGATTAATTGTTTTGCCCAAGATCATGAAGCAAGAAATGCCAGAACCAGGACTTGAACTTAAGTCTGCAAATAACAACATGTAAGTGAGGATGTGAAGAAATCAAAACCCTCATACAGTTAGTGGGAATGTATAGCCATTTTGGAAGTCTGGCAACTCCTCAAAAGATTAAAGAACATTAGCACATGAACCCACAATTCCACTCCCAGATATATAACCCCCAAAGTGAAAATATCTCCACACAAAACTTGTACATTAATGTTCACAGTAGCATCTACATAATAAAAGCCCAGCGACTGTTATGGCAGAACGACCGGTCGCTATGACACACCAGCCACAGGGGGCCACCAAGTGCCGCTGCAGAGCCCGAGGGCCCCAGGGTCAGTTGCACAGCTGCTGCCAAGGCCCAATACACGTGAACAAGACTGAGAAGCAGGGTAAGGGTTGGGGGTCCAGCTCCTTTGCTCTCTGAGTCCCGGCTCTAGCGAAAACTGCCTGGCTCAGGAGGCCAGGAAGGTGGTGGAGAGAAACCCTGTGAACCTGCTGCCTGAACAGCAGCCCAGGACCCGGTACCACCAGAAATGGACCATCTCAGAGTACACTGAACTTGGGGGGAAGGCAGGGACCTTGAGGGACCTTGCCACCAGCTAGCTCCTGGTGGATCCCACCTCAAAGGAAACTCAGTCTTTGATTCCTTAGTTCAGTCTATCCCGACTAAAGAGGATCAGTTGGGCACATTTTAAGGGAGAATTAAAATTCTAAAACAGTGTTCTGTTCCATGGAGATTGCTACCCAAGTTGTCCTAGGCTTAAATTTGGGGTGATTATGGGGCCTGGCTCTGCCACTGGTACCCATATCTTCCAATTGGCCTGTATTTGTTGAAAGGGCCCAAAGAGAAGGAGGAGAACAAGTTTTTTGTTGCAATAGATTTGACCCACAGACAAAGGCGAGTATTAATGTATACCCAGAGACCACAGCTCTGAGTCTGCCTAGCCAAAGGGAGCACAGGGCCTGTTTGCAGAGCCTTCTAGTGGTCTGTTTCCTTGCTGAGGCCATCCTCTCTGGGAAACCTGGGGCCCACGCACAGTGGGTCTTCTCCAGGCACCCCTCCCCCTCCCCCGCTGGTCCTGCCCCCACCCTAATTGGGGTCGGGAACAGCTGGCCAACCTCCGAGTCCCTTCCCCTCCATTGGCCTGGCCCAATAGGGAGAGGGGTAGGCGGGATAGACCCCACCATGCATGATTTCGTGCACCAGGCCTCTAGTTATTCATAATAGCTAACAGTGCAAACAACCCTACCAACTGATGAGTGGATAAACCAAATGTGGTATAGCCATATAATGGAACATTACTTAACAGAAAGGAATGAAGTTTTGATATATATTACAACATGGATGACCCTAAGGCAGTGGTTCTCAACCTTTTTTTAATGCTGTGACTTTTTAATACAGTTCCTCATGTTGTGGTAACCTCCAATCATAAAATTATTTTCGTTGCTACTTCATAACTGTAATTTTGCTACTGTTAATGAATCATAATGTAAATATCTGTGTTTTCTGATGGTCTTAGGCTCTACAGCAGTGGTTCTCAACTTGTGGGTCGTGACCCACAGGTTGAAAACTGCTAGCAAGGTCGCCTAAGACCATCGGAAAACAGATATTTACATTATGATTCATTAACAGTAGCAAAATTACAGTTATGAAGTAGCAACGAAAATAATTTTAAGATTGGGGGTCACCACAACATGAGGAATTGTATTAAAAGGTCACAGCATTAAAAAAGGTTGAGAACCACTGCCTAAGGAAATATGATAAGCCAAAAGAGGAGACCATATATTGTATAATTCTATTTATAGGAAATGTATAGAATAGGTAAATCCATAGAGACAGAAAATAGATTAGTGGCTGCTTATGGCTAGAGCAGTGGTCGGCAAAACACGGCTTGTGAGCCCTGGTTTGCCGCTCTGGTGACTAATGAGTTTGCCAACCACTGGGGTAGGGGAAAATGAGAGACTGCTAAAGGAGTTTCTGTTTAGGGTGATGAAAACATTCTAAAAGTGACTGTAGTTTTGATCGCACAATTGTGACTATACTAAAAACCATTAAATTGTATACTTTAAATGTGTGAATTGTATGGTATTTGAGTTCTATCTGAATTTAGCCCAACAATCCCACAACCTTAACTCTGATGATGGCAGACTCATGCCACCTTAGCTCTCCAAGTCCATGATCTAGAGTCTAGGGACTGATCCAATCTCTCTCTCTATAAAAGCCTAAGCAATCGTTATGACCGAATGACCAGTCAACCAGTCACTATGATATATCTTGACCACCAGAAGGCAGACACTCAACGCAGGAGCTGCTCCCTGGTGGTCAGTGCGCTTGCACAGCCAATTATCCTCTGGCCCCGTGCACTGGGCCTCTAGTATATATACATGATGTATTTTTGTTACATTAGTATCCATTTCCCTTTCTCAGTAGAACCCTAGCTTCCTTCTGAGGTATTACATCTCCCCCACCCCAATGTATCAATAGTCTAGGCCAGTGGTTGGTAAACTGCGGCTCTTGTCTCTTTGCTGACTCATGATTTTGCCAACCACTGGTCAAACCAACTTCCTCAGCCACATGACACTCTGGCATTGCTGTGTTTTCCAAAATTCTCAGGCAAAATAATAGTGAAGAAAAAGGCAATGTGAATGGTAGTCTCAGGTATATAATACTTTGGCTAAGTGGCTAGAAAATTAATTGTCTATATGCTATACCAACACTGAGAGTGCAAATAACAAAGTCAATTTAAAAATTTAATATAAAGGTGGAAAATAGAAGCCAGCAAGGGTCTGCTAAATGAACCAATAAATAAAACTATTATATGGAACAATAACTCATAACATTTCTTACACATTTATCATGTACTAGGCACTGTATAAAGCTTACTAACATTCATCACCTCATGATAGTGGGAATGTATAGCCATTTTGGAAGTCTGGCAACATTAGCCCTATGGTATATGCTATATCAATTCTATAGGCTAGGAAACCAGGGCTTAGGAAGATATCTCAATCAACTAAGAAAGCAGCGGAGTTCGCATTTAACCTGGGCAGCCTACTTGCAAATCGATAGTGTTCTTGAGCAGTTTAGACCAAGTTCGCCTGCCGACATGTTAACCATAATTTCAAAGTTTTCTAAATGCTTTTTGAGGGCCTGTTTCCTGAATGTACCTTGCTAAGTACCAGAAATACAAAGTTGAAGGACAAAGACCCTACAGGAGAGCTCTCAGTTGAAGGACAAAGACCCTACAGAAGAGCTCTCAGAACTTTTTATTCTTACAGATAAAATACATTAACATGAACTATATTAAAGTAGTTTACATATTTCAATATCCATTCACATTGCCTATCTGATTATGTATAACATTATCTTGACACTTTCTCTGGCCATAATAAACTTTAGTTTTTGTGTTTTATTGTCGCTTTTGTCATTTAATTTTTTTTCTTTTTAATTTTTATTAAATTTTTTATACATATCTCCCCATTGCCCCCCCTCCCTCCCAGACATACCCCAACCCCCCAGTGTCTGTGATCATTGGTTATGCTTATATGCATGCATACAACTCCTTTGATTGATCACTTATCTACTTCACCTAACTTTAATCTTTCTGCTGTAATTTCAGTGTTTGATGCTTTATGATTTTTGTCCCCCTGAGAATTATCAGTCTACTCCCTTTCTGTGCTCCTGATTCTATTATATTAACAAGTTTATTCTGTTGATCAAATTTTTAATTCACTTAATTTTTAGATTCACTTGTTGATAGATATGTATTTGTTGTTCATAATTTTTTGGCTTTTACCTTTTTCTTCTTCCTCTTCTAAAAGAGTACCTTTCAGCATTTCATATAATACTGGTTTGGAGTTGATGAACTCCTTTAGCTTTTTCTTCTCTGTGAAGCTCTTTATCTGCCCTTCAATTCTGAATGATAGCTTTGCTGGATAGAGTATTCTTGGTTGTAGGTTCTTGCTATTCATCACGTTGAATATTTCTTGCCACTCCCGTTTGGCCTGCATAGTTTCTGTTGAGAAATCAGCTGACAGTTGTATGGGTGCTCCCTTGTAGGTAATGAACTGTTTTTCTCTTGCTGCTTTTAATATTCTCTCTTTGTCTTTTGCTCTTGGCATTTTCATTATGATGTGTCTTGGTGTGGTCCTCTTTGGATTCCTTTTATTTGGGGTTCTGTGTGCTTCCTGGACTTGTAAGTCTATTTCTTTTACCAGATGTGGGAAGTTTTCAGTCATTATTTCTTTAAATAGGCTTTCAGTATCTTGCTCTCTCTCTTCTTCTGGCACCCCCACAATTCTGATGTTGGTACGCTTGAAGCTGTCCCAGAGACTCCTTACATTATCTTCACATTTTTGGATTCTTTTCTCTTCTTGCTTTTCCAGTTGAATGCTTTCTGCTTCTTTATATTTCAAATTTTTGACTTGATTCTTGGCATCCTCTAGTCTGCTATTAGGACTCTGTATAGTATTTTTTATTTCAGTCAGTGTCTCTAGTATGTCCTTTTTCATCTCCTCTTGGGTCTCACTAAATTTATCTAACTTTTCTAGCATATTCTTGAAAAACCTTATAAGCGTGGTTTTGAACTCTATATCCATCCCTTGTCTCGGCATTTTCACTATGCTGGGGAAACTTCTGTGTTGAATTCAGCTTTATGATACCAGACTTGCAAAACCGAAGAAGCCTCTGTTGAGCTTGGGAGGGGTGGAGTCTCAGGGCTTAAGGGACCGCCTTGCCTTCCAGTCGGCCCCGCCCTCCACGGCCCGAGTCTCAGGTGACTGGGTAATCGCTGGAGCGGTCCTTGTGCCCGAGCGCCTCTAGACCACTGCCCCTCCGACTCCCCTGCGCACCAGGACCACACGAGTCTAGGTCCCCAGGGTTTCGCCCGAAACAGGGGCTTAGTGGAGTCAGAAGTGGCACAGTTGGGAGGGTCTGTCTCCCACCCACTCGCGAAAGCCAGCGGCACAATCAGCAATCTGTCCTGTGCGCAGTGCCGTGCGCGCTACCAGGCCTTTGATCTTTTGCGACTCCCATGAATTTCCGTGCACTTCTCCCTTTTCACAGTCCAAACTCCCCCTGTATGAGTTTCGGCTGGATCTGGGGTTTAGTGTTGTAAGATAAGGGGTTCAATGCCTTTGAGAGTCTCCGTTTCCCTCCCGCCAGAGAAAGCCAGCCAGGTACTCCGGCAGTCGCTCTCTCCACGCTTGCGTCTCCATACCTCAGCTTTTTGCAGCTCCTCTGTGCGAGGCAGCAGTGTAAGTGTTTACCTATGCCGCCATCTTGGATTCCTTCTAAACTTTAGTTTTGTCCACAAAGGCATACTGTCACCCCTAGGCAATTACTAGCCTAATGTTCTGTGCTTAGAACATGGATCAATTCTTCTTCCAGGTTGTCCCATCTTCCTCAAATGGCTACATATTTGTGCAATTTTGAGTAGAAAGTAGTATTACACTAAATTATCTGTACAATTAGCTTCACAGACTGTGAAGACAGGAACCCTCTCGGCCTTGTTCAACATGACATCCTGCATCTAACACTTTCTAGGTCACTCAATGTTTGTTTAATGAAAAAGTGCTCAATGATGCAATAGGGGATTGTCCTTAATGCCTACACGCAACAGTTTTAAGTTACATAAAGACAACAGTCATGTTTATTAAATCTGCATATGTACACTACATGTTTATGCCTACATATATGCATGTAACATGCATGCATACATACTGTATATCCCCTTGCTATTTCCACTGAAGGGGCAAGGAACAAAGAGTGCACCTCGTGTTCAGATGTTGACCTCTAACCCTATTCCTCACTAATTGGAACTGGGGTTCCTTGGAGAAATGGCTGATTCCAAGGCAGGGCCAGGGTATGCCAAAAACGAAGTGCTCAAGAAAAATGGAGGGAGGAAAGGGTGGAGAGGTGGAACACAGAGGATTTTTTAGGACAATGAAACAACTCTGTATGATACCCTAATTGTGGATATATGTCATTATACATTTGTTCAAACTCATAGAATGTATACCACCAAGAGTGACCCCTAAGGTAAACTATGGGTTTTGGATGATACATGTCAATGTAAGTCATCAGTTGTAACAAATGTATCACAATATATAACTCTTGAGAGAATACTGATAATGGGAGGGGGGGATGCTATGCATAAGTGGGAATGGGGCATATGGAAAATCTCTCAGCTGAGAGCTTAAAACTGCTCTAAAAATAGTCTATCCATGGCAGGAGTGAGGATGGGCTAGAGAAGGTAGATGGGGAGACAAAGGGGACATATGTAATACTTCCAATACTGAAGACTAAAAAAAAAAAGAAAGGAATCTGAAAAAAATAAAATTAACTAATTAAAAAAATAAAAATAGTCTATCTGAAAAATAAAAGGGGGCACATTACAAAACAACCTCAAAGGAGCTCAAATCTGGGAATTTGAGCACAAAAATATCATTGGAAAAAGAAGAACTCATGATTCCATACTGATTCTCTCTCTATATATATACATGCATAAGGAAGAGATAGGGAATGCTACTTAAAAAAACAGAGGAATCCTAGAGTTGGAAGCTCATTATAATCCAACAAAGACAGGATCATCAATGGATGCTAAGACTAGGAGAAACTTTGATGAAGGGTGGGATCTCTGCATAATCTTAAAGTGATCTCTATAGACTGCTTATAAATTTCAAAGAAGGAAAAGAAGCTGCAATTATACAGTAGAAAAATCAGAGGCCACTTTGTCAGGGTAATCAAAATAAAAATCACCAATGAGACACCTCTAAATGTGATACCCTGAGAAGGCCATAGCATGATTTCTACACTATTGTGGCTAAGGATGTATTAACTTTAATCACATAGAAACATGAGACAAACCCAGAATGAGGAAAGTTCTATTTTAAAAAGGGGGCTATATTTTTAAATATATCAATATTATAAAAGGCTAAAACAGACCAGGGAAATGCTGAAAGGAGGTTAGAGACGTAACTATATGCAATACCCAATTCTAGGATGGATTCTATACCAAGGAGAAAAAGATGCTAAAAAGAACATTTTTCGGGTCAATTAAAAATTAGAATACAAATGATAAGGTAGAAATATTGTATTAATAGAGAAATTTTTTTAAAAAGGAGACTTAAGAGACACAGCAAAAAAATAAATAAATAAATAATGTATTAACATTGATTTGACCACAGGTTATATAACAGAGTATCTCTATTCTTAGGAAACACTGAAATAGAGGTAATGGCCATGATTTTATAACTTATCCTTCAGAAGTTGGGGGGGAGAAGGGGGAAGAGGTTCGGAAAAAGAGTGCATATATGTGCATATATGTGTGGGTGTGGTACACACAAGAGAAATATTAATTTATTTTATCATTCCCATAAATGATAAGTACATAATTATTCACTCATAACATTATACATGTGATAAAACGTGGAAACATACCTGAATAGGAGATGGCTTTTCCCAGCCCATTTCAAAAATTCCCATCAGTAACTCCCGCTTTAAACAATAATCTTCAAACTCATTTCCTTTTGTGGAGGTTACATCCTAGTCAACCAAACAAAACAATAATAAAAGAATAAAGTACAACTGTGTTCCTCTGTTAGCATGCTTAAGCAAGTTTGTCTGAGAAACTAATTCTTTACCCCATTTAAGACATAAATATATGATCTGTATTTCAACTATTCCTGAAGAATAACCACTCTCTTAACAGACATAGGCCATTTAAAAACTGTGTTTGGAGGAAAGGCCACTATGTGGTCATATTCTTTTAAGGAACAGATGGAATACTGTAAGAATCATGCTATGGAATTAAAATCCAATATATGAAATCAAACCCTCATTGCCTACAAATAGCCTAGTCAAAATCAAGGCTTCTCAAGCTCAGCAATATTGACATTTGAGCCAGAAAACTCACTGCTGTAAGGGGCTGTCTTGTAGCCTTTTCCCAGCTGTGATAACTAGAAATATTTGTAGGTATTGCTATATGTCTCTTGGTTGAAAATACTGGGCTAAGAGAACTAACCATTTTCAACTTCCAGGGAAAGTGGGCCTAAGCCATCAGTTGGATATCCTTTGCACTGCTGTGGAGGCGGGAGAGGCTCCCACCACCGCTGCTATGCTTGCCAGCTGTGTGCCTGGCTTGTGATTGAGCAGCATGCCCCCTGTGGAAGTGTGCTAACCACCAGGAGGCATATCCTACATGAGTGTCTGCCCTTCACCCGCCCCTCTCCCAGGTGGTTAGTGCACATCATAGTGACCAGTCATTCCTCCTTCGGGCCAAACCGGCTCTCCGACATCCCCTGAGAATCTGATTGTGAGGGTTCAGGCCAAGCCGAGGGACCCCACCAGTGCATGATCAGGATGTGGGAGGTTGGCCAACCAAGGAGGGACTGTGGTAGGGCTCCAGGGTGTGTCCAGCCCATCTCGCTCAGTCCTGATCGGCCAGACCCCAGCAGCAAGCTACCTTACCAGTCAGAGCATATGCTCCCTGGTGGTCAGTGCATGTCATAGCGAACAGCTGAATGGCCTTAGCATATCATTAGCATATTATGCTTTGATTGGTTGAATAGCCAATTGGACGACTGGATATTTAGCACATTAGGCTTTTATTATAAAGGACTAACTAGAGGGCCAGTGCACGAATTCGGTCCAGCCCATATGGGCCAGGGGGAGGGGATGTGGAGGTTGATCAGCTGGCCTGTCCTCTGGCCAAACTCCCAGTTAAGGGGACAATTTGCATATTAGCCTTTTATTATATAGGATTGCTTACTTCACTTTTGAAGTTCCCATACCATCTTAAGTTAAATTTTACAATCAACTTACCGAAGTTTTGATTCTTAAATCCTTTGGAGGGAGTTTTAAAGTCTTTTTCCAGTCATCACCAGGTCTAGAGAGAATGTAGTAAAATTGAAGTATGAGAATTCATAGCATCATATTCTAATACAAAGATCATTCATCTAAATTATAATCGTATTAATAAAAGTTTATGCGGTCATGATGCCCTCACACCATAATGAGTGATCACCAGGAAGCTGCATGTACAGTGGGTGCATGTGGGTAGGCAGGGGCTTGATGCTGAGTGCGTGGCGTGGAGGTGGGTCCTGCTGCTCCACACGGAGAGGCCAGGGGTCCTGTGGCTCTGCAAGGCACATCCCGAGGTTCCAGCCTACCTCTTTGGGCCAACTGATTGCAGGGCTCCTGCACTGTGACATGGCACAGGCCTCCTCCCCTCTCCAGTGCACCATTTTCATGTACCAGGCCTCTACTTGTTATAAAAAGCAGAGTAAGTTTAATATATTGCCATTTACTTAGGAATATAGTTAACAGCCCTGGCCTGTGTAGCTCAGTTGGTTGGAGAGCATCATCTTACACACCAAAAGGTGGTGGGTTCATTTCCGGGTTGATTGCCAGTGGGAGGCAACATATCAATGTCTCTCTTAGAACAATATTTCTCTCCTACGGCCCCCCTAGAATAAATTTTTAAAAATCTAATAATAAACAATATAGTTAAGAGATAAACATATCATGTATGTGTTTTAATTTAAGCTAGTTACCAATATTAAAAACATTAGAAGATTTTGTGTAAAAGTCGATTCTGACTTTTCCTGTAAAACTGGAAACTTTAACAATATTGGTTCCAAATTTTTGCATGACAATAGTTTGACAGAGCATAGTAACTGAGCTTGAAATCAAGCACCTGACCCTTTAAAGAGGGCAAGTATCTTCTCACCTGACACAACCATCTGAGTTGGTAACTTCTGGATACTAGTTAAAACCAAGGACTCCAGCCTGGTGGCTCAGTGGTTGAACATCCTCCTATGAACCAGTCAGGGCACATGCCTCGATGTGGGCTCAATTCCTAGCATATGGTGTGCAGGAGGCAGCTGATCTATGATTCTCTCTCATCATTGATGTTTTACCTCTCTCTCTGTTCCCCTCTGAATTAAAACAAACAAACAAACAAAAAAATACACCAAAGACTCCAGTTTCATCCCTGACTCTACCATTTATTTTTTGACCATGTAGCAGGTACTTTTCCAAGTTTCCATTCTCATATACACAATGGATTAAGAATTATATCAGATAATTTACATATGGCAATCAGCACAGAATTGGGCTTGGTCCCCAGTGGGGAAGACCTGTGTGGGGGGAGGGAGAGAAAGCCAATTGGTGATTCTCTCTTATCACTACTGATGTTTCTCTTTCCTCTCCCTGCCTCTCTGAAATCAACTAAAATATAAAAACAAACAAAAAAACTCCTTTAAAAAAAGAAAATGAACTCAGTATTATCTGTTAATGAACATCTCAATCTTTTTTTACCAGGTATGCTTTAAACCAGTGCTTGCCAACCTTTCAAACCCCTTAGGCCACCAGTTGGCGACTGCTTCTCCAAAAGTTTCCTCAAACCAGTGGTCGCCAACCTTTTGGACCTCACGGACCACTGCCTGGCAACCACGGCTTTAAACTATGAATACAGTTAAAAAACAAGAAAAATATAATTTTTAAAATTTCTTTTAGGCCAGGCAGAAACCTCTACTATAATATCCAAAGCATCTAATAGGAAAAATAATTAGCAATAAAGCAAACAATGCCTCTCCCTTTCTCTCTGTAAAAAAACAAATTTTTTTTTTTAAAAACAAACAAACAATGCTTTTCAACAGTGTTGTCTTTAAAACAAATAAATTTTGCCCTGGCTGGTTTGGCTCAGTGGATGGAGCGTCGGCCTGTGGACTGAAGGGTCCTGGGTTCGATTCCAGTCAAGGGTATATGCCTGGGTTGTGGGCTCGATCCCCAGAAGAGGGTGTGCAGGAGGCAGCTGACCAATGATTCTCTCTCATCATTGATGTTTCTATCTCTCCATCTCCCTGCCTCTCTAAAAATCAATAAAAACAAGAAAATATATTTTAAAAAATAAGTTTTTTGCCCTGGCTGGTGTAGCTCGCTCAGTGGTCAGAGCGTCACCCCGAAAAACCAAAAGATCTCTGCTTTGATTCCCGGTTCAGGGCACATACCTAGGTTAGGGGTCTGTTCCACATCTCTGGTGGGGACGTGTACTGGAGGCAACCAATCAATTGATGTTTCTCGCCCTTCTTCCTTTCCACTCTCTAATAGCAATGGGGGGAGGAGAGGGGAGAAAGATATATAGTATGTTTTCACTGATTTCATTATAGCCACTCATAATCAGAGCCTCCAAAACATTTCAAGTCTTGATGAGCACTTATTTTATTTAAAGCTAGGTTCCATATAATCAAAGACACTCTAAGAAAGTTATCTATTTGCTACCACTTCCAAGGGTATTATATTAAAGCCTTCTACCTCAACCTATACGATAGCAAAGTTTCTAAGCAAAAATATGTCAGCTGTTCATTCTACTAGGCCAGCCTACCACACTGTCAAATTCAACAGTGAATAAAAGTACAGAGGATACAATGCAAAAATCTGTCCACAAGGAATTTAGAAACCAAACTACTTAAAACAAGGAACTAGCCAAAACCAGTTTGGCTCAGTGGATAGAGCATCAGCCTGTGGACTGAAGGGTCCCAGGTTCAATTCTGGTCAAGGGCACGTACCTTGGTTGCAAGCACATCCCCAGTGGGAGGTATACAGGAGGCAGCTGAGCCATGTTTCTCTCTCATCGATATTTCTCCCGTCCTCTCTGTAAAAAAAATCAATAAAATATATTTGAAAAACAAAACAAAACAAAAACAAGAAAATAAGTGATAGCGGTATTAGAAGAGTCCTGAACAGCTGATGGGATCTAGAAGCCTTCCTGGAAGAGATGACACTTGAACTATGATTTAAAGAAGCCACAGAATTGAAAAGAAACCATTAATCCTCGGAAAAGCAAAAGTAAAGCCCACTGTTGTCTCAAATTAGAACAACATAGATTTGTTTCTATTTTTAAGGAATAAAAATAGCCTAAATTTTGCTAGCCTATTCACAGTTATCAAAACAAACTGCAATTCAGAAAATATTCTAATTAAAGCATTCACCTTAAAAATAATAGAATATGCATTAGTGACAATTTTCCCAGTGAGCAAATCAATTCTATTGGAAATTTTTATAGGTCACTAGTGAACCACATAGCAGTGACCATCTATATGATATCCTTTTATTTTATAAAAGCCATTTTTCTTTAGGAAGTGCTTCTTAAGCATGGAAACTATCTGGATTGTAACACAAAATATTTTAGTTCAGTGAACTTGTTTCATCATCTTAGGGAAGATTTCTAGAGGTTAAATCAATTATATAGCTAGATTCTTAACAAAGTCAAACCTCAAATGGGTCAAGTTTAAATGTTAATTTTCTATTAACAGAATCTTTAGAGCAATATTTAATAATGTATAGTGAACACTTAAAAAATGGCAGCCTACAATCTTCCAGATTTGAAAGAAAACACATTCTGTAGTCAGATGAGGCTCTTAAGTTTTTAGTCAACTAGTGGAATTGGGACTATTCAGAGATGTGTTTCCCAGAGTTCAAAATCCTGAGATTCTATATTTGACTGTGTTATTTTGTGTGTGTGTGTAACAGGAGAAAGCTTATAAAACCAAAAAATTTTAAGCTAAGTTGCAAAAACTGAAAAAAGAAAAAAAAAGTTATGGATAAATTTTATGAGTACATTTGGAGCTAAGAAGGCTGGGCAAGTCCTTACATTTGAAACTTGAAATTGACTCTAAATGTCATTTAAACTAGGACACGGTGCAGTTATACTAGGGAAAAATCATACTGACAAAAACAAGATAAATCTGAGCTAATTATGAAAGCCAGCAATGTTTAAAATATAACATATACAAAATTAATATATATTATCTGTGCCTATATTCATTACTTAAAAAACCTGAATTAATTATGACAGAAATACATTATTCTATTGCAAATATCTACTGGCCATAAAACAAAGTCGTCTGTCCTCTACAATCAAAATGGTTAAAGTATACATAAATAGTCATTAACAAGGTAATAAAAAGAAATCTCCTTGGTCCCCCAAATATGTTTATTTCTTCTAACACTTACTTAATAGTGGTGGTCATACTCTGTGCTTGCTGAGTGCCATTATTGATTGTGTTGGTATTTTTCAGTTGGTTCAGCTGTTGCTGTGTTGGTGTGCCCCCTCCTCCTGGGCCACCACTGGGCTTCACAGGGCCCCTTAGCTGACCATTTTGACTGGATAGACCCATTATAACAGGGTTCTCTGTTCTGGCCGTGCTCATGCTGTATTAAATGTACAGATGTCTCTTCCAAACTTCCAAACTTTTGAAAATCAGTAGAGAAACTGTAATACAGTTTATTAGGCTCTCCAAAATGAAGAGATAAATATAAGTCTTGCTCAATATTGAGTCCTTTATTGCAATGCAGGCAAGCACCTGTAAGTCTCTGAACAGTAAGCAGCAGTAACTTGCTCTCATGCACCGAATCAACTTTTTATTTTTTTGAAGATTCTCTAACGAGGTTTGTTTATATATCTGAATTCACTCACTTCAACCTGAAACAAAGAAAAAGTTAAGTTAGCAAACACACGAAGGTTAGAAAAAACTGTTTCCTCTAACACTTTCTTTAAATTAAAAAATTAAGAATACAACTGCACTTAGATCATATCATTAGCCAGGCTAATAAGAGACACAAAAAGATGAACTGCACACAAAACCAAACCCATAATGAAATCAATCTCAAACTTTTAAATTGTCAGCTCAAAGCAACCCAGAGAATATTAGTATAAAGATACTGTAATTAAATTAGCAATAGTTCTCAAGTGACAGTATTTTCTCTTCAGTTTCCTTCCTGAATTTTCTAAAAGTCGATGATTCATTCCACTTAATTTCGTCACAATTCAAATAAGTATCTCACAACTTAAGAGTAAATCTACATATGTACAAGGCAAGACAAATTTCTTCTATTTCTGACAGCAACTGAGAATCCTCCAAGAACTATATAAGCTTTTGACTTAACTTTATGCTTTTAGAAATATAAAACCCATTTGTAACCTTATGAATTTCAAGTGCAGAAATTAAACTTTATGAAGAAAAATGCATTCTCCTTTTCCCTTAAGTTCTTGTCCTTTAAAATAGTAACTGAAGCAGGAATATAGACATGTCTACATGTTACAATACGTATTTTGCTTGACAATAGCCAAGAATTTGAATACGAAAAAAACTGTTAGCTGGCTGGTGTGACTCAGTTGTTGAGCAACGTCATCTGAACCCAGAAAAGTCATGATTCAATTCCTGGCCCAGGCACATGCTAGCATTGGGGGCTGATCCCCAGTCCGGGGCGTGCAGGAGGCAGCCTTTTGATGATTTTCATCATTGATGTTTCTCTCTCTCCCTTCCTCTCTGAAATCTACAATATATATATATTTTAAGGTGGTTAACTTCCTCCATTTTTAATTATTCTCAAAACCGAATTCATATATTAAAGTGAAGTGAATAAAAAATTTACAAAGGCCAGACAGAAAACAAATGCCTCTGTTCCTTTTTTCCTCCTTACCCAAAATACACAAGCTTATTTAGTGTTTTTTTGTCATAATCCACGGCTTCTCAAACAAAATTTTTCTAAAATACTTATGCCTTAAAAAAAGAAAGTTGTTCACAAGCAAATCCTGATTATCACAAACACAAAGAGGGATTATTTCAAAGTCTCCCAGAATCTGATTACCTTCTCAAGCAGATGGTAGTTAACAGTTACCTAGTTTCTGTTCAAGGCAGTGAATGGCATCCTACAGAGACAGGTTTATATTATGATCAACAATATCAACAGTTCACACCAGAAAACTTGTTTGCGCTTGTTTGCGAAGTGCGAACAGAATGAAGAGGGCAACCTCCAAAGATCAAATGTTATCATTACTATCCATCATGTGCGTAAGACAAGATTTCAGGTCCCGAGAGTGGAACTGCGTCCCTCTGAATTAAAACCGAAACTTGCACCGCAGCACTGTATCAGAAAGGGAAATATTCCTCCTACCCCTTCCCAACTTGGACTTGCAACTTATATTTCTACATTTTCAAAAGTTCGAAGGAAACGTAGATTCGCTGGGAGGAGCCCCACGCTGGGTGGGTTAATTACAGCACTGGCCAGGCTGCAGTTAGCAACTGACAGTTGTTTTACTCCCTAAACAGCGCCCGTCATGCCCAACGCCGCTCCTCCAAGGTGGGCCTGCGAGCGGGACTGGCCCGTTTTATTGTGCAGAGGGGGACGGGGGGACGGGGGACGGGGGGACGGGGGGACGGGGGACGGGGGAAGGGCAGTAAGCAAGCAATAAACACACAAGCCGATGCGTTGAGCCTCGTCATTGTAAGATAACAATTCAATTACTTCTTGCTCTCCCTGCCCGCTCCTCCCCCCGCAAAGACAGCCACAGTCCAAGTCAGCTCCCCGTGACCATAAACACACAAGGGTTGGGGCCCTGCAATCCTATCTGCGCAACAAGAGCAGGGGCCGAACCAGCTCCGAGAGTAGGAAACAATATGGAGTTCCCCTAAGGCCCCAAAGAGAAGCCCTTAACCAAAAAGCCCTTCTTTCCTCCACGACTCGGGGCGCCAGCAACACCCTCTCGCTACCGACCTACCAGGCCTTATTCCAGGCCAGCAGCTGCCGGTCCCTTCCCCGCCGAGTCCTCGGCTACTGCACCGCCGCCGCCCCGGGGGCTGCCTCGTACCCGGTCACCTCCATCGTGGCCGGGGTCCTGGCCGCCCCATGGCCCTCCTTCCCCGCTTCTAGAAAGCTCCTCCGAACCCGTGGCCCGCTCCTCCGCGGACCCCGCCGCGCACCACATCCCGTATCCGCTTCTCTCAGGCGCCCCGACCCACAGCTGCCGCCTGCCTTCCTCCCCTGGGCCCGTCCAGGCCTCAGGCCGCCGCCTCTGGGCGTCCCACGCCGGCGACGGGCTCCCCGCAGCTCCGACCGCGCCGCCGACCTCACCCCCGCCCTTCACCCAACTCCCGGCTCGGCCCGAGTCCTACCGCCGAGGCCGCTCCGCTCGCACCCTCGGCCCTTTATTGTTGACTCGAAGCTCCCAAAATGGCGGCGCTTCTTCCTCCTCGGCTCCAGCGCCCGCCCCGCCCGCCGCCGGCCCCGCCCCGCGCCGCCGGCCCCGCCCCGGGCCCCGCCCCGCGCCGCCGTCCGAGTCCAGCCAGCCTGGCCGGCTCCGCTCCGCCCTCCGGCCCCGCCGGCCCGGCCAGCCGCATCCCGGCCCCGCCTCTCCAGTCCCGTCCCAGCGTGGCCACCGCGCCCCAAGTCTGCGGCCTCAGTTCCGCCGCTGCCCGCACTCAGATCGCCGCCGAGGTCGCCACTGGCCACTGGCGCCTCGCTCCGGCGCCCGCCGCTCTCCGCCTTTCTCTGGTGCTCCCGCTCATGGCGGTGGCTCCTCCTCCGCGTAAGAGGGCGAGCGCTCCGGCGCCGCTGCACGGTCGCCTCTCGGGTCCCCGGCCTCGCGGCTGCCGGGTTCCCCAGCTCCCGGGCAGGGGTCGGCGGGGCAGCGATGCCCTACGGAGAACGCGGGGCCGTGCTCACCCCGCGGGCCGCGGACGCCAGGCTGGGAGCGGGGGTGCGGCTGCTCCCCAAGTGGAGGGATGGCTGCCTTTCCCACTGCGGGGCCGAGGCCTGCAAGTGTTTTCTGCCCTGCCTTCCCCCCAGGGGACCCGGGGTGGTGACCGAGGCGAAGCTGCATCTCGTGCCCGGGACGCGCTCTGAGCCGGGCCTTCCAGGCCACAGTTCGGGACGGAGAGCGGACCCGGCCCGCCGGCGCCTCGGAGAAAGGCGCCGGGGAAGCTGCAGGGGAGCCGGTTGTCCTGGGAATAGGATCTGAAGGGAAAGGGGTTCAGGCCGGCCTGACCCCCACCAGAAAGGGATTATGTGTTTGTCCTCAGAAATACTTTTCATATCTTAATGTCCCGTTAACCCTTAACAGAATAACAAGAAAGTGAGGTTGTTCCAGGTGAAACAAAAATTGAAGCTGGAAAGCTAGGTTGGGGGAAGAAAAGCCTGGCCTTACCCATCTGAGACCCATTGCCCGCGAGAGTGGCCAGGCCAGGTGATGACACAGCTCTGACCCACCCACATCTGCAGCGCCCAGGCCCAGCCGGGGAAGTGAAACCACCGCCTCTGCAGGAATCAGCCTGACTGCCAGTTTCCCTCATTTTTGCTGCTGCTTCCAACTCGGGACCCATCAGATAAAGTTAAAAATGTTCCCCAAAATCTGTCACACAAGGTGCCCCTCTGATGGTCAGCCTCCAGCATACCCATGCCAACACCCTCCAATCTGTCCTCTTTGTTGGTCTTTATATGCACACAACCAATGGAAAGGTGATAAAGAAGTGTGAAAAGGCTGTTCTTGAGATTAAAAAGAAGATTCCCCTTACAATTTTTAAAATGCTTAATTTGTAGCATATCATCTCCCACCCAGATTTTAAAACACTCATGTAAGGAGAGAGGTGGCTAAATGGTTATTTAATAAAATATTAAAATGTGAGGCCTTTGTTATTTCATACATTTTCCTCTTCAATTTTTAAAAAGTATACATTTTTTTATTGATTACAGAGGGGAAGGGAGAGGGGGAGAGAGACAGAGACATCAATAATGAGAGAGAATCATTGATCAGCTCTTTCTACATGTCCCCTACTGGGGACCAAGCCCACAGCTTGGGTATGTGCCCTTGACTGGAAATGAACCTGGGACCCTTTAGTCCACAGGCTGACACTATCCACTGAGCCCAACCAGCTAGGGCCTTTTTGATGTTTAACATGCTAAAATGGATTTCACACTTTTTACTTTCTATAAAAAATTTTTAAGGAAACATAATAGCTTTTTTTTCAAACTCAACAAGCAAATATGTTCATTACTTACTTAAGAAAAAAGATTTGTCCATACTATCCTATATAATAAAAGCCTAATATGCAAATTGACCAAATGGCAGAATGACCAGTTGCTATAACATGCACTGACTGCCAGGGGGCAGATGCTCAACGCAGAAGCTGGCCCCAGGCCTTGTGCCAGCCAAGGCTGGTGCCAGCAGGCCTCTAGGATCTATACTAATAAAAGGGTAATATGCTAATTAGACCAGGTAACTGGACATCTTTCAGACATCTGACTTTCTTCCTGATAAAGCCATAGAAGTGGATGCCAAGGCAGAGGCAGTAGGGCCTAAACTGGTAGTTGGGCATCCCCCAAGGGGTCCTGGATTGGAGAGGGTACACGCCATGCACAAATTTTGTGCACTAGGCCTCTAGTCCTCAATAAAAGGATTTACCCGTGGCTGAGCTTTATAGGTCAACATTTTCTCTCTTTCATGACTTGCACTGATTTCCAAAAGAAGTTTCAGCAGGTAAAGCTCTTTCCCAAATATGCTTTAGCAACATCTGCTAGTCACTAAAATTAAAGGCTAATAAGCCCAAGGAGTCAAATACCGTTTTTCTTTGGGTTTCATAGGTAAAAAATTGCCTCTTCAATTTACACACCTGAAGAAAATGAAGCAGCACCAGCCTGCTGAAGGCTGAGTAAAGATCTCAGAGAGGTACAGTACTTTACTGAAGCCAATGTGAACTAAGCAGATGTTTTTAATCACTGAGAGGCCACACCAGGCACATTTTGTTGGAATAAATGTTCCATTTTTGCCTGGCCAGAGTGGTTCAGTTGTTACACATTGACCTATGAGCCAGGAGGTCTCTGTTTGATTCCTAGTCAGAGTACATGCCGGGTTGCGGGCTTGATCCCCAGGAGGGGGCGTGTAGGAGGCAGCCAATCAATGATTCTCATCATCAAAGTTTCTATCTCCCTCTTCCTTCCTCCCTTCCTCTATGAAATCAATAAAAATGTATTTTTAAATGTTCCACTTCTATAGTTAAACAAGTTGAAAAGTGGGAAAGCAATATTACAAGCAGAGAGACTTAAAATGGCTTAAACACATATTCCCCAAACTATCAGGTTTATTTTGCAGAATTGATATTCCTTTTGACAGATAACATTTCTCCATTCCTAAGGCACCACAATTGGCTAGCTCAGCTCACCAAGTGTCTTTTGGCCTCATAAGGTCCCAGCATTGTTTATCTTCTGGTCATCATCTAGAGAATTCTAACTACAGTGGTACCTGGAGATACGAGCGCCCTAACATACGAGATTTTTGAGATACGAGCCTTCGAGCGAGCGACTTTTGCTTTGAAATACGAGCAACATTTGAGATAGGAGTAATTGCGCAGATTGGCCGGCTGCACACGACCCACAAGTTTACCTCGACTCGAGCGTCTGATAGTTTCCCGCGTCGCATAGTTTCCCATGCCTCAAGGTTATGGAACGAATTAAACTCGTATCTCGAGGTACCACTTATTCAGTTTTCCTCTTCAATTTAACTAAAATTACTGCTCACCAGAACTTTTAACTTATTAATTTAAAAATAATGTGTGGCCCTGGCTGGTTTGGCTCAGTGGCTAGAGTGTTAGTCTGCTGACTGAGGGTCCCAGGTTAAATTCCATTTAAGGGCATGTGCCCGGGTTTCGGGTTCAATCCCCAGTTGGGCATGCCAATCAATGATTCTCTCTCATTGATATTGCTTTTTCTCCCTCTCCCTTCCTTTCTGAAATCAATAAAAATATACTTAAAACAAGGAAAGAAAAAAATCTAAATATTGTTCTCACTAAATGGATGTAAACAGGAAGCCAGAAGGCTGGTCAATCTTAACTGCTCTGAAAGGTCAGAGCTAATTACTCACTGTTTAGTTGAAACATTATTGGTTGAAGCAACCTCTACCTGTTTGTTTCATGTTAATTTCTGTTTTTGTTATTTCCTGCCTAAAGGCTAGGGGTGTGTCCCAAAGCCTTAATAAAAGGGAGAAAAAGGCCAGAGCAAGTGGCAGTCCTTTCCACTAGAGGAAGGCTCCCGCCTGGCCCCCCAATATCGCCAAATTAATGTTTTCTGGTCTCTCATTTCGTTTGCGTGTGGCCTCCTTCAGAACCCGAACCCTGAACCGGGAACCCTGAACCACGCGGGACGTGAAAAGGGGCTCCCCACATCTGGCGCCCAACGTGGGGCTGCGGAAAGAGGTGCTCACATCTGGCGCCTGACTGCGGGACATCTGGAGGAGAAGGTATTATTCACCTAAGAGCAAAGGAAGGAAAATTCAACAAGGAAAATGGTGAGAGAAGATTCACCTAGGAAAAGGTGAGGGGAATTCAACGTACGCAAAGCCCACGGATTAACTACAGAGTCGAGATCTCTAAGTAGGGTGGGAACATCTTTTGCAGCCAGGCTAATGGGGAAGAATTAGGTTATAAATATAAAGTAAACTTTATTATAGACTTTTGGTTTGCATGCTTAAATAATGTGGTTTCTTGTTCAAATTAAAATCTTAGTTTGCATTTGGAATCTGAAATCTGTAATAAGTGAAACTCCACTGCTGAAACCGCCTCTGGTGTGGAGAAATTCAAAGGTGGCAGGAGAGGGCAAGGCTCTCTGCTCTCCTGCAATGAGATTACTGAAGGTTTCATTTAAAAATCACAAGAGAAATCGCAGGTAAATGCTAATCTTGGCCAAATTAGGTGCTAGTTATTACTTCGGAAAGCGAAAAAGAAAGAAAAAATTTAAGATCTGTCTTTATCTTTTAAGCATGAAAAGAAATTTGGCCAGATCTGTTACTGATGCTTTCCCCTGAAGTAAGCAGGATGTGGAGAAAGAGAGACACTGTGGCAATCCAGTATGAAAGTCCACTCTCCCAGTATACTAATCTAAAGTTTCCTTTCTCGCCATGAAAAAGTTTTAAAAATTTAGAGATGTGTCTGGAATTTCTGTACTCGTGAGGAGAGAAGCCTGGCTTAAAAAGAAATGCGCGCAATTGTCCACCTTTTTGGACATATTAGACAGGGTTTTAAGCTGGAATCTCTCCGCAAAAGCTGCAGAAAAAGAAAAATCCAGAACTGGTCTTTATTTTTTAAGAAAAATGGCGTAAAGGAACCAAAAGGAGAAGATTTTGTGTTATTAATCAAGGTTTTCAGCTAAATTGACTAAATTAAATTGGGAGAAAATAAAATAAAATTTCTCTAATAATTAGGAATTCAAAATACGTTGTTTATTGGTCTAAGAAAAAAGGATTAATTCTGTGATTCCCAACTGACAGTTTAAAAATATAATTGATATCTTAAGATAATTATAAAAAATATTATAATCTTTAAATCATATATGAATATATTTGATAGTTTTTTCCATGTTAAAATTTCAAGGCTTTAACAGAGATGATTCTTGTAAAGCTCCATGGGCCCAGAGTAATACAAGAAATTTGTTCTCTTTTTTTAAAGGACATCTTCTTAAGTTTAACCGATCTCATATACTTGAAATTTTATGGAAAGCTTTATCAAATGAGAATTCATAAGTATATTTTAAATGTTGTAAAGGTTTTGGCCTCTAAGAAGGAGAGGCATAAACACAGCCTCTGAGAGATCCAGTCTCTCGGTGTCCTAGATGGCAGAGAGGTAACCATTGGGCCAGACAGTGTAAATCAAAATTTCATAGAAATGGGCAGCCTCTAAATCAAGGCACAGGGTATAGTCAACCGCCGGGAAACGGCCAGAGGGGTGCCCCCCAGCCCCGTTATTAATAGGGGAAACCTGCCCTGCAAGGCCCACAGTGGATTCCCTCATCTGAGCAACTCTAGGAATCGCAGGCCTGGATCTTAACAGCACTATAGCGGTCACTTTGACTCCTGATATTGCTCTGCAAGCTATTCCTACAGGAATTTGGGGTCCTATGTCACCGGGAGCATGCTAAAGAGGATGGTACAGACGCCTAAGAATGTATTTCTTGCAATACCAACAGTTACCAGCTGTACGGTAATATTTCCTGGGGCACATAGGGAAGTATTTTTGACTTATATTCCTGACCCTTCATGGGTAAGAACCCTTAGGTGTACTGATTCCCCTGTTTCTTGTAGTCTCTAAGAACGGCAAAATTAAGTAAATAAATATTTCTTAAAATTCCAACATTATATGTGCTGCCGAAGCGAGCACAAAATTCCAACATTAGAATTTAAAATGACAAAAAGCCCATAGCTGCCTATATTATTAAGCTAAAGGCGGGGCAACATTTGTGGCTTGTGAGTCAGACATAAACATTTACTAAATTTGCTTTTCTTTTTAAATTAAGATACCTACTTTAATTAATAAATTAGCTTTTTAAATAAAAATCAAAGTTTTCAGCTAAATAAAAAGCCAATGTCTTTGTAAGCAATTTGATTAAATATTCTAATAAAGTAACTAAGACCTTGTCTATACAAAAAGAAGTTGATAGCCAGTTTAAAATTGAATTGCTATGGCCTAGAACAAAAGAATATCCTTACATAATATTATTCTACAATGTCATAATTTTTTTTGACAAATATCCCAAACAAACTTACAATCTAATTCTCTGAATATTTGGTAGCAATTTTAAAAAAATAACATAAAAGTGAGAAGGCACTTGAGCATTCTATATTGGCTTTTCTTGCTCTTTTTCCCAAGAGGGACCCTCCCACAGCTGTCGCCTGAGCTTTCTGTTCATGCTGAGGTTGAAGCCTCGTGTTGGCTGGTACCATGAATCTGTCTCTCACCCAGTGGTGTGAGCTGGGCCCTCCCTGGAGAAGAAACCTGGGTTCCCCAAGATATGTGATCAGTGCTGGGACCCTGCCAGCAGGCGAGGGGATCCCAAGGCAGGTACTGGGCGTGGAGGCCACAAGGGAACGGAACTGAACCTCACATCTACCTGCTTAGTCCTGGAGGATGGCTGGTTAGCCAGAGACGGGTAAGATTCCTCAGAGGAGGAACAACCTAAGACAGGCACAGTTGCAGAGGGGCCATCAGGAGAAAACTTGGGGATCAACAGAGGTGATCCCCCCCCCCCCCGCAACATTGCAGGGGCTTCTGAGGGAGGTCTCCTGCCCCATGGCTGCTTCACTTCCCACGCCCAGCTCCGATCGGGACCCAGGTGACAAGACAGAGACTTGGCACAGCTTCGTTAGGGACAGAGATGACAAAGATTTGGTGCAGCTCAGATTGGGACCCAGCAACAGACAGACTTGGCTGACAGCTGCCCTATATTCTAAATCCAACTTAACACCAGGAATGCTCAGGGCCTACTCAAGAATGCAAATAATCCTTTCCACTAATATTTACAGGATAAAACTAAGATTGTTGTTAGAATATTAAATTTAACAATAAAATAGTAAATTTTCAAATTAATTTAATTGGTTAATTGAAATAGATGAATATTCAAGAAAATTTAATTGCACTGGAAAAAAGTTATTCCTAAAGTATTAACAAAAAATTTCTATTGGTAGTTCATTGCATGGTAAAATTACTAACATGCAATAAACATAAAGCAGTCATATTTGCATTATAAAAATTTTCCAAAAGCCTCATAATTAAATTAAAAAAAGGGGGGATAGTACAGTAATATTATGTAAGGAAAAGTATCCTATAAGCAAATTACATCTAGAAAAATTTTTTTTACTTAACAGCAAGACACCCATGAAAAACATACATAGTATTAAAATAAGCCAAAGGAAAATCATTTGGGCAAAAATAAAAAGGATCCAAAGTCAAATTTATAGAAAAAATTCCTTTACTAACTTTTGGTCGAGAATGTTTATATATTTTCAGAAAAACAGCTCCAAGACCATGTGAATTCCTACAACAGAGAATGCTCCAGCTGTGAAGACAAGAGGAGAAACAGTCCAGAGATGGAAGATGCTGACAACACCTTGCCATCCTAACAGTTAGCAGCTGTGCATCGATGCAGATTGCCCAGGACCAAACCAGAAAGGGTCAGACCTGCATTGCCACCATTTGTCCACCATCCAGAACTGAAATATCATTGCTAATATGTACGTCCAAAAAACTGTTGGACATTGAAACTGGGACTCAAAGGACTGTTGGTCCAGAAAGAAAGATACTATAGACTTATTCATTTACCTCTTAGCATAGCCATTGTTGCTTGTCTTATTTTTTGTTCTTAATATTTATTTCTAGTCTGCAGATGCAAGATTTTTTAGAGGAAAAGAAAACGGGGGAGATGTCGGAAACCAAATATTGTTCTCACTAAATGGATGTAAACAGGAAGCCAGAAGGCTGGTCAACCTTAACTGCTCTGAAAGGTCAGAGCTAATTACTCACTGTTTAGTTGAAACATTATTGGTTGAAGCAACCTCTATCTGTTTGTTTCATGTTAATTTCTGTTTTTGTTATTTCCTGCCTAAAGGCTAGGGGTGTGTCCCAAAGCCTTAATAAAAGGGAGAAAAAGGCCAGAGCAAGTGGCAGTCCTTTCCACTAGAGGAAGGCTCCTGCCTGGCCCCCCAATATCGCCAAATTAATGTTTTCTGGTCTCTCATTTCGTTTGCGTGTGGCCTCCTTCAGAACCCGAACCCTGAACCGGGAACCCTGAACCACGCGGGATGTGGAAAGAGGTTCCCACAATGCACAGCATTAAAAATAAAATAATAAAAATAATGTGTGCACCCAAGCCAATTTGGTTCAGTGGCTAGAAAGTTGGCCTGTGCACCAAAGGGTCCCGAGTTTAATTCCATTCAAGGCTATGTACCTCAGTTGCAGGTTCCTTCTCAACCCAGGCCTTGGTCAAGGTGCATGCAGGAGGCAACCAATTGATGTTTCTCACATTGACGTTTCTCTCTGTCTTTCCCTCTCTCGTCAACTCTCTCTAAAAATCAATGGAAAAATATCCTTGGGTGAGGATTCAAAAATAAATTAATTATAAAAAATAATGTGTGGCTGGGAAAACACTGAAATCTGGAAACTAACTTTTTAGGCATAAATTTACTTTAATCAACTTAGAACATGAAAGAGCACTGCTGTCCCTGCCTGCACGCTGGTCCCCTTGAGTGAGTCCAGGATGGCTGCTGACAGGTCACAGGACCAGAACACTTGCGGAATTGTCACGCTCAATGTGTGCCATGTCTCATTTGGCCCAGGACTTTGCAACAAGATTATATTTCTGAATAACCTTCTCTACAGATAGCAACAATTGTAAAAAAGTGCCTAGTTCTGGTCTCCTGCTCCCAGTCAATTTGTAGAGCCTTTTATTGGTCCTTGAAAATAGAACTGTAGTCAGGTATGAGCCCTGGAAAGGCAGTTTATAGCTAAAAAGTAGGCAATCTCTTCAGTACTGAGCGCCATGGTTGGATTATCAGAACAAGACAGTGAACAAAGGGGGAAAAAGTGCAATGCAGAGTCTCCTTAGTGACTTTCCTAACTCTTCATCTGCTTGATGAATTTTATTTCATCGTAGTGGCCTGGTGCACGAAATTTGTGCATGGGGGCCCTAGCTGGTTTGGCTCAATGGAAATTGGTGCATGGGGGGTGGGAGGGTGTCCCTCAGCCCAGCCTGAATCCGCTCTAATCTGTGAATCCTTGGTCTGACTACAGGATCAGGCCTAAACCGGCAGTCGAACATCCCTCTCACAATCCAGGAATGATGGCTCCTAATGCTCACCTGCCTGATTGCCCCTAATTACTTCTGCCTCCCAGCCTGATTGCCCACAACTGCTCCCCTGCTGGCCTGACTGCCCCCAACTGCCCTCTCCTGCCATGACCCGCCTCCTCTGCCAGGATCTGCCTTCTCCATGTGAGGTGACAGAGACGCTGGGACTGGCCTTCTCCATGCCGCATGGAGTTGTGGGACTTCAGGATATATTGTGCGGAGCAGCCGCCAGGCCCTGCCTCTGCTGTGTGTGTGGCCATCTTGTGGTGACCATATTGTGATGATGTCATGCACAAGAGCCATCTAGGCTATTAGTATAGATTTTTTTAAATGTTTTTACTAATATTTTTAGAGAGAGGAAGAGAGAATCATTGATAAAAGAATAATGTCAACATCGATTGGGTGTCTCCTGTATGCCGACTACTGGGAATGGAACCCACAACCTGGGCTTGTGCTCTGACTGGGAATTGAACCACCAACTTTTTGGTTCCTGGGTCACTCAACCACTGAGCCACATCGGCTAGGCTGCTTGATGAATTTTAAAGATTAGCTCTTATCATGTCTTCTGGTTTCTTTTTACCACATGGAGTTTACACTTCATAGGCAGATTGGAACTGCCTATGAAGTGTAAAATCTGCTTTCCCACCTTGCATCCAGTGTGGTTGTTACTCTGGCACCTGAATAGGACCCATTCCCTCAGCTTCCTGTTTCCCTTGGAAAACCTCTCATTACCTTTCTTCTGGGCCTATCTAGAGTCCATTCAAAACCCAGCAGATTCCCACAAGCTCCTATCCTCCCACCTCCCCTTACTTGCTCCTGGCCAACTGTGACATTCAAAATGTCAGAGTATGAAGTAAGGAAAGGTTGGTTGATTGAAGATGTGTCCAATTGAGATGAAGGACATAGCATTTCCTCAAATCCATCTTCCTAGGTTCCAGACTTCAGGCTTCTATTGTGTCAAGGGAGAATGGGAGGGGTAAAAGGTGACTGACAGTTGCAGACATCTGGGCACCAACAGGGATCAAAGGAAGAGTCTGAAATCTCTACATCTCTTTGTTCCGTATCCATTGACCTCTGCTGACCTAATCTTTAATAAGATTAGGTCAAATCTTTAATAAACAGTAATTTATTTTGTACATATTTCCCCACCTCTTCCAAAAGGTACCTTCGTACAAGGAGCTGTTCTTCCAAAATCTTACTCCTCAAGCAGAATTCCTCTAATAATTAGCATGAAGGCCATGAGAAATGCAGGTTAGAATTAAGGTAGACTCATAAAAGAAAGCAAATAAAGAAAAAGAATTAGGGTTCCGGCCTGTGCCCCGCGTCCGCCAGGCCCCCCTTCCGGGCCGCGCCGGAGCGATGCCTCGCTATTGCGCAGCGATCTGCTGCAAGAACCGACGCGGACGGAACAACAAGGACCGCAAGCTGAGCTTTTACCCGTTTCCTCTGCATGACAAAGAAAGACTTGAAAAATGGTTAAAGAACATGAAACGAGATTCGTGGACGCCCAGTAAATACCAGTTCCTGTGCAGCGACCATTTCACTCCCGACTCTCTTGACATCAGATGGGGGATTCGATATTTGAAACAAACTGCAATTCCAACAATCTTTCCTTTGCCCGAAGACAGTCAGGAAAAAGACCCTTCCACAAACAACTGTCAGAAGGAAAAAACAGAGTATGAAAAAGAGGCGTGCCGGCAAGCCAAGTCACAAGAATCATTTGCCTCAAAAGAGCCCGGGGAAAAATCCAGTTAATCCCGGAGTCCGCCCCGAACATGCAGAATCCCTCCACTCACCTGTGTTGGTGAGGCCGCCAGCTCCAAAAGCAGGAAGTGGATCCAATAACGTATTAACTCTTAACCTGGTTAAACTGGAAGACCCTGGAAAACCAGAATCCACCTTGGAAACCTCCATTAACCAAGACATCGGTGGTTTCCACACATCTTTTGAGAATTTAAATTCGACAACTATTACGTTGACGACTTCAAATTCAGAAAGTAATCAGCAGTCGTTGGAAACCCAAGAAGTGTTCGAAATAACGACCAATCATCTTACGAATCCAACCGTGACAAATAGTGGAGTGGACATTAAGCCAGCCCAGGAAAATTCCTTCTTTCTCAGCACCATTACTCAAACGGTGGAAGAATTAAACCCAAATAAAGAATCGGTTATTGCCATTTATGTACCCACAGAAAGTCCCACACCTGCAATGAAATCTTGTACGCCTGTCCAGAGAGAAACTGCAGAAATGGAAGACACAGACAGTGAAGACTCCTGCAAGGAGCTAGACTATGAGACAGAAGTCTTACAACTGGAGCATTCGTACTGCAGACAGGATATAAACAAGGAGCATCTTTGGCAGAAAGTCTCGAAGCTACATTCCAAGATCACTCTTCTGGAGCTACAGGAGCAACAGACTCTAGGGAGATTGAAGTCTTTGGAAGCTCTTATAAGGCAGCTCAAGCAGGAGAACTGGCTTTCTGAAGAAAATGTCAAGATCATAGAAAACCATTTCACAACATACGAAGTTACTATGCTCTAAAGACTCCTCAAAGCTAGGACTTTTATGTAAGCGTGTTGCAGCCAAACCAAATTCTATGTAAAGTGAACTTTTTCCTGCATAAATTTCTCCACTTCATGAAGCTCAAAAAGTGCCCTAACTTTATGAACCGTGTCCTGTTCTTGTAATGCTCATTTTTTTAAAGAAAAACTAGAGTGTTGTTGCACTGTAGATCTGTCGGTCATTTTCCAAAGAGTTAAAATACAGTGAATAAGGAATGTGAGCTTTGTTCTAAAATGAGAGAACCCAGATATGTTTTTTTAAAAAAATTATATATATATATATATGTGTGTGTGTGTGTGTGTGTGTGTGTGTGTGTGTATTTAGCTAATTTTCAGCCCCCCACTCTATATATATGGAAAAAGACAAGCCCAGAATAAAAGGCGCAGGCCTGGTTCTATCGTTGGCATATGACTTAGGCAAGTTACTTATCAAGATTGAGCCCAGTCTCTAACCTGTAGAATAAGGGCACTTAGGAGGTCCCTAATGAGGTCTGTTATAGTTCCTTCCTGTCAGATACTCTGACTAGAACAACTTTTCTATAAGGTAATCTGTATTTACATAATCCTGGGTGTGGGCCAGAATCTGAAATTATTAACAACTGAATTATCCTCAATATTTGTGGACTCTTCTGTTGTTTGACCTTTTGGCTAAAGTTACCCATAATAACAAAAAGAAAATACTTTTATAATTTTATTCCAGTTGAACTAAAATAAGGAGCCACCCAGTAGCCCAGTTTAAGGTACTTTAAACTTAAAGGAATGTGTATCTCAGTACATTGTATGTGGTTGGCCATCATTATACATAGCCATTTAAACTTCCTTGCATCCTATATTTAAGAATATAATTTATAAACTGAAAGTTTTAATGAGGTTCATTTTTTACATATATATTACTATATTTTAGAAATCACAGTTTGTATCTATTTAATATGTGTAGCTTTTAAAAATGTGTGCCTGTTATTTTTAAATTCCAAAATGATAGAGTAATACTTAATACTATACATTCCTACTTAAGTATATTTTATTAAAATTTATATGCAAGAAATTATAGATATGTCTAGATGACCTTCAGGAGAGAAGTAGGAAAAAAAAATCAGTGATGGGATGTAAATAAAAAATACTGCATATATTCATATACATTTAAGAAAAAAATATCAAAGCAAAAACATAGTGGTAACAAGGTGAAAAATCAGTGATCTCTTAAAATTGGCAGTTAGTATAATTAAATATGTTACTGTTTATGGTATTAAGCAAGTTTCTATAAATCTGATTTTTTTTTAATTAGGTTGGTGATACTTTCTTTTATATAAAAATGCTATTATCTTGAGTGATGGTTTTGACAAATCTATAAGGTAGCAATTATATTTTTGATCCTGGAAAATAGAAGTAGCTCAATAAATATTAGTGGACTACACAGTAAATAGAATACCAACAGTTCTGTAAATGCATGGTGATTTTTGGTCATTGCTTAATTTTTTCAGGCTAATAAAAGTAGTTGGTGTTATATGAATATATGTCAGCTAGTTATAAAACGTTGATTAGAAATGATCTTGTTGGGTGACCACAGGGGGAAAAACTTAATATTTTGCATAAATTAAGAGATTTAGTGGATTTAATACGTTATTTTTAAGTATTCTCAAGTTGCATTTTGCTAATACTTCTTTAAAATTAATATCGATGAAAATGGCCTTTGTAAGTCATCTAAAAATGTTATAACTCCGTTTGTCACTGTGTACCGTGTAACTTCTATTTGTTTAAAGTTATTTAGCTTTATTTCTTTAAACTTAATAAATCATAAATATTAAAAAAAAGAAAGAAAAAGAATTAATACTGAGGCAGAGAATGAGCATCTAGCTGCTCCACAAGCAGTGTTAAGGTTCCAGTTAGTCAAATCTGAGTTCAAATCCTAGTACTGCCACTTGTTCATGCAATAAACTTGGAAGCTTTCTTCATTCTGAGCTACTGTTCCTATATTTATAAAATGGGAATAATAGGGCCTAATGCTGCCATAAGCGTAAATGAGAATTTGTATAAATCACTCATGTTAGTCGTTGGTAGATAGCACTAAAACTTTTTTTACTTGGTGTTGCTTTTATTATTGACTTTCATCTGAGCCTCTTATTATATCAGATTAGAGCCTGTGGGTGGCAAATTCAGTTCCTTTTCCCCAGCCTTTATGTCTCTTACTTCTTCAGTTCAAAGCCTCACCAACCTCAGGGAACAAGGGGCAGGTGGATTTCACAGCTACTGCTCAGCAGTGTCGGTGCTAGAGAGCTGTGTAACCAGACTGAGTGGCTGAACAATAGACCCCTGCCCCCAGCTGAGCCCTGTTGTGATGCTGCAAGCCTTTCACTGCTGGTTCTCAATCAAAGATGCTCATTAGCATCAACACAGACACTTTAGAAACACTGGTGCCTGGGCACCATTCCAGAGGAATTAAATTAGCATCCTTGTGAAAACAGACGGAGCCAAGGGGTCTGGCTGCCTGTAACTACTTGAGCCAATTCAGCAGAGACAGGGTTGAATCATAAATGAGAGTTTATTCCAATAATGCTGAGAATGGGAGAGCAGCAGATCATCCACGAAAATATGCCCTGCACCCATCATAAGTCAGCTGCTTACATGGGTAGAAGGAAAAAGGTTATGTAAGGAAGTAGACAAAGGGAATAAAAATGAGTATGAGAATGTGTTTTACAGGCATGGGGGAGTAGGCAGTGTGAGCTGGGACTCTGTTGTTTGGATAACTTGGTTGTTAATCATCCATGATAATAATTCTCAAATGAGAATGGACCGAATGTCAAGATTGACTCCCAGGTTCCAAGTTGACTCAGCCCCCCTCTCCCCCCTGCAGGGGGGTAGGTGGGGCGGAAAGAGGGCGGGCATACAACTCCCGGCCAAGTTAGAATGTGTTTTATTTTTTATTTATTTTTTCCTAAATATATTTTATTGATTTTTTACAGAGAGGAAGGGAAAGGGATAGAGAGTTAGAAACATTGATGAAAGAGAAACATTGATCAGCCGCCCCCTGCATGCCCCCCATTGGGGATGTGCCCACAACCAAGATACATGCCCTTGACCGGAATCGAACCTGGAACCTTTCAGTCTGCAGGCCACCGCTCTATCCACTGAGCCAAACTGGTCTTGGCAGAATGTGTTTTCTTTAATCAGAACAAAACAATTATGGTTAACAGAGCATGATTAATACTTCTTATAGCTATAGCTAGTTCCCAATGTTCTATTTCTGCCTCTAACATTTAGGGCTGGGGGTCCAGCATCATTTTTTGTTTTAAGACTCCCAAGAAGATCCTCATGTGCAGCCAAGGAGAGAATCACTGTTCTTAAAGGACACTTAGTTCCTACAGCAGCATTCCAAATCTTTTCTTCTATTTATAAGTCCACAATCAGATCAAAGCCATACCATAGAAGCTTTATTAGCTCTCCTCCTCCCCCAGACAGACTTCTGTTTGTTTCTGTCTTAGAGAATGACATCACACTTTAGCTGTAAGGCTAATCTGGCCCTTACAGACTTCTCTTTTTAAATAAAATATTCCATCAGCTACTCCCTTTCCCTTATATTTTTATTTTAAAAGATATGTTTTTATTGATTTCAGAAAGAGAGAGGGAAGGAGGGAGGGAGAGAGAGGGGGAAATATCAATGATGGGAGAGAATCATTAATTGGCTGCCTCTTGCACATCCCCAACTGGGGATTGAACCCGAAATCTGGGCATGTGCCCTGACCTGGAATAAAACCCTGACTTCCTAGTTCATGGGTCGATACATAACCACTGAGCCACACCTGTGGCTCCCTTACATTTTTAAAGTCTTCCTCTCTACTAGTTCTTCCCCTTAATCTAGATTCATGCCCAAGTTTCCCTCCCTTCTAAACAGCAAACAAAAATAATCTGCTTTCTCCCTGCTGGTGAGATTCCTGGACTTTCTACCTCTTCCCCTCTCTATATATTAGTACCACCATACTTCTTCTAGTTGTAATGGAACAGCCAATAGGTTTGCACTGCCTGTCACTACTTGAGCCAATTCAGCAGAGACAGGATTGAATCACATATGAGTGTTTATTCCAATCTTGCCGGCAGCATGGGAAAGCAGCAGGTCATCCACAGAAATCTGCTCTGCACCTCCCATAAACCAGATGCTTATGATTGAAGGTCAAAGATTACATGGGAAAAAGTAGGCAGAGGGTATGTTAAATGGGCAGTTTATAGGTCTAGAGCTTTGCAAAGACTGGGGCTCTTCAAAGGGCTGGTAGCTCTGGTTTCTAGAACAAGGTTGTTAACCTTTCCAAGGTTGTTTATAATGTTAACTAGTGGCCCAGTGCATGAATTTGTGCACATTGAAAGGGAATTAATTAGAAGAAATATATTTTTTTACAGAGGGAAAGGAGAGAGAGTTAGAAATATCAATGAGAGAGAACCATTGATCAGCTGCCTTCTACACACCCCCTACTGGGGATGTGCCCACAACCAAGGTACATGTCCTTGACCGGAATCAAACCTGGGACCTTTCAGTCTGCAGGCCGATGCTCTATCCACTGAGCCAAACCGGTTTTGGCAGAAGAAATATATTAATATTGCTATTTGCCCTTTCTCTATAATAGGAGTGTCAACCAAATTCACAAGTGACAATGACAGATGGAAACATACACTTGCAGTTGGTGCCAGTGAGTGCTTTATATGTATTGCGCATGTGCAAGTCAACTTAGCCTTTTATAGATATAGAATAAACTTGCTTAATTAGACCTGCTTTCTGATGTAGCTAAATTTTTTTCCAGCCCAGTGAAACACTCTAACTTCTCTTTCAGGTAATTGTCAGCAACACAGCAGTAAATAGCAACATGAGCAGGTTATTATTGTAGATCACACAGGGAGAATAAAGGGTAAAATATTTAACTGCAGCAGTGTTTTACTGTATTCTATGCAGTGAGGAAACCTGAAGTCATTTCAAGGTCCACCATTTCTTACTTCTTTTCAGTTGGGTCACATTTCTAAGCTTTCTAAATCTGTTTTCTGGCTAATGAAAAGAAAACAGGATTCCACTGTGTCTCCCTCCTATCTACTTACTACTCCAGGACTTCTGTGAGGATCAAATAAGGTGAGGCAGGGAAAAAACGTTTCACAGACATTTGGTTACAGTGTAAAATGTTTCTACCCGGCTATAAAGCAAGTCATATTCTTGGGCTGAAGAAACTGCAAGGAGGCTAGTCGCTAGGGAGAAGAAGCAGGGTGTTGCTACATTTTATCATTACTGGGACGGACATGTAGCAAGGTATCCTTTTATATATAGACTAGAGGCCTGGTGCATGAAATTCATGCACAGAGAGGGTGTCTCTCAGCCCGGCCTGCACCTTCTCTAATCTGGGACCCCTCAAAAGATGTCTGACTGCTGGTTTAGGCTAACTGCCTCTGCCTGCCAACCTGATAGCCACTAACTTGCCCCCTGCCAGCCTGATTACCCCTTACCTTGCTCCCCTGCTGGCCTGATCACCCTAACTGCCTCTGCCTCAGCTTCTGGCCTAAGCCGTGGTCTGGCCTCCCTCTGGGGGGGGGGGGGCGACCTGGCGGATCAGAGGAAGGTGCTTCCCCCATTACCCTGCTGCTGCTGTCACTGCCAGGTTGAGCCTTGGCCCTTCACAGCTGTGTCTTGGCCCTTGCAGCCACTGTGGCTTTGTCTGGAGGACATATGGAAGGTTGTCCAGAAGACATCTGCCCTAATTAGCATATTACCCTTTTATTAGATAGGCAGCTCCCAGATGAGGAGGATGGGCTGCATTTCCAGGTGAGCTCCCAGGTCCCACCAGGTTAGCATGTGTCTTCTTCAATCAGAACAAAATAATCACAGTTAACAGAGCAGGATTTATATTTCTTATAATTATAGTTGGTCCCCAATATTCTATTTCTGCCCTTACCAGTAACATCATTATCCTGCTCGAGTCTTTAATAGTCCCCCCCCATATATATATATTTAAGAATAAATTTTTAAAAGTAAAAATGAATGAAACCATGTGAGATGAAGATACAAAGACAGAAATTCAATATAGAAAAAAAGGTCTTGCTGGAAAACAGTCTAAGAGAAACACAGACCCACAGAAGTTCACCTTGTAAACAGGAGTAAGCTGCTACCGATGTCCCTCCACACCTTCAGGATTCATTTTGCTCAGCCTGAGATCTCGCTTAGTTCAAGTTGCCTGTGATCGGTTCCGTCCAGAAAGGCTTTCCATTCAGTGCGCCCCTCTCCTCGGCTGTGGATGCTATTTCTTCTCCAGTACTCTCTTTCTCTTAGAAGATCTCCCAGTCCAACTTGGACTTCTCTAGGCGCATCTTCTGTTTCTTGCTCCAGTTTTCCCCAAAGGCTGCTCATTCCACTTGATCCTTTAACCCTGACCCAGCAGCGAGAGACGCCAGAGTGGAAAGGACATTAGTCTGTGGCTTTCCTTCTCATTGTACTCGAAGGAGGATTTGGCTTCTTTAGATGTAGTATCCACTTCCTTAGTCACCCTGACTTTTTCACCAGCAACATCAAATGCCTTGGTGATTTTAACTTTTCCTCTTGCTTTAGGTTTCTCTAGTCTTCTGCTTTGACCTATAGTTTGTTTGAACCAGTCTCTTCATTCTCTTTGGTTTTTTTGACTTCTGGGCTCGAGGGCACTTTTTCTTTCTTTCTTTTTTTTTTTTTTTTTTGATTTCAGAGAGGAAGGGAAAGGGAGAGAAAGAGAGAAACATCAATGATGCAAGAGAATCACTGATTGGCTGCCTCCTGCACACCCCCACTGGGGTTGGAGCCTGAAACCTGGCCAAGTGCTCTTGACCAGAATCAAACCTGGGACCCTTGAGTCCACAGGCTGATGCTCTATACTTTGAGCCAAATTGGCTAAGGCTCAAGGGCACTTCTGATTTTGGCCCCACATTGTTGAGGAAGCTGACCCATAATTCCTCCTCCTTCTTTTACCTTGCATCTTCTGATCTGGTGCCTTCTTCTTGCTCTGCAGCTGTGTCTTTCTCCTCATTGCTGCTTCCTCCAGATTCCCCAGTGACATCCTCCTCTTCCTCTTCTTCTTATAAGAAGCTACCTTGTTTTCTCTTGCTGGCAAGAATGTCTGAGCCTTCTTTTTTTCCCTTTGGTCTTCTGTGTTTGCTCTTCACCATTGTCCTTCACTGATACATTTACATCATCTTCACTATACTCTCTACCCGAAGGCATGTTAGTCCTCATCCTCCTCTGAGGAGAAGTCTTTGGAGTAGTATTCCTTCATATCTCTGCCATGTGGGTTGGGCTGGGCCAAACCACAGGCCGGTAGCCGATGACCCCAAGGCAAAGCTCTGGGATAGACAAAAAAGACAGAGGTGGGGTGGTGCTGTTTGGGATGAGCCTCGCTGCCTTTAATGATTCTTTGTTACTGTTAACATAAAAATAATCAAACCTATAAAGAATTTTTTTGTGAGTTTATTTGAGCCACACTGTTGTCAACTGCCGAGAAGCAGAGTATCAGTGGATTGGGATCATTCTCCAGAGAATGGCCTTTTTGTTTTGTTTTTACCTATTTTTATACACTACAATCAAAAGAGAAGACATTAAGGGGTTACATGAAATCCATTAGTGATAGATTATGGAGGCAGGACAAAGCAAAGGGGGGGACCTCTGGGATTGGATAAAACATAAAATGATAGGCACATGCTTCTTTTACAGTGGTGGGTGCAGGATAGTTATCTGTCAACAATGACAATGAAGGAATTTGTGGTCTCTGTCCTGGCACTCAGGCACATTTGGTTGTGACCCAGGGGTGGGGTTGATGAAAAATTACAAGTTACCCTGACATTTCATAGGTATGTTATCTTAGAAGATGCAAAAAGGCAATGGGCTCAGTTCAGGTAAAGATTGCCCTTCTCAGGGAAGATACCTGCCTAGAAGGTGACTACCCACCACAACTGTTTTTAAAGTGTCATTTCAGACCATCCTTTGTGGTTACTTGAGCTCTCTCAGTTTGCAAGACAGTCATGCAGGCCTCCCCTGAGCCTGTCAGGTCAGCATGTGGCCCCTTTGGTCATAAATCAATCCAAAGGATGCATTGATGATGAATGTTTTTGTTGGATTACGGAGTCCCATGGTGCTAGGAAGGCTCATTCCTAGGATGTTTCAGTGTCAGCATTTGTCTTGCTGAATAGGGTGGACTCCTGGGGACGAGGCAAGACCATAACCTTAGATGGCATTCAAGGTTGAATTATTATTATTCAAAAGGGCAGGTAAGTGGGAGGCAGTCACATTTTATATGTCCTTGTTAAAAAGTATTCTAGATCATTTCTAATTTTTAAGCTACTATGATACAAGTCTTTTTGCTGTTTGTCTTAAGTTTTGTTGTTGGTGGTTTTTTTTGCATCTAATATAACATTTACATACTACGAACAAAAGTACAAGGAAGGATCTGAGGGGGAAAAATATCTACTATTATCCAGAAGCTCTAATTTTTCTTCTGGGCAATTAATTTAATCTATTCCTATATTTAGACAATATTCATCTAAAATACTCAAATAAATTAGATCTGTGTATAATTCTACCAGGGGAATTATTAGAGAGGTGTTCTTGGGGAGGTTTTTTTCTCTCTTCTTAAAAGAAATATTTTTGAACTAAATTAGACCAATTTAATATAAATATAAAAATTAATAATAAATATGTTCTATTTATGTATATACTACTAGAGGACCGGTGCACAAAATTTGTGCATGGGATGGTGTCCCTCAGCTCAGCCTGCACCCTCTCCAATTTGGAACCCCTTGAGGGATGTCCAACTGCCTGTTTAGGCCCAATCCCAATTTCTAATAATAACCAAAATAAAATAAAATAAGTGACCAGCATTTCTTAGATTGAAATAAATTTATTACCACATTTTAAACACACTCTCACTTTCAAGAAACACACCTTCAAGCACCAGATATTCTACCAAAAGCTTAAATTCATATTACAAACTTTCAGCAAAAGAAAAAAGCAGACAAATTTAAAGACTTACTTAGCAATCAATGTTTCAGTATTTCATGTTATTTAAAAACACCTAGAAATTCAATAACCATAATTAAAATGTACTAATTTAGAAATGAATGGTTGAAATAAGTTAAAAGTGACTTATTTGTGTGGTTCTTTTCCAGAGATTATATTTTAAAATGGCCCTGACCAGAGTTCCAGGTGTTTGCATCTCCGAGGTCCTAGAGTTCAGTTTTGGAAAGCCAGTTATAGCATTCTGAGCTGAACAGGGGAGGTTTCGGGGAATGAAAAAGGATTCATTGGGCTCTGATGTTCTGAGCCACACACCTCTGGCCCTGCAGAGACTGCATAGGAAAACAAGAACAGTACTTTAATTCTTCAAGGATTGGCAAATGGTGGCAAAAGGACTAATTCAACCATTTGGAATGTTTCTTTTTATTTGGGTACATTTTTCTCTGAGGCTCTGTAGCCATTACAGAGATCTAGTTTACAGGGAGCATATAGCTGATGCCGTTTCTGACTCCTCAGGGCTTGTATGCATGGAAAAGACACATTGATCTCAGAAGGCCTTATTCTCCATTCACTTCCCTGGGAATGGGAAAGCAGGGTCAGCTGACTTAATGGTGCCAGTAACTGGCCAAACCTCTTCATTGTCCACTTTATAGTGGACATCACTGATTTAAAAAATCCCTATCAGGTGAAGGAGGACTGAATTGACTAGTAAAATATGTTGCCCCTTAACGTGACCTCATTGAAAGGGGACAGTTCTGATTCTAAAACAGCCCTTGGTTGCTTAGGTATCCCTATCACTTGTACAGAAGTCTTACTCCGAGGCAGAAGGAAACTTACAGGGGCAAGGTTGATAACAGATAAATTAGCCCCAGTATCTACAAGGCCTTAGTAACTTCCCCTTTTATGATAATTTCAATTTCTCCTAAAGTGTTGTTAGTAAGGAGAAGGGGAAAATACCCTCTTACAGTCCTGGAGCAGCCCTCTGCTCATTTCTGTTTTCTCTTTGTAAATCATACTTCAGGTTTTCTTTTTAAACAATCTTTCTTATGGTGCCCTAGCTTCTTACAGCAAAAAATAGTTTCACAGCAGACCTTACTGAGTAACTGTGGTCTTGCTATCGGAAACCAGTGGCTGTATGGATTGGAACGGGTCAGAAGAGCCAGGATTGCATGTTCTGACAGTTAAGTTTTTGTGAATCCATCAGGGTCCTGGGTAAAGTCGGGAACAATTGCTGGTTCCTCTCTAGCTGAGACCAACTTTTTCCAAAGGCAGCTGTTGGAATCTCTCTTCTCATTTTCCCTCAAGTGAGTGGTAGTAGAAGAGGTGGAAGGGGAAGGAAGAAGGGAGGGGAAAGGGCAAGTCTGGACAAGGAAGCTCAGAAAAGAAGAGGGGGTTAGACAGTCTCTAACATTTTTATTAATTTCCTTCCTTTTTGTTTTGAAGAATATTTTGTTCTATGCTTCTCCTTCGAAGCTTCTAATTTCCAAATCAAGATATGCTTCCCATATAGTCATTCAGTTTAATTTCAGAGCCAGCCTTTTCTAATTTCTGCAGGCAAAATATTAATGTAGGTATCCCAAAACAACTGCATTTTGGCCATTCCTAAGTTGATATTTTCTGGTTAAATTTCCCCATTTTTGTAAAGCACTGACAAGTAAAGGCTTCCTATCAGGAGTATTAAATGAGGGCTGGAATTTGGGAGCTTCTGGCCTTGGCAGCACAGTTTCCCATGTTAATATTTTTGATATCTGTATTTTGAGCAAATTTTCTGGACGTTATGTAATGGGTCAAGTGTAGCCTCAGTTTCTCTTCTAGCTGTCTAAAACCACAGGAAAGGTTCAGGGCCCAGGCCGACCAAGTCTTATGAGGGTTCCCTGGGTGAGCCAGTTAGTTAATTACTGTTGAGTTGGGACTTCCCTATGGGGCTCCTGCACTTCTGACACCTCCACAAAGATTCTTAGTCATCTAAGAACACCCCAGAATCAAACTGGAGGGAGGATGTGCCCCTTTATTTTATAAGGCAGAGGTTTTTTAGTTAGACTCTCAGAAAACAATTCCAATTGAAAAGCCAAAATCAAAACCAGCCACCCATTTTTTCCTCCAGTCCTGCCTTAGCCTGGGTTCTGTCAACCCTTAACCTCAGTTCACCTCAAGGATTTTAAAACAGCTCAAAGAAAATCAGGCCCTCCACCAAAAGCAAGGGAAGGTCCTGAATCCAAAAGACAACTCACCCAAGTTTACCCAGTGAGCCAAGAACCAGTGGGCTCAATGGGCCCTTTGCTGGATCCTAGCACCGGGTCCAGGTCTGCTGGATGGTCCTTGGTGAGCTTCTTTGGAATCCTGTGTGACTATGCCAAGTAATGTTAAGGTAAAAAATCATTCAAACCTGTAAAGAATTTTTGTGAGTTTATTTGAGCCAAACTGTTGACAATTGCTGGGAAGTAGAATCTCAAAGGATTGGGATCATGCTCCAAAGCATGGCAGTTGTATTTTTTGTTATGTTTGTTTTTGTGTGTGTGTGTGTGTGTGTGTGTGTTTTACCTATTTTTATACATTGCAATCAAAGGAGAAGACTGTTAACGTAAAAACAACAACAACAACAACAACAACAAAACACATTCAAACCTGTGAGTTTATTTGAGCCAAAGAATTTTTGTGAGTTTATTTGAGCCAAACTGTCGATGTATGCCAGGAAGCAGAACCTCGACCAATTGAGATAATGCTCCGGAGAATGGCTGGTTACATTTGTATTTATACATTGCAATCAAAGGAGGGACATAGGTGGTTACATGAAATTCATTGGTGATAGATTAAGGAGGTGGGATAAAGCAAAGTGTGGGTGGATTAGGGGTAAGAAAGGGAGGGAAACCCTCGGATTGGACAAAAAGTAAAATGATGGACACATACTTAGGTGGGTACAGGAACAATGAACATGATAATGAAGGAATTTGTGGCATCTGTCCTGGCGCCCATCATATTTGGTTGTGCCTCAGAGTCTCCAGAAAAACAGAATTTACAAGTTACCCAGACATTTCAAGGGTATGTTATCACAGATACAAAAAGACAAATAGACTCAGTTAAGGTAAAGGTTGACCTTGTCAGTAAAGATACTGGTCTAGGATGTAACTGCCGACCATCACTGCGTTTAGTTAAACTTTAACTTCAGACCATCCTTTGTGGTTCCTTTAGGTCTCTGAGTTTGCAATACTGTCATGCAGGCCTCCCCTGAACCTGTCAGGTCAGCATGTGGCTCCTTTCGTCCACAAGACATAGGTGATTACATGAAATCCATTGGTGATAGATTAGGGCAGCAGGAGAAAGCAAAGCAGGGGACCTCTGGGATTGGATGAAAAGTAAAATGATAGACACACACTTAGGTGGGTGCAGGATAGTTAACAGTCAACCATGAACATGATAACAATGACAATGAAGAAACTTATGGTCTCTGACCTGGCACCCAGACGCTTTTGGTTGTGCCTGGGTGGGCAGGGGGAAGGGAAGGCGGTTGTTGGGGTGTTTACAAGTTACCCTGACATTTCATAGGTATGTTATCTTAGAGGCAAAAAGGCAATGGGCTCAGTTAAGGTAAAGGTTGACCTTGTCAAGGAAGACTCTGGCTAGGAGGTGACTACCCACCATCACTGCTTTTAGTTAAAGTGTCATTTCAGACCATCTGTGTGGTTACTTTAGGTCTTTGAGTTTGCAAGACCATCATGCAGGCCACCCCTGCACTTGTCCGGTTAGCATGTGGCCCCTTTTGTCCACATTACCAACAGAATAAAGTGAAAATCCTCTTATCTCTCTTCAGAAGAAGCAGCAGCCCCAGAGACGCCCTCACTCCAAAACACGAGAGTAGGAGGCTGGGCCTGCTGGCCTTTAGATCATTGCTGAGATAAGACTATTCTTCTGATTTAAATTTTTTAAAAAATATTTATTGATTTTAGAGAGAGAGGAAGGGAGGGAGGAGGGAGAGAGAAAAATCCACTTAACTATGCATTCATTGGTTGGTTTCTTGTATATCCCCTGACCAGAGATCAAACCTGGAGATGACGCTCTAACCAACTGAGCAACCCAGACAGTACATGATTTTATTTTTGTCTTTGAATGTGATCCTTCTCATCATTCAGTTTCAGCTTAAATGTTAGCTTCTCTGGGATGCCACGCTTTTATATATACTATACATACATATATACACATATACACATACATATATATTATTGATTTCAGAGAGGAAAGGAGAGGGAGAGAGAGATAGAAACATCAATGATGAGAGAGAATCATTGATCAGCTGCTTCCTGCATGCCCCGCACTGGGGATCGAGCCTGCAGCCCAAGCATGTGCCCTTGTCCAAAACTGAACAGGGGACTTCAGTTCCCAGGCTGACGCTCTAGCCACTGAGCCAAACCAACTAGGGCTGACCACGTTTTTTAAAGTAGGCCCTTCCCCACTCTGCATCCAGGAAGCCACCTGAAATTATCTTGTTCACACATTTATCACCTCTGCCCTCCCAACAGCAAGCCCAGCTCAAATCCACTTCTAACACTGGATTTGCTAGTATACCCCACCTGCTCCTCTGTGATCCCTACCTTCCAGCTCTTTCATGGCTAAGATACTACAACCTGATTGGTTCTGAAGAGTCTGGGGTTATTCCTGGGTTTTTCTACAGTAATAGTGCTTCTATTTATTCTCTAAAATATACCACTTTTGATAATAAATTCTATGACTATTGAACGAATAATCCTGTATTATTGCCATTTATATACATGTCTTCTTCCTAAGCTCATTGAGAACAGGAACAAAGTCATGTTCATATTTCTGCCACCAATAATAACTAATAAGGTATTTTGTATAAGACATAATTTGTCTTATATAAGACAGAAGCCTTTTGTTGAATGGCACTGGATGATACATTAAAGTGAGACGAAGTAAAGATAAAATAAAAATAAAGTGAGATCATGTATCTGAAGAGTCTGGCATAATATCTAACACATAGTAAGTGTGTCAGAGTTTTTTAAAGTTCAATAAATGTTACTTTCTCTTGCCCCAGATGACTCCAAATGTCATGTTTCCCAAGCTCTTTTTTTAAATCCTCACCCAAGAAGATTTCCCATTTAATTTTGGAGAGAGTGGAAGAGAGAGGGAAAGACAGAAATATTAGTGTGAAAGAAGCACATAGTTTGGTTGCCGCCTTCATGAGCCCGGGCCAGGAGGAGCCTGTGACCGATGTATGTGCCCTTGAGCCTGCCATCAAGGTATGCAAATTGAACTCGGGACCCTTCAGTCCACAGGCCAACACTATCCACTGAGCCAAACCAGCTAGTTCCCAGTTCATTTTTATAGACTGTGCCACACAATTTAGTACCCAAGTACACCCTAGCTGGTTTGCTTTTATTTTGTTGTTGTTGTTGTTATTTGTTTTCTTTTGGTTATATGTCTTCTATTTGATTGGAAGCTCTTTGAAGGCAAGTATCATGTCTTATAATTCTCCATTCCACATAGCAGAATTGGTTCACATTTTTAGTTGGTTGATACTGAGATGCTCAATACTTACTGTGTGGTTACTTTGCAGGAAACAGTGAAATGATGACAATGGTAGGAAGTATCCAGTTAGATTCCCAGTCAGTGGCCTGAGAGTCAAAGGTCACCTTCCCTGTTTGCAGATGCCTGCCTCTATTCTCCCAGCCAGCAAAAAACAGGAGTTTCAGGTATCCTTACTCCTCACACTTTCAGTCACTAAAAGTGTACAGGTTCAAAGGATCAGGTAATGTTCATGCAAATGTCAGTCTCTGTTGGAAGTATGGGAAGAATGAGCACTATTCAGTGTTGAGATCTGACTTTGGGGTTTGAATTACCAAGCTATTTAACCTCTGCAACCATGTTTTCTCCTCTGTAAAATTAGGATGATACATCTGCCTCTGGGGTGATGATAAGAACAATAAATGAGAAATATATGTAAAATCTTTAGCATAGGGCCTAACTCATTGCATGCTTTAATAAAGAGTAGCTATTATATATACACTAGAGACCTGGTGTATAGATTAGTGCACCAGTGGAGTCCCTCAGCCTCCCCTGTAGGAATGGGGTCAAAACTGGCTCTCCAACATCCCTTGAAGGGTCCCAGATTGTAAGAGGGAGCAGGCTAGGCCAAGGGAACCCCACCAGTACACGATTCAGGCACTGGGCCTCTAGAATGCATAGAAGGTCTTTGGTTAATGTCTTCCTGCCCTATCCCCTTCCCTCTGAGATTCATCAGTCTGTTTCCATGTTTCCATGCCTGTGGTGTCTGCTCCTGAGTTGAGTATCTGCCCCCTGGTGGTTGAATGGTTGGCCGGTCATTTAGGCTTTTAGATAGATAGATAGATAGATAGATAGATAGATATAGATAGATAGATATATCTAAAAGCCGAGTGACTGAAAGGCAGAATGACCAAAACAACTAGTCAACCAGTTGCTATAATGCTCATTGACCACAGGAGGCAGATGCCCAATGCAGAAGCTTTCCCCTTGTGGTCAGTGCACTCCCACAGTGGAGTGCCTCTCAGCTGACCAAGATAAGCAGCTGCTCCCATAGTGTGCTGATCCCCACAGGACACTCCCCCCCACCAATGCACAAATCCATGCACCAGGCCTCTACGAAATATATAATCTCAGAGAGGAAGAGAGAGAGAGAAAGATAGAAACACCAATGATGAGGGAGAATCATCAATCAGATTGGTGAGAAACACACTCCCCAGTCTAAAATTTTTAAAATATGGGCATGGAGCCCTAGCTAGTTTGGCTCAGTGAGAGCACTGGCCTGTGGACTGAGGGTCCTGGGTTCGATTCTGATCAAGGGCACATGCCTGGGTCATGGGCTCAACCCCAGTAGGGGGGCATGCAGGTGGCAGTTCACCAATGATTTTCTCATCATTGATGTTTCTAGCTCTTTCTCCCTCTCTTCCTCTTTGAAATCAATAAAAAAGTATTTTTAAAAAATGGGCATGGAGACACTAAGTACAGCAAAAGCGAGGTGCTTAATGTTGGTCTTGTGAGATTGGGTGTCTGGTGGGCAGGCATGCCCAAAGAGGTTACCACCAGCATTGTATTCCCTGGTGGGCAGGTCCCTCTCTGGCTCCTTATTGGCTGAGTACTATTGTTAGCAATGCCCTCAATGATGTCACAGGAATGAGACAAACACTTGAAACTGGATTGGCAAGGCAAATTTACTCTTGCGCAGAAGGGTGCCTCTGTCAGCTGGAAATCATGGGCAAAAGCACACCTAATGGGAAGTCCATTAGGGTTTTATTTCCTGATGAGTCTGCCCTGCCCTGCACCTCATTCTGAACTCTGACTTGATTGGTCAAGGCTCAGAGCTTGAGTTCCCATTATTGTGTGATTGGCTAATTCAGAAGGAGGGGAGGGGTAAGGTGGAGCCTAAGATGGCAGCCCCTATGAGCCTGATAGTCATGTCAAAATGGCAGGACCTGAGATGGCAGCAAGCTCCTTTCTTTTTTTTTATTTTTTTTAAAATATATTTTATTGATTTTTTACAGAGAGGAAGGGAGAGGGACAGAGAGTTAGAAACGCCTCATGCACACCCCCCACTGGGGATGTGCCTGCAACCAGGATACATGCCCCTGACCGGAATCGAACCTGGGACCCTTCAGTCCACAGGCTGATGCTCTATCCACTGAGCCAAACCGGTTTCGGCAAGCTCCTTTCTATGACAGAAAAGATCTCTGGTTCACTCTCACAGCATGGGGTGTGCAATCTTCCCCAACTAAGTTTCATTATTTCCTTATAGGGTATTCTCTTGTTTCCCTTCCCTGTTTAAGTTCCTTTGTCAGGGAACCATCCCCAATATCCTGCTTTGGGGGGACATGACTCTCTTGGTGCATGAACTTTGTCCTGTCCACAGGCCGAGACACAAGCAGACTACCAGTGATTTCCCTTGGAGTTAAATGCCTTGAAAATGTACTCCATTGACTATAACAAGCTGCCTCTTGTGCGCCCCACACTAGGATCCAGCCCACAACTTTAGCATGTGCCCTGACCAGGGATTGAACCGTGCCCTCCTGATGCTCAACTACAGGCCATGCCGGCAGCAATAACAGCTGGTTTTACAATGGGCAATCTAAGCCCATTTCTAGCAATACTTTTTTGGTTACTTACTCATGCAACAATGTATTCGTTTATTCGTTTATCAATACATGATAAATGCTTATTAAATATTGTTGAATAAATATTAGAATAATAATAAGTAACTTAGGCCCTGGTCAGATAGCTCAGTTGATTAGAGCATTGTTCTGATATGCCAAGGTCTTGGGTTTGATCTCGTCAGGGCACAACAAGAACCAATGAATGCATGAAAAAGTGTAACAACAAATCTCCCTCTCTCTCTCTCTCTCTCTCTCTCTCTCTTACTCTGAAAATTAATAATAACAAAAGTAAGAGGAAATTAAGGCTTTTTGGGAGCTATGCCCCCAATGACATCTCTGGAGGAGTGAAATGCCCTGCAACTTGGGCCATGATGTCCAGCTGAATTCTGACATCCATCAGGAGGTACATCCAACTGCCTCGCCTACAGAGAATGCAGCAAGCATACAGAGCAGCTCTTCAGGTCTTCTAACCTGTCACCTGCTTGCACAGATGACTGCCTCAAACCTCATGGAAAAAATCCTGTTCAGAAAGTTCAATATTCCTCACTTCCCTTTCTCTACCTTGTGAGGTTCTCGACGCAGGGAACAAAGACAGAGAGTCCAGGCTGGTCAAAAAGAGGTTTAATCTTGCACTTCCGGGTGAGGTTCACCAGTGAGGGTAGGGCCGGAGAAGTTGCATTGGGCAGGAGCTGAGGCACTTTTTTTGGTCTTTAATATATTTTATTGATTTTTTACAGAGAGGAAGGAAGAGGGATAGAGAGTTAGAAACATCGATGAGAGAGACACATCGATCAGCTGCCTCCTGCACCCCCCCCCACTGGGGATGTGCCTGCAACCAAGGTATATACCCTTGACCAGAATTGAACCTGGGACCCTATCCACTGAGCCAAACCAGTTTCAGCTGAGGCACTTTTTTTATACAAGTGTTCAGTGAGGGTGGAGGACCATGAGCTGAGGGTGGGTGGAATTTCTGCCGCGGGCAAGGGTTCCAGGAATGGAGCCAATATCTGCGTCACCATTTGCCTGGAGCACTGGTCTGTCAGGGGTTCCAGGAAGGGACCAGCATTTGTGTCGCCATCTGTCTGGTGCACTAGTCTGTTATCTGCTTCACCATCGGTTGCATGCATCGGCTTCTGGAATTCCTCTGACCTAATATCCCAACCTTTTGGTGATAGAAGGCACCGAAATTGTTCTGGCTACTTCCTGCTGACCAGAGACTAAGATGGAGGGGAGTTTTTAAAGGCCAGGGTCAGGCAGAGGCAGGTCAGAGGGCAGCTGAGTGTAGGGATGGAGCAGGAGCTGGTTTACAGTCACCGATGATATCTCCTCGATCCAGGAGTGGATGAATTTGAGGAGGCAGGGGGCTAGGAGAAAAAAGATACAGATGAGAATTAGGGGCCCTACCATGGGTAGGATCCAGGTAGCTAAGGGGCTTTAGAACCAGCCGAAAAGGGAGTTGTCCTGGGAGTGTCTTGCACTCAGCTCTTCACTCAGCTTAGTCAGGGTCTGTAAGTTCTGTTCTACCACTCCAGATTTGTTGACGTAGTAGCAGCATTCTTCCTGAATGGTTATGCAAGTTCCCCCTTTTTTTGTGGTAAGAAAGTCATCGGGTTACCAATGTTACTTGCCACTGCAGGGCGGCTAAGGAGGTGGTAGTAGACTCCAGGGTTCTCTGGAGTTTGTCATTGAAATCCTGAGCAGAGATTAGTCTATGGGTGGAGAAGACCTGTAAGGGTTTCGAGAGGCAGATCTTCTGGGCCTCCTTGGTGAGAGCCGAAGCTGCAGCCAGAGCCCGGAGGCAGGGCTGCCATCCCCAAACTGTGGAATCAAGCTGTCAGGACAGGTAGGCTACGGGCTTAAGGCCAACCCTAAGGGCTGGCTGAGGACCCCCATAGTTATTCCCTCTCTTTCATCAGTAAATAGTTGGAAAGGTTTAGAGAAGTCCAGAAGAGAGAGAGGGGGAGATGCCAGAGGGTAATCCCAGAATTAGAAAAACCCTGGCAAATGAGGGAGGGTAAGGAGAGGGGGGCCCATTGCTGTTTTTTATTTTTTTACTAATATATTTTATTGATTTTTTTACAGAGAGGAAGGGAGAGGGATAGAAAGTCAGAAACATCGATGAGAGAGAGACATCGATCAGCCGCCTCCTGCACGCCCCACACTGGAGATGTGCCTGCAACCAAGGCACATGCCCTTGACCGGAATCGAACCCGGGACCTTTCAGTCTGCAGGCCGATGCTCTATCCACTGAGCCAAACCGGTCTCGGCCTATTGCTGTTTTTTTAGCGGCCTAGTATAGGGGCTTAGCTAGGAGAGCAAAGTTTGGGACCCAATAGCGGAAGAATCCTACCAGCCCTAGAAAAGTTAAGATCTGTTCAGCAGAAATAGGAGACTGTAGGTTTTGTATTGCCTGCTCTCAGTCAACTGTCAGTCTTCGGGAATTGGGCATCAGACAGATCCCCAAGTAAGTGACCGTGGGGGCCAACAGTTGTGCCTTGGCAGGGGACACACGGTATCCTTTGTCCCCGAGAAAATTGAGGAGGATGTCTGTCTGTCTCCGGGAACTGTCTAAACAGGGGCTGCAAAGAAGGAGATCATCTACATGCCAGAGAAGAGTGCTGGGTTCTAACGAGCATTGTTGGAGGTCTCTGGCTAAGGCCTAGCAAACAGATAAGGACTGTCTCTGAACTTCTGGGGTAGGACCCTCCAGGTAAGTTGGCAGGCTACCTGCTTGTCTGGGTCCTCCTAAGTAAATGCAACAGATGGTAAGAGTCTGGATCTAGAGGGATGGTAAAGAAGGCATCCTTGAGGTCAAGGATAGAATAGTGGGTGGTACAGGATGGAATATGTGAAAGGAGAGTGTAAGTTAGGGACCGCTGTCTCACTAATTAGTCGGAGGTTCTGACCTAGTCAGTAGGTCCCAAGTGCTTTCCTAACTGGGAGGATGGGGATGTTGCAGGGAGAGTGGATAGGTATGAGGAGACCTGCCCCAGAAGCCGAGTAATGAGGGGTTTGAGGCCTTGGCGATGAGTTAGGGAGATAGAAAACTGGGGATGGAAGGGAAATGAGGTGGGGTCCTTAAGTCTGTTCCTGACCAGGGTATGGTGTCTAGTAACCACCGAGGTAGAGGTATCCCATACTTTTGGGTTGACAAGGGGTGCAGGCAATGGGGGATTTGGTGTTCCCATGAAGGAAGAGGGCCAGGAGCAGAAGAAGCAGGGAGGCTGAAGGGCTCTGAGTGAGCTGCAGAGTGGGCCCCTAGTTTGGTGAGGATATCCGTCCTAAAGGGGCACAGGGCATGAAGGTATGACTAGGAACCAGTGGGTTATAGGGCTACTATCGAGAAGACAAGGAAGGGGCCCCATGGCCACTGGGCAGGTGGATTTGTCATCAATACCCATGACCAAGATCATGGAAGAGAAAAGGGGCCTTGAAAGGGAAGGTAAGACAGAGAAAATAGCCCCCATGTTGACCAGGAAGGAGACAGGCTTACCCGCTACCTTGTGCGTTATCCTGGGCTTTGCGAGGGTGATGGGGGTTGTTGAGTCTGGGGATCTTCCTTTGGCCAGTCCCAGTATGGCTAGTGGCAGGTCATGACCTGGAAGGGTGGCCCCTCCACGCTGAGACACAGAGGGCCCGTCACTTTTCCAGTGGCCACTTTGACCACAGGCTGGGCAGGGCTTGGTTGGAGCCTGGAGCCAGGGGCACTGCTTTGCCCAGTAGCCTTCATTTCCACACTTGAAGCATCCTCCAGGTGGTGTTAGTCCTCTCGTTGCACCCCTACCACACACAGCTCCCTTGGGACCATGCACAGCTGCCATCAGCTGAAGGGCTGCAACCAGGGCTTGGGTTTGCAAGTTTACCTTCTGTCGAAGGTGGGCTTCCTAATCCAACTCTGCCTGTTCCTCACGGGCATTAAAAACTTTAAAGGCCATGTTCACTCGATCTTGGACTGGGGTCTGAGAGCCATCCTCAGGGATCCAGAGTGCAGATGAGTATATAAGGTCAGAGCCTCAGTCAGCCTGTTAAGGAAGACAGTGGGATTATCATCTGGCCCCTCAGTAATTTCCTTTAGCTTGTCAAAACTAACTGCCTTGTGGGAGACGGACTGTAAGCTGGCTATAAGGTATTGGAGCATCTGGTCTGGGCGTCGGCGTCCGTTTTGCCCATTGTGGGTATCTAGTTGTTACTCCCAACCTGGCTCCAGGCAAGAGACTGCCTGTACCCCTACCAGCATATTGGCATCCTTAAAGTGGGCCTGGTCTGCATGGTCCATCGCTGCTCTTAAGACTCTTCCCCCTTCTTCTGATGTTAGGGTGGAAGAGAGAATGACATGGATGAGGTCATAGGCCTAAGAAAGGTATTGGAATTCCTTGATGAACATGGTGGGGTTGGCGGAAAAGGATCTCAGCCTCTTCTCAACCTGGGAGAGATCTGACAGAGAGAAAGGAACATGGACCTGGACCACCCCCTCAGCTCCTGCAACCTCCCAGAGCGGGCACAGGAGGGGAGGAGCCTAGGAACATATTTGCCTGCTGAATGAGGAAGTAGGCTCGGGTGGGGGAGGGAGAAGGTTGGTGGGCAGGGGAGAAGGTGTTAGGGGAGAGAGGATGGGGGAAGGGAGAGAGCGGATGGCGGGGCAGAAGAAGCTGTGGGGAGAGGGCCTGGGTAGGAAGGTGGATGAGTTGGAGGGGAGGAAAGATTTTGGGCGGTTTCAGATAAGGTGGAAAGTGTAGGGGTGTCAGTAGGTAGAGGTTTCTTGCGAGCAGTGAGAACCTGGGCTGTGGAACAGAAGGAGCAGATAGAAAAAGGCCTAGACATATGGGACCTCAGGCCACTTCCCAGTGTGCTGGTAGAAATTACTGAAGTCAGTAAGGATGTTAAAACCGGAAGTCCCATTTTCAGGCCATTTTGACCCGTGGTTCAATTCATACCGAGGCCATGCTACATTACAGAAGTAAATGAGGCATGTAGGACACAGATCCAGGGATAGGCCAGATTGGTGAGCAGGCACCCTAGAGGTGTGCTCAGATTAGGATTTTAGAATTTTGATTACCCATGCTCGAAACCTGAGGTCAGTAGCTGAGGCTAAAGGACTAGCGTCCCAATTGTTCAGACAAGGCTACGAACCAGAGACCCAAGGGACTGCAGGGACATCTCCACTACCTTCCGGGGTCCGGACAGAGGCCAAAAGGCTGGAGAACCGAGGGGCGGCAGGGAGGTCTCCGCTACCTCCCAGGGTTCGGGATCCCTCCTGGACTTACCGCTGACGCTGCCAAGATGGGGGAGAAGCTGGAGGAACCTAGAGAGGGAGGAAAAGGATCTCAGCCACTTCTCAACCTGGGAGAGATCTGACAGAGAGAAAGGAACATGGACCTGAACCCTTCGTGAATGGTCAGATGGAGTGCTCGCCCCCTCCTGAGTTTCAGCACCAAATGTGAGGTTCGCAGTGCAGGGGACAAAGACAGAGAGTCCAGGCTGGTCAAAAGGAGGTTTAATCTTGCACTCCTAGGCGAGGTTCCACCGATCTGAGGATAGGGCTGGAGAAGTCGCCTTGGGCGGGAGCTGAGGCACTTTTATTTATACAGGTGTTCAGTGAGGGTGAGGGCAGGAGTTCTAGGAATGAAGCCAATATCCATTTGCCTGGCCACTGGTCCGTCAGGGGTTCTAGGAAGGGACCAGCATTTGTGTTGCCATCTGTCTGATGCACTAGTCTGTTATCTGCATCACCATCAGTTGCATGCATCGGCTTCTGGAATTCCTCTGACCTAACACACCTCTGGACTCATCTTCCACAGGATTTAGCCTTGCCTCCTTTCCTGACATCTCATCCCTGCTGTGCCCAGGCAGAGTGAAGCATGGCATCATGGTGTGAATTTCCATCCCTGTCAGATTACTCAGTATCAGTGCTCATTTGGCCGTAGGTGTACCTTCTACAAAGACTGGACCTACCTATGCTGTATTCTCCTTCATATGTGCGCCACCTGAAACATGATCTGACATTTGGTAGGTGCTCAAGAAATGTGTATCAATGGGGTCCAGAGTCACCTGGACCTTCCCTTGACTCTCCTTTTCAAAAAGAATCCTTCCCAAACACCCACACATCATGTAAATCTCCGATTCTTCACACTTAGATGCTTTCCTCATTTCCAGCCCATCAACCAGTCCTGTGGGCTCAGCCTCTATACAGTATTTCCTGAATCTGTACTTTCTTATTGCCCCATAGCTTCCACCCTCACCCAGCGAGCGTTACCTTTCACTGGCCTGTTACTGCTGAGGTGTCCTGATTTAGCTCCCTACTTACCCCCTCTTGCTTTATCCTAATCTATTTTCCACACAGCTTTGGCGATGTATTTTTTAAGTGAATTTATTGAAGTGACATTGGTTAATAAAATTGATAGATCCTCCCTTCCCCCAACTGGTGGGTGGAGTATGATGCCCAAGTCAAGTCTCTTTCCATCACTATTTATCCCTCCTTTACCTTCTACCAACCTCCATCGCCTGGTGATATATTTTTTTATATAAATGAGAGCATCATTACTCTGCATTTTCATATAGTATCCCAACGAGCTAAGAAAATGCTCCAAATTCCTTGTTCTGGTCTATAAGGACCTACATCTGAGTCCTGCCAACTCATCCTACTTTAGCTCATAACTCCCCTCATCACTCATATTACAGCCACAGTGGTTCTTGGAATTCTAGGATCAATAAACTCTTTCCCACCCCAGGACAGTGTTTCATCTATCTGAAGCGCTCCTCCCCTCATTTTGTTAGGAGCAGAAATAGAATATCGGGGACCAGCTATAATGATCAGAAATATTAACCATACTTTGTTAACCTTCATTGTTTTGTTCTGATTAAAGAGGGCACATTAAACTGGGGGTTGGGAGGTGCACACGGGATCTGGGAGCTCACCTGGAAAGTGGGGTGCATCCTCTACATCCAGGAGTTGTCTTTTCTCATGGAAAGATTACCAACCTTGTTGCAGAAACCAGAGGTGCCAACCCTTTGCAAACCCCCACCTCACATACCTGTAAACTGCCCATTTTGTATACCCATTCTTATTTCTTTTGCCTCCTTCCCCTGTAATCTTTGTCCTTCCACCCAATGTAAGCAGCTGGCTCATGGGGGATGCAGAGTAGATGTCTGTGGGTGACCTGCTGCTCTCCCACGCTGCCGGCAGGATTGGAACAAATACTCATATGTGGTTCAACCCTGTCTCTGCTGAGTAGTGACAGGAAGCCGGGATCCATTGATTGTCCAGTTACAGTTTTACAAGCTGGATCCTTCTTATTCTTCATGTCTCCAAGTAAATGTCTTTCCTCAAAGAGCCCTCTCCCCCACTCCCCCGCCACACACACATACCCTGTCCTTTATCCCAGGATCTGGTTTATGTTCTTCATAACACTTATTATAGTGATACTGGTAATTACTTTGTTTCTTCATTTGCTGACTTGTTTTTGTCTTCCCTGTTAGAATAAAAGCTTTAGGCTCAGCTGAAGTGCCTAGTTGTTGAGCGTTGACCTATGAACCAGGAGGTCACAGTTTGATTCCCGGTCAGGGCATATGCGTGGGTTGTGGGTTAGATCCCTAGTGTGGGGCGTGCAGGAGGCAGCCAGTCAATTATTCTCTCTTACCATTTATTTTCTCTTTCTGTGTCCCTCTCCTTTACTCTCTGAAATCAATAACAATATATATTTTTTAAAAAGAGAGAGAATAGCCGAAACCGGTTTGGCTCAGTGGATAGAGCATCGGCCTGCGGACTGAAAGGTCCCAGGTTCAATTCCAGTCAAGGGCATGTATCTTGGTTGCAGGCACATCCCCAACGGGGGCCGTGCAGGAGGCGGCTGATTGATGTTTCTCTCATCTATGTTTCTGACTCTTTATCCCCCTCCTTTCCTCTCTGTAAAAAATCAATAAAATATATTTTAAAAAAGAGAGAGAATATAAGCACCAGGAATCATGTATATTATGCTCCTCATTGTACCCCAGTGCCTGTATAATCCCTAGAGCAAAGAATGAACCAAACAAATGTTTACAAGCGAATAGTGTATGAGTTACCCTGTCTCATTGCAAAGTGCCTAGCTTTTCTGATTTTTTTCCTTTCAGCTTGCAAATAGATAGAAAACTCCCAGGTCTTCTCCTTGCACCGGCTGCCCTGGTTCTTTTCTTACACGACCAGAGAGAAGGCTGTTTGTCCAGACTTCACCTCCAACTCTATGAAACAGGTCTCACCAGCATCGTCAATAACCTCTTTATTGTTCAACCCAAGGGCACATGCTCCAGTTTGCAGCCTCCTTGACCTCCCATAGCCACATTTCCTCAATTGTGTTCTGCAGAACACCACTTAATGTATTGCTTGGTGAGAAATTGTGTTCATGTTCCTCTTACTGGATACTTTAGTAGTGCCCTAGGCTTCAACGCTGTAGTACTTAGCATAATTGCAGTTAACTGATTTGCTTAAATAGTTAACTCTTGATTTTCCTGAGAAGTGTAAACTCATGAGGGCAGGAACCCTGTCTGTTTTGTCACTGAATAGCCCCATAATCACAGCACATAAAAGATATTTAATATTTATTGAACTGAATGAATAAATGAATATTTCCCTTGGGGAAATGCACATGTGAATATACTATGTATAAAATCCTACACAAAATAAATTTTTTTGTTAATCATCACTCAAGAATATTTTTTCCATTGATTTTCCAGAAAGTGAAAGTGAGGGAGCGAGAGAGAAACACTGATGTGAGAGAGACACATGGATTGGATGCCTCCTGTACACATTCCCACTAGGACCAGGGATCAAACCTACACCATGTAGATATGTGCCCTTGACCAAAAATTAAACCTTCTATCCTTCAGTGTGTGGGCTCATTGTCTAACCACTGAGCACACCAGCCAGGCCTACACAAGACATTTTTTTTGACATTTTTTATTTTTTTAATTATTATTTTAAAATCTTTATTGAGAGTATTACATATGTCCTCTTTTTGCCCCCTTTCACCCCCCTCCACCTCATTCCCTCTCTGCCCCACTCTTTCACTACCCTATTGTTTGTGTCCATAGGTGATGCATATATGCATTGAAGTTCTTTGGTTAATTTCTTCCTGTCCCCCTACTCCCATCCCCTATCCTCTGAGATTCAGTCTGTTCCATGTTTCCATGCCTCGGTTCTGTTTTATTCATTAGTTTGTTTTTTATTTTTAAAGAGAGAGAGAAGCATCAATATGAGAGAGACACATCAATTGGTTGCCTCCCACATGCTCCCCAAATGGGGCTGCAGATCAAACTACAACCCTTCTGTGTGCTGGCTGACGCTCTAACCACTGAGAAACACCAGCCAGGGCTCATCAGTTTATTTTGTTCATTATATATCTTGTTTGTTTTTAAATTCAATTGTCGATAGATATGTATTCATTGCCATCTTGATTTGGTGGTGATGAGCTCCTTTAGCTTTTTTATTGTCTGTGAAGCTCTTTATCTGACCTTTAATTCTAAATGAGAGTTTGCTGGGTAGGGTAATCTTGGTAGTAGGACCTTGCTATTCATCACTTTAAATATTTCTTGCCACTCCCTTCTGGCCTGCAAAGTTTCTTTTGAAAAATCAGCTAACAGTTGTATGGGTGCTCCATTGTAGGTAACTAACTGCTTTTCTTTTGTTGCTTTTAAGATTCTTTCTTTGTCTTTAGTCCTTGGCATTTTAATTATGATCTGTCTTGGTGTGGGCCTCTTGGAGTTCCTCTTGTGTGAAACACCCTGTGCTTTCTGGACTCACTGATAAATTCACTTTCACTTTAAACTTGATGTCTGCTTGTCTGAATTCTTTCTCACATGAAGCCAAGAACCGACAATGGGTCACAGACTCTCGGGTCCCAGATCCCCAGAATGTCTGTGTCATTAGAAAACCACCAAACACCCTGAGAAATTGTATAAAGCAAACATTAGAACAGGTACTCTCCAGTATTTGATATTGTCGAGTACTCACTATTTCTCCATATTTTCCTTCCTTGCTCCCACTTTTCCTGGTTCTTTTTCTTCCACTGATGATTATCTCACCTGTAATCATGGACTCACCAGCCATTTGTGTGTTAACAACCACCAAGTCACAAAGCCCTCAAGCCTATGACACCATCTAGTGACTAGGTACATCTATTCTTGCTGTCTCATTAGTCTTTCATTCTGTGTCCAATGTTCCCAAGCCAACCCCTCTTCCTTTATTATGTATTCTAGTTAATGGTATTACCAAGCATCTAAGCCCAAAATCAAGAGATCTTAGCCTTGATTCTTATCATTATCTTACCACTCTGAATTAAATTGACCAATTATTTCAGAAATATTCTTTATAGCTTAGCTCTTTTGTCTGTACCCAGTGATATTTTTTTGATGTACACATTTCTGAAATCTATTCCCTGCATTATTGCAACGGCCCTCAGAATGTTCTTCACATACCAGTCTTTTCCCTATCCAATATATGCTTCATACTGCTATTAGGACTGGCTCCTTAAAACAAATTTGTTGCCCTAGCAGGCTTGGCTCAGTGAATAGAGCATCGGCCTGTAGACCAAAGGGTCCTGGGTTTTATTCCAGTCAAAGGCACGTACCTTGGTTGCAGGATCCCTCCCGCCCTGGGCCCTGGTTGGGGGACATGCAGGAGGCAACCAATCCATGTCTTTCTCTCACATCAATATTTCTCTCAGTCTTTCTCTCTCTCCCCCACTCTCCCTAAAAGTCAGTGGCAAAATATCCTCAGGTGAGGATTTAAAAAAATGTGTTCATATCATTGCCCAGTTTGAAGACTCTGCTGCTTCCTGTTTTCTAAGGATAAAATTCAAGCTTCATAGATCAGTATACAAGGTGCCTTCCCGCAACCTCTCCATCCTTAACTCCTGCCTCCCCTTTCTCTTAATATTCTTTCTCTCTCCCTCCTTCATGCATCCCCTGTACAGAATGTTAGTCCAGTGTAATCAACATTAACTGGGTACCAAACTCATAGAAGAAGAGATCAGATTTGTGGTTACCAGAGACAGGGAGTGGGGACATGCCTCCTGGGCATGGTTTTTATAAGCTCAGGCTGCTGTAATAAAATACCAGAGACGGGCTCATCAACAGAAGTCTAGTTCTCACATTTATAGGAACTAGAAGGCTGGGATCGGGTGCCAGCCTGGTCAGGTTCTGGGGCCTTTTTGGGTTGCAGACGATTGGCTTCTCATTGTTTTCTCACATGGCAGAAAAGAAAGCTATCTAGCTCCCTTGGATCTTCTTATAGGAACATTAATCCCACCAGGCCAACTGGCTCAGTGGTTGAGCATTGACCTATGAACCAGAAGGCCACAGGTTCAATTCCCTGTCAGGGCACATGCCCAGTTAGCACTATAGGATATGCAGGAGGTGGCCAATCAATGATTCTCTCTCATCATTGATCTTTCTCTCCCTTTGCCTTTCTCTCTGAAACCAATAAAAATATATTTAAACAAACAAAAAAAGAATATTAATCCCATTCAAGAGGGATTCTGATCTAATTACCTTCCCAAAGCCCTCCAAATACCATCACTTTTGTGATTTCAGGGAGACCACAAAGATTCAGTCTATTATAAGCACCCATCTGGAGATAGGAAACTGGTGATTAGGGGTGCGGTCAGAAATGAAGGTGGAAAGGTGTTTTCTTTGTAGAGATAACAGTTACAATGACAGGGTAGACATCCTCTCCCAGTAAGGTAGGGTAACCGAGGCAGGCAGAGCAAGGATAAACAATGAACTCAAGGAAGCACATGTGCAGGAATCAGATAGAGGAAGAAGATACTGCAAAGGAGACGAAACCGGTTTGGCTCAGTAGATAGAGCGTCGGCCTGCAGACTGAAAGGTCCCAGGTTCGAGTCCGGTCGAGGACATGTACCTTGGTTGCAGGCACATCCCCAGTAGGGGGTGTGCAGGAGGCAGCTGATGGATGTTTCTCTCTCATCGATGTTTCTAGCTCTCTATCCCTCTCCCTTCCTCTCTGTAAAAAAATCAATAAAATATATTTAAAAAAAAAAAAAAGATACTGCAAAGGATGTCAAGAGGAAGAGCTAGGCCGAGGAAATGACAGAGTGGGGATCCAGCAGCCAAAGGGAGAGGACACCGCAGGAAGAGTGATGTTAAGGTCACAGCAGTCCAATAGGGTGAGTACTGGAAACTGTTCTTGGATGTTTTCAAGCAACTGCAAGGCCATGAAAAACGAGGCCAGAGCATTCTCAACGGAGGGCTAGGCAGACTGTACTTTGAGTGAGATAATACTCATGTCCGTTGAGTGCTTATTGTGTGCCAGTCATGTGCTCAGTGTTTTATGTGAATGATGTCATGTAATCCTCACAGCAAATCTCTAAACTGAGGCAATTATCTTTTTTAAAATATATTTTTTTATTGAGTTCAGAGAGGAAGAGAGAGGGAAAGAGAGAGAGAAACATCACTGATGAGAGAACAATTGATTGGCTGCCTCCTGCACGCCCCTCACTGGGGATCAAACTCACAACCTGGGTAGGCATGTTCCTTGACCGGGAATCCAGCCTTGACCTCCTGTTCACAGGTGAACACTCAATCACTGAGCGACACCGGCCAGGCTATCTCCTTCTCCTCCTCCTCCTTTTTTTTCTCCTTCCCCTCCTTCTCCTCTTCCTCCTCCTTCTCCTCCTTCTTTTTAAAATCATCACTCGAGGATATTTACACTGATATTTGAGAGAGAGAGAGATAGTAAAAAACATTGATATGAGAGAGAAACATGGATCAGTTGCCTCCCATTCGTGTCCCTTCCAGGGATCGAACCCACAACCTTTTTGGCATAGTGAACGATACTCAAACAACTGAGCCCCCTGGCCAGCCCCAACTTGTACTTCTTTTTAACAATTTCCCCAGTTCATTTTGAAGTCTTCTCTGACATGTAGCCATCTGAATTTTAGATTATCTAAAATAACACAGAAATTACCTATAAGTTAAGCACTGAAGAATACGTATCACCACATCAATATTTAAACATTCCAACATAAAATTTTCCAACTCTTACCAACCACAGATAAAGCAGCTAATAAGCGTTTTTCTTTCTGGTTACAATTGTGGCTCAAATGGGACAAATAAACTGACTCCCTTATGCTACAAACTAGACAAACTAGGAAGGATTGTTATTCCATAAGCCATTCTTTTTCCTACAGACATACGTGTGAAGGTACACACTCCTCTGTTGTGAGCCCCAAGGGCAGACCCCTGTCACCCGGAGCAGGGAGGCCAGGGCAGGGCACTCCTTCTCACTCGCTCAGACTCAGGGAAGAGGGAGGGCGGTGACTTAGGAGGCTCACATGCTGACAGAGAGATTAGGTTCTACTTGGTTCTACGATTTTGTCTGTAACTGGAGCAAAGTGGGAATCCCCACTGGTGTAAGAACACTTCATGTGGCCTATAAACTGTCTGAGTCAGATATTTATTTATTCTTTTGCCAAATACAACCACTGATTCCCATCTACATTTTTAAGGTGAGAAACAGCAGGTGGACACAAGCACCAGCACGGGTCTTGAGCTGCGGAGGTGACCCTGGCCGAGGCACGGGTGGGCAGCAGACAGGGACAGCAGCACTAGTGGCCTTTTCCCTGCAGTACCTGACACTGCGTGCATCCCACTCATTCCCTCCGGTAACGGGGTCTTTGATATGAGCTGTTTCTGAGGATCATAGTTCCCAAGTAGTTCAATTGCAGCATCACTGTTATTGACTTGATGACTTTTTCTAGTCAAATCTCTCAGATTGCTCTTTTCCATGCACAGCAGATAATCAAAAGTGACAAAGTCTTCCTTAGGAACCTGCAGGAAGCGTGATTCTGGGGCACACCGTGCTTCTTCCTACAGTTCTGCCCGCAACGGCAGGAGGGTTTCCTACTTCGGCCGCAGTGGTCGCTGCACTGTCCATCTGGAACATTTTGATTAGTTACACATTATCTGAAAACTGCCTCAGCAACGGGTGATTGACAGATGTTACCCAGACACACGGACAGCACCAACTTCCATGCTTGCTCAGCCACCTTCGCGCAAAGACCAATGTGTGTGTGTGTGTGTGTGTGTGTGTGTGTGTGTGTGTGTGTGTGTGTATAATTTTAATATAATAAATCTTTATTGTTCAGATTATTACAATTGTTCCTTTTTTCTCCCCACATAGCTTCCCTCCAATAGGTTCCCACCCCATCCTCTGCCCTTACCCACACTACTGTCCTCATCCATAGGTGTATGATTTTTGTCCAGTCTCTTCTTATACCCCTCACACTTCTTCCCCTTCCCCCCTGAGAATTGTCAGTCCATTCCCTTTCTATGCCCCTGATTCTATTATATTCACCAGTTTATTCTGTTCATCAAAGTTTTTATTCATTTGATTTTTAGATTCACTTGTTGATAGGTATGTATTTGTTATTCAGAATTTTCGTCTTCTTCTTCTTCTTCTTCTTCTTCTTCTTCTTCTTCTTCTTCTTC
>JAAGEH010000005.1:43575377-43612119 GCA_011751065.1 Lasiurus cinereus
TCTTCTTCTTCTTCTTCTTCTTCTTCTTCTTCTTCTTCTTCTTCTTCAAGACTACCTTTCAGCATTTCATATAATACTATTTTGGTGGTGATGAACTCCTTTAGCTTTTCTTATCTGTGAAGCTCTTTATCTGACTTCAATTCTGAATGTTAGCTTTGCTGGGTGATTTAATTGTAGGTTCTTTCTATTCATCACTTTGAATATTTCTTACCACTCCTGTCTGGCCTGCATAGTTTCTGTTGAGAAATCCGCTGACAATCGTATGGGTGCTCCCTTGTAGGTAACTGTTTTTCTTCAGTTGCTTTTAATATTCTCTCTTTGTCTTTTGCCCTTGGCATTTTAATTATGATGTGTCTTGGTGTGGTCCTCTTTGGATTCTTTTTGTTTGGGGTTCTGTGGGCTTCCTGGACTTGTAAGTCTATTTCTTTCACCAGGTGGGGGAAGTTTTCTGTCATTATTTTTTTCAAACAGGTTTTCAGTACCTTGCTCTCTCTCTTTTTCTGGCACTCCCATAATTCTGATGTTGGTACGCTTGAAGTTGTCCCAGAAACTCCTTACACTATCTTCATATTTTTGGATTCTTTTTTCTTTTTGCTTTTCTGGTTGTGTGTTTTTTGCTTCCTTGTATTTCAAATCTTTGACTTGATTCTTGCAATCCTCTAGTCTGCTGTTAGATCTCTGTATAATATTTTTTATCTCAGACAGTGTATGCTTAATTTCTAGTTGGTCCTTTTTCATCTTCTTTTGGGTCTCGCTAAATTTATCCATCTTTTCTAGAAAATTCTTGAAAAACCTTATAACCATGGTTTTGAACTCTATATCCAGTCATTTGCTTTCTTCTATTTCTTTCATTTGTGATCTGTTTTTTTTGTCTCCACATTTTGGCTGCTTCCCTGAGTTGATAGAGTGGCTTTGTGTGCTAGATTTCCTATAGGGCCCAGTGGGCTCAGCCTACCCAGTTATCTGAGGTGGACACTCTTGGTGCACCCCTTTGTGCTCTGTGTGCACAGTCTTGTTGTAGTTAAGCCTTGATTGTTGTTGGTATCACTGGGAAGAATTGACCTCCAGGCCAATTGGCTCTGAGGATCAGCTGTGTCTATAATGGGAGAACTTCTGCGCTGGAGACACCCTTATGAAACAAGACTTGCAAAAGCCATTGGGCTCAGTTTGGATGGGGTGGATTCTCAGGGTGGAGCAGACAGCATTAGTTTTCAGTTAACCCTGCCTTAAGAGGCCCCTGTGTCTCAGTGTCCCATGGTAATCGCTGCAAGCACTTCTGAGAGAAAGCCACCCTTGAGTTCTGCCCACTGCCAGACAGTGCAGTTTCTTTCTGAATGAATCTGGGTCCCCAGAGTCTCACCCGGAACTGGAGCTCAGAGCAGTCAGGAGCTTGTGTCTCTCTCCCACTTGAGAAAGCCAGCCATGCACTCAGTTGCCTGCCCTCTCCATGCGCGCATCTCAGTACCTCTGCCTCCTGCAGCTCCTCTGAGTCTCAGTGTGCTTTTCTCTTTCCTTCTAGTTGTAGAATTTCCACTCAGCCAGCCTTCCTGTCGTTTTGGATGATGTCTATTTTGTCTTTTAGTTGTAGTTTTGAAATTGTTGTGTGAGGAAGTAGTTTAAGTGTTTACCTATGCCACCATCTTGGTTTCTCTCCCTAAAATATATATATATATTTTTATTGATTTCAGAGGGGAAGGGAGAGAGAGATAGAAAGAAACATCAATGATGAGAGAGAATCAGTGATCGGCTGCCTCCTGTACATCCCCCCTTGGGGAATTGATACCTCAACTCGGGGATGGGTCCTGACCAGAAATCAAACCATGACCTCCTGGTGCATAGGTCGACCTCAATCTCTGAGCCTAGGTCAGTGTTCAACCACTGAGCTACACAGGTCAGGCCCACTAAATTAAGACCTTATAGGATAAAGAACACTCTCCAGAACATATGATCTACGTTACATGCAATGAAGTTGAATTTGGCAGTAGTTTAACATGGAATGTCAAACAAATTAGTATTTTTCATTGCACATCACAGTTTATGTAGATGGCATGCAAGAAGAAAGGCATGATACTCTGCATTTTCATTAATCATCTGTGGTGAGTTTTAAAAAGGCACCTGAGGAAACTGAATATTTCTTTAACTGTATTTCAAATAAATGAGTTACAGGTATGCTACTGAACTGCTTTCAATACCAAATAAAAAGACTGTCACACTTGTTAACAGAATACAAGTTCTGAATTAATGTGCATTAAGTAGGACAAAACCAAAAATGCCAGTTACTGCAAAATTAATGTAGGCACACTTACAGTCCATTCTAAGTGTCACCTTCTCACGTTAACTGCTAAAGCCTGTTTACAGTACTAAAATTCTATCATTCAAGTATCAATGATTATATTTCAAAAAAATCACTTATTTCAGCAATAGCATTACTGCTATATTCTAAAAAAGAAAAAAGAAAGAATAATAATTAACAAAACAAGTATTCATATTAGGATACACAGCAAAAAACATTTTAGGAAAAAAGTGTGTTTTTCTTGAACAGCAGGAATTATAATGTAAATACCATTATTGGCCCACACCATAAAATCAGTGAGAAAGGTGCAAATTTGAACCCTGTGGGTACATTATTTTCAATTCTGTTTGTAAGTTTATTCTGTATTTGTTTGTACCAATACATGACAAATAAAACACACTCTTCCACACACACACATACAAGTGATTGTTAAATATTGAGCATGGCTTGCTTCCCTGACTCAACTCAAAAAATGGTAAGTGACATCCCAATTGTTTTTTAAAAATGTTTATGGGAATCATAAGTGAATGTGAGTAGTAGCTGAGGAATGATGAAAAGATGATGGCAATGCAATGGGAGTGGAGTCAGAAAGAACGTACATAGAACTTGGCTGGGATGTGCAAACGTATGGGAAGTCTCTTCCTGTGGGTCTTGTCTGAACCCAACACCAATGAAACATATGTCCTGGAAAAGTGCAAATGTGAACAACGGAGTGTTTGGCAGGGATATAAGGGCAATCCTCCATCTGTTTCTTGATTAAAAAAAAATAAAGATATCAGAAAGTATTTTTTCTTGGACAAAGTTATTTCAGTTTCTTGGTAAAGCAAAACGTATTTAGCCAAAATATCACCGCTCTTTCACATGCACAGAACTCTCCTTAGGGGAGCGGGGTAGGGGGGAAAGCCTTTCCCTATGTATCACCTAATGCAACTGTCATTGGAACTGAAGTCCTCTGAATCAACTACATTAAATGCCAAGGGTACCACCCTCTCCCCTCTGCCCGCCGCCTATCCCAAGGCCCCAACCACCAGGCATTCTAACATCTTTGTGTTTCCTAAGCCTCAGGACGGAGGCTGCTGAGTGCCATCTTCACTGGCACAAAGCGACATTTGAGGGGTACTTTCTGCAGCACCTTTTTCTTCTCCACAACTGAGTGCAATTTTGATGCCCTCAAGCCTATATCTAGATCTCCAGGTCGTGGGGCTAGGTGGGCTGCTGGCCGGCTGCTCGCTCTCCTGGCAGGCCACCGGCCCATAGTGGCTAACGGTTGTAGTTGGTGTCCAGCAGCTAGCTTCTTAGAACTCTGGTTGTCTTGGGGGAAGTCAGAAGACTGTGTGTGGGAGCTGGAGATGGTGCGTCCTGCCTGCCCCATCGGTTTTGCTTGCATTGTAGTTAGCCCAGTTTTGCTCACTCACTTGTTTGTTTGCTGTAATTGCGACGGAAGCATTGTTTGTCTCCAGTAACCAGCTTGTACCAGGAGGAGACTGGGCGAGAGGGGAGGAGTTGGCGAGGAGCAACCACTGAAATAAGAGTGTTTGGGAGATCTACACTCTTCGGAGGGGCTGAGTGGGCCGGTGCTGTCGTGGTAAGGCTCGCTCTTCACCTTCACACGACCCTCAACACCCTTGAAGAAGATGTAGAAGAGATCCACGATGTTCAAGAGACACCAAGGACACGTCAGCATGGACATGGTGACAATAGTTTTCTCCATGGAATGCAAGAGGAAGCAGCTCACCTGACCGATCTCTTTGAAGTGTAAATGGTGCTCAGATGAATCCGTAGGCATCCTGTGGCTCAGCAAGAAGGTCACCTGGAGGTGACAGCGAAGAGGCTGCTGATGACTTAGGTTCGCAGCAAGCCCCTCACACTTGCCCCTCGAGTGCTCTTCTCTATTTCCATCTTCCTCGGGCGCATCTCCACAGTCACACCATCAGCTCGGGCAATTTTGAGTTCCTCCTCCCTCCTGTTCAGCTTCTCTTCCTTCCCATCACGTAGAACACGTGAGCAGGTACAGGAGTGGGGACCAGATACAAAGGTAATCTGCAGGGCCCAGAAGCACACATGCGAGATGAGAAAGGACTTGTCACTACAGATGTTCTCACAGCCAGGCTGCCCGGCTCCCAGCACAAGGCAGTCTGCTCATCACCCCAGCGGACTCAACCACTGTTCCCAGCAGGACTCAGAAGATGAAAAGCACTGACAGCCACACCTTCCCTCCGGCAGTGGAACAGGCCTGAACCCTGTCAAGGAGTTCGCCTAAGGCACTCCAGTCACCCATGTTGCCTGGAAACCCCTTCTTTCTCTTAAAAGAAGTGAAGCAGACATGCCAACTGCTTGAACTCCTCTGAAGAAGGCGAAGTAAAATGAAAAGGCGAGTTCAGGCACTCAGACCTGCCTGTATTTACAGTTTAAAAGTCTGCTCTGTCTGGTCCTTTCCTCACTCCTTCGCCCAAATGAAGAGAAGCGCTGCTCCCTCATAAAAGCTTCCAATTCATACTTAATCCCTTCAACTTTTTCACCTCATCCTCCAACTCCACAGCCATCTGGCAACCAACAATTTGCTTTCTGTGTCTATGAGTCTGTTTCTGTTTTGTTTGTCCATTTATTTTGTTCTTTAGATTCTACATGTAATAGTAAGTGAAATCATATAGTATTGGTCTATGTCTGGCTTATTGCACTTAGCATAAACCCCTCTAGTCCATCCATGATGTCACAAATGGTAAGGTTTCTTTTTTGAATGATTGAGTAACATTCTACTGTCTACCACTACTGTTTCATCCACTCATCTATTGATGGGCACTAAGGTTGCTTCCATACCTTGGCTATTGTAAATACACTGCAATGAACACAGGGATGCATACTCTCCCTTCCACTCTCTCTAAAACTCAAAGGCGGAAACATACCTTTGGGTGAGGATTAACAACAACAAAAAAGTGTCTTGTAGATCAGAATTTGTGGTTTACCCTATGACAATGGAAATTAAAACAGATGGTCAAAAGCTTAAATGCCTTCAGAAGTAAGGCAGGTGGCCTGGTGGCTCAGTGGGTTGGAGCATCCTCCCATACACCAAAAAGTTGCTGGTTCAATTCCAGTCAGGGCACATACTTAGGAGTTGGGGCACATACCAAAGGCACATTGATGTTTCTCTCTCTCTCTCTCTCTCTCTCTCTCTCTCTCTCTCTCTCTCTCTCTCTCAATAAACCTATCTTTGGGTGCAAATTTAAAAAATAATAATAATAAGCAAGTTAGGTGACCTAAATGAATATAACACAAGAGGGAGTGCTGAGGCCTGTGAAGACTCCAAAAGAACACACATTCACCTAAAATCATTCAAATTCAAAATTTAAAACCATGATCCTAGGTCCTGGCTGGTTTGCTCAGTGGTTAGGTTATAGAAGACCAGAAAAAAAAAAAGCTACACTTAGAGAAAGGGAGTTACATTTTATTAAGCCCAGGGCCAGAGAAAAATGTGCCTTTCAAATTCTGAGCCCTCCCACATGGAGGAAATCTTTTCTATTTATACTTTTCCTAGCTCTTTTGTCTCCCAAATTTGGAATGAGACTTCTGGGCCTTCTGAGAAAGAAGGCCTGCATGCTGGGAAGGTGCCATGAGACCATATCTCAAGGCCTGCCCTGGTGTCAGCACTGACAACTCTGGGGCATAGTCCATGGCTTCTCTGGAATGGGAGTAGTCTTAATTTCCTTATTATTTAAGCAAGCAAACATTTACAGAAGCCAAAATAGCAGGGTTAAAATTTCAAGACACAGTTTTTATATAAGATGGATGTTTCATTCCCCACTGGTTTTATGTACATGAGTCAAATCATTGACTCTTTGGGTCATTGTTGGTGAGGGAGTTATATTGAAGCATGAGAACTATAAACTTGATAGAATTAATTCTCTGCTGAATAAGTCAATGGGCCTGTTTATAAGATAAGGGCCCAGAATGAGGGCTAGGACTAATCTTTAGAGGGTCTGAAGAGTCCTGGACTCTCTATTTTTCCTGGGCTGTCTTAAGCCAGGTATGATGAAGGCATGTTGGGATCCTGTCGACCTTGACTGCTGTGGGGGTGGTACTTTCCAGGTAGGAGTCAGTCCTTGTGTAGCAAATTTCTTTACCCAAATAATCACTAGGATGGAAGGATGGACCAGATCAGAAGTTGGTATATGTAGAGTACCTTAGACATGCTTCTGGACTGCTTTCTAGATGGACTGTAAAGCCTATAAGAACTTGAGTAAAGATTGGTTATGAATTTCAGCTTGTCTAGATTGAGTTTCCATGTAAGCTGGTAAGATGAGTAGGTCAGGGTTTGGGAGTCACTAGAATCTGTAGAGGCTCCACTGGTTTTTAGGGCACCTCCCAGGCTGCTTTATCTGTAGCCTCGTTCCCTCTTTCTTCTGGGGAGTCCTCGTGTCTCACATAAGTAGAGACAGAAAGACTTAATTACATATGGTAGTGCTAGTTGGCCCATTGTCCTTGCTCTGTTCATATCTGTCTAACTGCTTAATATATTACCTTAAGGATGCTGGATCTGCCAAAAACCGGTTTAGCTCAGTGGATAGAGCGTCGGTCTGCAGACTGAAAGGTCCCAGGTTCGATTCCGGTCAAGGGCATGTACCTTGGTTGTGTAGCTGATCGATGTCTCTCTCTCACCGATGTTTCTAACTCTATCCCTCTCCCTTCCTCTCTGTAAAAAATCAATAAAATAAAATAAAAAATAAAAAAAGGATGCTGGATCTGAATTATTTTAGGGAAAATGGATGGTGGTGGGCTCTTCTAGCTACATTCTGCTGAGGCAGATCAGTGGTTTCTCTCAGAGCCAAGAGATCCTTACTGTCTATCAGAGGGACAATGAGGCCTGGGCACAGAAGGAGTGGGCTTGTGACCTGGTGAAGACAACCTGTAACAAATGGTCTGGTGGAAGGGAAAGAAAACCTTTTAATTTTAATAACTTCTACTGAAATAGAATTTTTATCCTCAAAAATTACCCCCATGTTTATCAAAAGAGCCAAATCAAGACTACTTTATCTAATGTATTATGTTTGCATAAATATAACAAGAATGGTAACTGACTACTTTTGCCAGAATTTCATGATTGAATCTTAATGTGCCCCGTAGGGCCAGAAAGCCAAGCCATCCAGCTGCCGTCAGGCCTGCCTGTATTATCTGCTGAGTTAGGTGAAGTCCTCACCTGTAGTGGCTCTATCTGGGCCCATGCCCTAGGCTTCAAAGCCTATCTTAGCCCTCCTACTCTTCACTGCTCAGAGTGCGTGGGAATTGCGTGGAGGCACCCTTATTGCTCCCCTTGTACTCTGACCAACCGACAGTGATGGTAGGGTATGGGCCTGATGCTCTAGCACCAGCTATTTTCCAGGCTACCAAACAGGATACCAGGCATTCTCCGTGGCACTCTTATTGGCTTCAAGTCTTCAGAGTTCAGGCAGGGCTCTTTAAAACATGATACTCCAGTCAAAGTTTCTGGTTAATAAAACCACTATTGGAAACTGGCCTTATTGAATTTATACAAAGAAATGTATCGCTATGATTTATTTATTAAGTATTGCCACATTTTGGAGGAAAATATACTGACCTACTTTAAGATAGAATTTTCCTTGTCAGTACTTTTTATGGACTTTCCAAAGTAATACAGTGGTACCTCAAGATACTAGTGCCCTAACATACGAGATTTTTGAGATACGAGCCTTCGAGCGAGCGATTTTTGCTTTGAAATATGAGCAACATTTGAGATAGGAGTAATCTCGTGGATCGGCCGGCTGCACACGACCCACCAGTTTACCGCGACTCGAGCGTCTCATAGTTTCCCACGTCTCAAGGTTACGGAATGAATTAAACTCGTATCTCGAGGTACCACTGTATTTTTTAAATGTATTATAACAAACAGTAACTGTTAGATTTCTTTTCTTTTTTAAAAAAATATATTTTATTTATTTTTTACAGAAAGGAAGGAAAAGAGATAGAAAGTCAGAAACATCGATGAGAGAGAGACATCGATCAGCCACCTCCTGCACACCCCACTGTGGAGATGTGCCCACAAGCAAGGTACATGGTACCTTGTACAAGGTACAAGGTACAAGGTAACAGCCGGTCTCGGCTGTTAGATTTCTTTTATCAGCCCCTCCCTAAGTACTTTGGCATAATTATTTACTCTCTGTTTAGGGAGGCAGAATGTAAATTATTTACTCTTCCTGGCTTACTGGCCTGTATTATTTGGTGTTCTTTCAACATTTCTCTTCTCCTTCTTATTACATACACAACCTTTATAAATTTTACACTTCCAAATTAGCCTTCAGACCTTCTTTCTATGTCCTTTAAAAATGTTTAACCAGCCGAGACCGGTTTGGCTCAGTGGATAGAGCGTTGGCCTTTGGACTGAAAGGTCCCAGGTTCGATTCTGGTCAAGGGCATGTACCTTGGTTGCGGGCATATCTCCAGTAGGGGGTGTGCAAGAGGCAGCTGATTGATGTCTCTCTCTCATCGATGTTTCTGACTTTCTATCCCCTCCCTTCCTCTGTCTAAAAAAATCAATAAAAAATATTAAAAAAAAAAGTTTAACCATGTCTCAGACCTTCTACTCAGTATTCCTTATTCTTTGAAACCTCAATCCTTTAACAATTCCTAAAAAGTTAACAGCCAGAATTTCTTAGATTAATATTTATAACTTAGACCTTCTGTGATAAACAAAGAGTAGGTAAAAATATTTCTTTTTGAGAGACAGAGATTTTTGAAACTTAAACTAGTTGTAACATTAAAGATATTATATCTTAAAGTTCCTTTGCTGAATATTCTACCACCACCCAAGAAGTACCCAGTAACCCCACCCTGCCAGGATCAGACAATGAGCTTTTCTTGATGTGTATTGGAAGGGTTAAAAAGAAGAAAATGGGGCAGAGGAAGATTCTCTGTGTTTTACAGAAAGCCTTGAGTCCATCATAGTTCAGATAAGTAAGAAAGCAAGGATGCCAGCAGAGCAGTTGTAGCCAGCCAAATCAACAAAAACCTATCTCTCCCTGCTCTCCGCACTGACACCTCTCCTTTTCTGCATTAACTATTTATTCTGTCCTTAGCAGGGGAAATAAGGCAAGCAGTCTGAAATTCTGTATAATCAGGCTTTTTATACTGAAGGAACAGCTGCTCTCCCTCCCAGATTTTCCTTCTTTACTCCAAGACCCCAGAAGACATCCCCATCCTCAAAGATGGCAGTGCCCACAGCCAATAAGGAGGGATAGGTTTTTGTTGATTTTGCTGGCTACAACTGCTCTGCTGGCATCCGCCTCTTCCTTCACCACTTCTGATATCTTCAATCATCCACTTGTCCCCCAGCCTAGGGCTCCTCAATCTCAGCAGGCTGAGAGTGAATTCCACTACCTCTACTCTTTCTTACAACTGCTCTGGAGCAGTTTTTGGCTTTCTTTCTCCCCCAGAGACCCACTGTAAATCTATCAGGAAGGGCAGGCAGTGAAGTTCTTGGGTCCACATGATTCTCTGTTTGCTAGCTGGGCTGAAAAAGGCAGCCTACGAGGCAGTTAATTATGACTAATCTTAATCCAGAAGCCTTTGTTTAAACTTCTTTGGATTGGCAACCTTCACAAATTTTATACCCTTAAATTAACCCTAGAATTTTAAAATTTTAAACCAACACAGCAAAATTATAAATCAAGGAAAATCAATTAAAAGTTCTCTACTATCTTCCCTCTAAAGCAGGGTTTGCACTATCATTCTTTTTTTAAATATATTTTATTGATTTTTTACAGAGAGAAAGGGAGGAGAGAATTAGAAACATTGATGAGACAGAGAGAAACATCAATTAGCTGCTTCCTGCACACCCCCTACTGGAGATGTGCCTGTAACCAAGGTACATACCCTTGACTAGAACTGAACCTGGGACCCTTCAGGCTGATGCTCTATTCACTGAGCCAAACTGGTGAGGGCATTCACTATCTTTCACAAAGACTCTCACACTTACATTTATACACCAGTCTGAGTTTTTGACTTCCACCAACTTGTAGCTGTGGGTGCCGCCATATTTGAGGGTGTGGCAGTCAATTAGCATATTCCCTCCTTATTGGCTGTAGGCTCTGCCATCTTTGCAATGGCATGAGGGTCAATTATCACATTATCTCTTACTAGATAGGATTGTTGTTATTGTCATTATTGCCATGAGAATGCTACTGGACACAATGAAAGAGATGGCAAAGTGGTTGGTGATAAGAAAGTCAATGGAAAAAAACACAGAGAAGTAAAAGGATGAGGGATTGAAACTATATGTGACTCAAAAGAATTGCATCCTTGACCCTGGATGCTGAGTCATGGAGCCAAATTAAAAGCCTGAAAGTTCAGGAGAAACCAAGATAGTGGCATAGGTGAACACCTAAACTGATGCCTCACACAATTTTAAAACTATAGCTAAAAGACAGAATAGACATCATCCAGAACCACAGGAAAGCTGGCTGAGTGGAAATTCTACAACTAGAAGGAAAGAGAGGGGTTCACAGAGACTCAGAAGAGCTGCAAAAAGCTGAGGTATGGAGATACGCACATAGAGAAGACAGGTGGCAGAGTGTCTGGCTGACTTCCTCTAGCAGGAGGGAGACAGAAACTCTTAACTGCAATGAACCCCAGTTCTGACTGCACTGAGCCCCAGTTCTGGGTGAGACTGATATGGGGGGAGTCTGGACTGTCATGAAAAGGGAGGAGTGCACAGAAACTTAGGGGAGCTGTGGAAAGCAGAGGTCTAGAGTCATGGGAGTGCAAATGCACACATAGAGGGCTGACTGCTGATTGTGCCACTGGCTTTCTCTAGCAGGAGGAAAGCAGAACCTCCCAACTGCGCTGAACTCCAGTTCTGACTGAACTGAACCCCAATTTCAGGCTAGACCCTGGGGACCCAGACTCATACGAGTCCCCAGAGTACACGGAAACTCAGGGGAGCCAGAAAGGCAGAAGTGTGGAGGTGTGTGAGTGCGCAGAGAGGGATGCAGCAATTACCAAAGGACACTGAGACCCAGGGACCATGTAGGAAAGGGCTGACAGAAAGCCAAGGCTGTCTGCTCAGCCCTGAGACTCTGCCTCATCCAAGCTAAACACAGAGGCTTTTGCAACTTTGCAAGTCTTGTATCATAAGGCTGATTCCAGCACAAAAGTTCTCCCGGTATAAACACAGCTAATCCTCACAACCAATTGGCTTGGAGGTCAATTCCCCTCAGTGATACCAACAACAATCAAGATTTAATTACAACAAGGCTGTACACGCAGTCCACAAAGGGGTGCACCAAGAGAGTCCACCTCAGATAACTGGGGAGGCGGAGCTACTGGGCCATATAGGACACCTACCACACAAAGCTACTCTACCAACTCAGGGAAACAGAGAAAATGCGGAGACAAAGGAACAGATCACACACAAAAAAAGAAATGGAGGAAAACAAATGACTAGATATAGAGTTCAAAACCACAGTTATAAGGTTTTTCAAGAATTTCCTAGAAAAGATGGATAAATTTAGAGAGACCCAAGAAGAGATAAAAAAGGACCAATTAGGGATGAAAAAGGAACAAATAGAAATTAAACATATACTGACTGAAATAAAAAATATTGTACGGAGACCTAACAGCAGACTAGAGGATTGCAAGAATTAAGTCAAAGGTTTGAAATACAAAGAAGCAGAAAACACTCAACTGGAAAAGCAAAAAGCAAAAAGAATCCCAAAGTTGAAAGATAGTGTAAGCAGCCTCTGGGACAACTTCAAGCGTATCAATATCAGAATTATGGGGTTGCCAGAAGAAGAGAGAGAGCAAGGTACTGAAAACCTATTTGAAGAAATAATGACAGAAAACTCGCCCCACCTGATGAAAGAAATAGACTTACAAGTCCAGGAAGCCCACAGAACCCCAAACAAAAGGAATCCAAAGAGGACCACACCAAGACACATCATAATTAAAATGCCAAGGGCAAAAGACAAAGAGAGAATATTAAAAGCAGTAAGAGAAAAACAGTTAATTGCCTACAAGGGAGCACCCATTCGATTGTCAGCTGATTCCTCAATAGAAACTAGGCAGGTCAGACGGGAGTGGCAAAAAATATTCAAAGTGATGAATAGCAAGAACCTACAAACAAGATTACTCTACCCAGCAAAGCTATCATTCAGAATTGAAGGGCAGATAAAGAGTTTCACAGATAACAAAAAACTAAAGGAGTTCATCAGCATCAAACCAGTATTATATGAAATGTTTAAAGATACTCTTTAAGAAGAGGAAGAAGAAAAAGGTAAAAGACAAAAAATTATGAACAACAAATACATATCTATCAACAATGAATCTAAAAATCAAGTGAATTGAAAATCTGATGAACAGAATAAACTGGTGAATATAATAGAATTAGGGGCATAGAAAGGGAGTGGACTAATAATTCTCAGGGAGAAAGGGGTGAGGGGTATACAGGGAGAGACTGGACAAAAATCATACACCTATGGATGAGGACAATGGGGGAGAGGTAAGGGCAGAGGGTGGGGTGGAAGCCAGGTGGAGGGGAGATATGGGGGAAAAACAGAGGAACAATTGTAATAATCTGAACAATAAAGATTTATTAAAATTTAAAAAAAGAAGAGGAAGAAGAAGAAAAAGGTAAAGATAAAACTTATGAACAATAAATACATATCTATCAACAAGTGAATCTAAAAATCAAGTGAATTGAAAATCTGATGAACAGAATAAACTGGTGAATATAATAGAATTAGGGGCATAGAAAGGGAGTGGTCTGACAATTCTCAAGGGGAAAGGGGTGAGGGGGTGTGCAGGAAGAGACTGCACAAAAATCATACACCTATGGATGAGGACAATTTGGGCGGGGGGGGGGGAGTTAAGGGCAGCGGGAAGGGTGGGAGCCCGGTGGAGGGGAGCTATATGGGGGAAAAAGAGGAACAATTGTAATAATCTGAACAATAAAATTAAAAAAAAATAAAATAAAGGCCTGAAAGTTCAGCCCTGGCTGGTGTTGCTCAATGGTTAGAGTGTTGGTCTGTGGCCTGAAGGGTTCTGGGTTCGATTCCTGATCAAAGGCATGTACCTTGGTTGCAGGCCTGGGTCCGGGCACATACAGGAGGCAACAAGTCAATGTGTCTCTTTCACGTCCATATTTCTCTCTCTTTCTCTCTCTCCCCCTCTCCTCTCTTCCCTCACTCTCTCTAAAAATCAATGGTAAAATATCCTTGGGTGAGGATCTAAAAAAAAAAAGATTAAATTGTGGGTCAGGGCACATACCCAGGTTATGAATTTGATCCCTGATCAGTTTGTGCAGAAGGCAGTTGATCGATGTTTCTCTCTCTCCCTCCTTCCTTTTTCCCCTCTCTCTTCCTCTCTCTAAAATTAAGGAAAAAACAAACAAACAAAAAAAAAACCCTCTGGAAGTTCAAATTTGAGTTCCAATAAGAGATACCAGATTAAACCCACATTTAATTTCATTCCCTTTCAAAACTCCCTAAAATGACAGAAAAGATTTTTCAAAAACTGTTTAGGACTTAGAGGACAGGACAGGACAAGGTGCATGGTAATGAAATCAGCAGAACCAGGACAGCTGCATCCTAACAGGGTGAAAAGAAGCCTCAGAAGCAGCTTGCAGCTCACCACAGTCCACAGGCACAGTAGCTGCTGGCCAGGTGCCTCTGGAAGGGGTGGTGAGAGGTGACTATAAACAAACTGGTTGCGAGTCCGCTTACTGTGTAGTTAGCCACCCAGATCACCCCACCGGCCCCAAGCCGCTGCTCCATCCTCTTCCCGTGTCAACAGAAAGCTAGAGGTCTAGCTTCTGAGCAGGTAAATCAGAGGAGACTAAGGATACTTACTGCCTTTGGGTTTTCCTCAGTGAAACAGCACGTGGGTCAGCCAAGGACGGAAATGTAAGCAGAATTCCCCTCCCCTGCCTCAACCCAAAAGAAACAGAGACTGCATGTGAGCTGAGGAAATTCTCTTCTATGAAGGAGAGACCAAAACAAACAGGAAAAACCTACTTTAAAGAAAACTGACTAGGTCCCTGGCCGGTTTGGCTCAGTGGATAGAGCATCACACTCAGTCTGAAGGGTCCTCGGTTCGATTCCAGTCAAGGCCACCTGCCCGGGTTGCAGGTTTCCTGGCTCTGGTTGTCCTTTCCACTAGAGGAAGGCTCCTGCCTGGCCCCCCAATATCGCCAAATTAATGCTTTCTAGTCTCTCATTTCGTTTGCGTGCGGCCTCCTTCAGAACCCGAACCCTGACCCGGGAACCCTGAACCACACGGGACGTGGAAAGAAGTTCCCACATCTGGTCAGGGTGCATGCAGGAGGCAACCAATTGATGTGTCTCTCTCACATCGACGCTTCTCTCTGTCTCTCCCTTTCCCTTCCACTCTCTCTAAAAATCAATGGGAAAAAAATCCTAGGGTGAGGATTAAAAAAAAAAAAGCTACTGAGTGGGGGAGGTGTGCAGTGTTGAATTCTAAGTAGAGTGATGAGGAGTGAACACAGGCACTGGCAGTGGGAGCAGGGCACCGGAGCAGGGTATTTGAGCCCAGGTTGTGCCCAGGTGAGTCAGTAGGCCACTGAGCACTGAGGGATGGGTGGCAGTAGCCCCAAGCTTGGTGTCAGATCCCTGAGCCGGGCAAGGATTGCAAAGTGCCATCCAGGGACAGCATAGAGAATGCAAACAGACCCACAACAAGGCATAGCATGGAGATGAAACTGGAGGTAATAGGCATGAGGCTGCCTGTCACTACTTGAGCCAATCAGCAGAGACGGGGTGAATCCTACGGGCGTGTATTCCAATCCTGCCACAGCCTGGAGAGCAGCTGGGCGCCCCCGACATCTGCGCTGCCCCTCGCCAGTGGCTGGTTCTGTACACATGAGGCGAGACAACTATGCGCAGCTGCAAGCAAAAGGGTCACAGGGGAAGCGGAGGAGGGTCTGCAGTCCGGTCTGCAGTCCGGCCTCCAGGAGCTCAGATCCCAAAACCCGGGGGCTACTCTCCTCGCATATGACTAACAGCTCAGCCAGGGAGTGGTCAGCGTCCTGAGAGAAACTCCCGGAGGGGGTCAGGGTCGGAGCACAGCCACCAAGTCAAAGCGCATCCTGTCCCTGTCCCTAAATGTGTTTCCTTTCTGAGTCATGAGCCCATCGAGGCCTGCCTTGCCCTCCGGGTCCCCGGGCCAGTAAGAAGCCTCTCATCTGTGGTTAGGTAGATACTCAAAGGTCCTGTCAGGTCTCTCTCTCAGCTGTTTCCCTGTGTACTACTCTTTTTATATGGCAATGGATGGACTTGGGCAGCACCAGGCAGGCCTGCTTTTTATAGCATTAAAATAAACCTCAGCAGAACTCTTCCCTGGTTAATCTGATAGATTCTGATAGGACCAGTTTGAGTCATGTGCCCATCCCTGAACTGGGAAGGGATGTGAAGTATTCTGATTGGCCAGACCAGGCTGAGGGCTATGACTGACAGACAGTGATGTCAACTGGGAAGGTCAGATGAGCACTTTATAATGGTGAAGTGTGATGCAAATGTGAGTAACAATCATTACCTACCCAAAGCACATTGGAAAGTGCATTAGAACTCTGCAGGCGTGGCTCAGTGGTTGAGCATCAACCCATGAACCAGGAGGTTATGGTTTGATTCCCAGTCAGCACACATGCCAGGGTTGTGAGCTTGATCCCCAGTAGGGGGCATGTGGGAGGCAGCTGATCCATGTTTCTCTCTCTCTCTCATTGATGTTTCATCTCTCTCGCTCTCCCTTCCTCTCTCTAAAAAATCAATAAAAATGTATATATATATATTTTAAAAGTGTATTAGAGAAGAGGATCAATAAGTAAGCTCTACCCTAATAGCAAGGAGAAGTGAGAGCTAATAACAGAAAAAGTAACAGAAAAAAAAAAACCACAACCAAAACTATGAAAACCTTACCTAAAAGCATTCTGAGACACCTAGTGTACAAAGAGTTTTACAAACTGAATATACCCCATTGTTATTAACTTAGAAAAAATATTATAGACATTAAAAAGGTCTATGTGTGTAACTCTCTGTCCAGAATGACTTTTCCCAAAGCTCCCAGGTTGAGATTTAACAGGGACTCTGCATGGTAGAAAGTTAATGTAACGGGGAAGATGGTATTGATTTGTTACAATTCAATATATAGCGAGAACTAAAATAGTCAGGTATCCAATAAGCCTCGCATGGTAAGCAAGGTTTCTGTTCCACTCTCAAAGGCGGGATATTGGTTGGGCGGATCTATTGAAGTAAGACAAACACTCATGTTTTCATGCTCAGCTTGTTTGGTCAGAACTTGTGACCCTAAAAATACACCCACTCAGCCCACATCTAGGATGTAAAGACACCTCTGGCGGTAGGCCTGTCTTTCATCTTTTGAGCTCTCCCCTGCAGCTTCCTCCTGGGGAAGGCAAGTGCTGAACTCACTCCAGGCAGCGACAGCACAGGAGGCGCTTGTCCAGGGCTTCCAGCTGACGGTGCTCACCCCCAGGAGACCAGGGCTTCCAGCTGACGGTGCTCACCCCCAGTGAGGCCACATCTCACTCATCCCGGCTCACCATACTGGGCTCAGCCAGCAGCTGCCCCTATCGCCTGAGGACATTCCAGGGACTTCTGCTCAGAGTCCCATCTCCTCCCCGCTAATTTGCAGCACATCCCTGAGGGAGGTCACTGTGACCAGATCTTATTCCAAGTTAAGACTCTATTAGGAAGAAGAGGAGAGAGAGTGGAAGAAGGAAAGAAAAAGAATACTTGTACATTGTTTATAAATTTTCCAGCCTTTGTTCTCCCAATTCATGTAGCTTGTATTTTGACTTTGAGGTACAAGAATTCTTAATTTCCCCGCCCCCTCCCCCCGCCCAGGTCAATTGTGGGTTTGGATCACTATTTTGTATCAACTTGTACACACCTCACTATTTCTTTGATGCTCTGTGCTACTTATATTCCTACTTGTAAAAATTTATGACTATTTCCTTATACAGATTCCAATTTTCTTTTCTTTTTTTAATATTTTTTTTTATTGATTTCAGAGAAGAAGGGAGAGGGAGAGAGAGATAGAAACATCAGTGATGACAGAGAATCATTGATCAACTGCCTCTTGCACACCCCCCACTGGGGATCAAGCTTACAACCTGGGCATGTGCCCTTGACTGGGAATCGAACCCTGATCTCCTGGTAGTTTATAGGTGGATGCTCAATCCCCAAGCCATGCTGGCTGGGCCAGACTCCAATTTTCAGTAAATATAGGTCCATAAAAAAATGGAGTCTTTTCAGGAGTGAGTTCCACTGGTGGGAGGTTACTTTCCAGACAGAGTGTGTAAATGTGGATGGCAAGCACCCCTAGCTGCTCACACATTGAAATGTGCCACAACCTCTGGAGAGGGTGATCAGGAGAGAATGTTGGTGGAAGGAGTAGGTCATAGAAAAAGGCGAAGGCTCACTGAGTTGTCGTGGGGAGTGGCTATGAGAGAGAAAACAGAGGGCAGAGCTCAGGGTAGAAGCCAGCAGTCCAGAGGAAACTAGTTGTATTTGTTTATGTTGCCATGGTGACAAAAGTCCCTTAGAAACAGGAAATAGTCCAGGTGAAGAAATAAAATGCAAACCCCCAGATTACAACAGACTTAAGTAAACCTTGGAAGAGCCAGTGCAGTGGTTTTTTTTAATTAGCTTCATAGGCATTACCTTAGATTTAATACTTTCTTTTCTCCATCTATTTATCTGGGGAAGTTAAGACCCATCTCAAAAGGAAAGGGCCTATACAAGTGACTTCGTTCAATCCAGTGAATTCTAGAAAACAGCTCAAAACGGAGAGGCCTGAATGAAAAGATGCTCACCATCTCTAATTATTAGGAAAATGCAGATCAAAACCACAACGAGATATCACCTCACCCTTTTCAGAATGGGTATTGTCCAAAAGGCAAACAAGTGTTGGCAAGAATGTGGAGAAAAAGGAACCCTTTGCACTGTTGGTGGGATTATAAATTGGTGCAGCCACTGTGAAAAACAGTACGGAGGGTCCTGGAAAAATGACCCACCAACTCCTCTTCTGGGTATTTATCTGAAGAAATCCAAAACACTAATTTAAAAAGATAAATACACCCCTATGTTCACTGAAATATTATTTACAACAGCCAAGGTATGGAAGCAGCTCAAGTATCCATTGATAGATGAATGGGTAAAGATGTGCTACACACACACACACACACACACACACACACAGACACACACAGAGTGAAATACTACTCAGCCATAAAAAGGAAAGATTGTCACTTGTAACAACATGGATGGATCTTGAGGATATTGTGATAAATGAAATAAGTTGGACAGAAAAGGACAAAACCATATTACTTCTCTCATATGTGAAATATAAAACAAAAGTAATAAATGAGCTAACAAAACAAAAACAACTCATAGATACAAACATCAGAATGGTGGTTACTCGGGGAAGGGCAAAATGGGCCAAATATACGGTAACAGAGGAAACTAGACTTTTAGTGGGAAGCATGCAATAAAGTATACAGATTTCAAATTATAAGGTTATATATGCCTGGCCAGAGTGGCTCAGTGATTGAGCATTGACCTATGAACCAGGAAGTCATGGTTTGGTCCTAGGTCAAGGGCACATGCCCAGATTTCGGGCTTGATCTCCTAGTGTGCAGGAGGCAGCCATTCTCTTTCATCATGGGTGATTCTCTCTCTCTCTGTCCCTCTCCCTTCCTCTCTGAAATCAATAAAAAGAAATATTAAAAAAAGATTATATATCAGAAATGTATATATTAATAATCAATGCTACTAAAATTTTTAAAAGCCGAAGTAAATAAATAAAATCACTTTTTAAAATGGAGATGCCTGGCCCTAGCCAGTTTGGCTCAGTGGATAGATTATTGACTTGTGGACTGAAGGGTCCAGGATTTGATTCCAGTCAAGGGCACATGCCCAGGTTGAGAACTCAATACCCAGCAGGGGTGTGCAGGAGGAGGCTGATCAATGATTCTCTCTTATTAATGTTTCTCTCTCTCCCTCTCCCTTCCTCTCTGAAATCTAATATGTATATATTAGATATATATATAATATGTATATATATTATATATATTTAATATATATATTTATTATATATATTTTATATATATATAATATATGTGTGTGTGTATAAAATCAAATGGAAATACCTGGAATACTTATCTTCATCTTTTTTATTTCTCTTTTTAAATAGTTCAGGATTCATTTCCTCTAAGAAGTCTATTCAGACCAAAGAAAAGTTGGTCATAACCATATTACTGCTAGCATACACCCTTATCAACACAGAATTAAACTCCAATCTTTTCACAGGGGACTCTGCGTTTTCACTGGGCCTACACTTTTCTGTGCTGTCTGCCCTTCATACGGCCCTGCCCTTACCCAACATGAACTCTTTACCGGCACTCCACCACCCACAGAATAAGGGACCAAACTCTTCAGATGCAGTCAGGACCCTCCTCAATGCCCCTTTACATCCTCACCCCCAATTCTGTTCTGCTTCTCAGAGTCTCAGTCTACCGGGTCTCTGAGGCCTTCGGGTGAGGTGATTACATGCTGTTTCCTCTGTTAGGATGGAAGTCCCATGAGACTGCTTCCTATGTGAATGTGATCTAATTCTTGAATCGACACCTTCCATACTGTCTCCATACATACAATTCATTCATTCAACGAATATTTACTGATTGCTTTCTCTATGCCAAGCAAAGAATGTGAATGAGAAATTCTCCTTTTAAAATAATAATGACAACATAATTAAAAAAGCAATAGTGGTTAATGTTTATTAAGCACTTCTTTTGTCTCACATGCTATGAGAAACCTTTTATGTTTTCAAGACCTTTTTATTTTGGAATAAGTATAGACTCACAGAAAGCTGAAGTAATAGCATCCAGAGTCCTGTCTGTCCCTCACCGTTTCCCCTCATGGTGGCATCTAAGAATTGTGATACAACTTGAAAGCCAGAAAATTGACACTGGAACTTTTGTTGTAGTTGTTAATCTTTCACCCAAGTATATTTTCCCATTGACTTTTAGACAGAGTGTAAGGGAGGAGGAGATACAAGAGACAGAGAAACATCGATGTGAGAGAGACACACATCGATTAGTCGCCATCCCCATGTGTCAATCTGTGGCTGGGAATCAAGCCTGCAACCGAGGTACATGCTCTTGACTGGAACTGAACCCACAACCCTTTAGTCCATGGACTGATACTATCCACTAAGTCAGGGTGGCTAGGGCTGGAACAATATTTTTAACCAGACTATAGATCTTATTCAGTTTTTGCTCCTTTTTGTCTGCATCATTCATGTGTGTGTGGTTTGATGCAATTTTAAGCCATGTGAGAATTTGTAGAACACAAACAAGAAAAAGAACTGTTCTATCACATAAAACTACCTTGTGCTAATCCTTTATATTTGTGAGCAACACACACACACACACACACACCATTTCTATCCCCATAACAACCACTAATTGATCACTTCTCCATCTCTACAGTTTTATCACTTTGAGAATATCATATAAATGAAATCATACAATGATTGACTTTTTTACATTTAAATGATCTATTTTTGAATTAACTTTTGTATATGATGTGAGATTTAGGTCAAGGTTACTTTTTTCTTTCTTTTGCCTATGGATGTCCAATTTCTTCAGCACCATTTATTGAAAATACTATCCTTCGTTTATTGGATTGCTTTTGTCCCTTTGTAAAAAATCAGTTGGGCCTGTTTGTATGAGTCAATTCCTGGGTTTTATGATCTGTTCCATTGAACTCTGTCTATCACTCCACACTGTCTGATTCCTGCAGATTTACTGTGAGTCTGTAGCTATATGGTAAGCCTTCACATGAGAGAAAGTAATTCTTCTCTCTTTCTTTTTCAAAAATTATTATTGTTGAAAATATTACATATGTCCTTCTTTTACACCCCTCTCCCCATTGACCTCCTTATTATAGTTGAGCCTTGATTGCTGTTGGTGTCACTGGGAGGAATTGACCCCCAGGCCAATTGGCTATGAGGACCATCATGACTATAGTGGAAGAACTGCTATTTAGGAGATGCCCATATGGAGCAGGACTTGATTTAGTAGGACTTTGGTGCTCATTGAGTCTGCTCCTTGAGTATATCACTTGTGTATGTGTAGAGTTATACTTTGCTATAGCTTTGGGGTTTCCTGGGAGGTGTAAAGTCAGCCACTGCCTGAGGCCACCTGACAGGAGCTACTGAGAGATCTGCAGATGGCTGCTATTTATGTTGGGCTTGGAAATGCCCAGGCAAGGCCCAGCTGTGAAGCAGGCAGGCTGGTGCTAGTGCCAGATCGTGGGTCTCTTGCTGGTAGGAATAGGACACTGACACCCACTGCTGCTTGTTTGAAAGATTTTTAAAATATATATATATTTTATTGATTTCAGAGAGGGAGGGAGAGGGGAGAGAGAGAGAGAGAAACATCAATGATGAGAGAGAATCATTAATTGGCTGCCTCTACTAGGATCAAGCCTGCAACCTGGGCATGTGCCCTTGACCAGAATCGAACCCAGGACCCTTTAGTCTGCACGCTGACACTCTATCTGTGGAGCCAAACTAACTCAGACTATTTGAGAGATTTTAACAAGGTCTGAAGCCTGAGCCCAGACAAGCCATTCATATGGAAAACTGCTTCAAATAGCTTGGGTGGGATAGGATCTCAGGGAATCACCAGGTGGAATGAACAGTGCAAGCCAGGCTGATGGAAACTCAGATATGGCTGCCAGTCAACTCTGCAATAGGGGAGATCCCAGCATAGGAATCATGAACCATGTGAGCACTCCCATCTGAGAGAAAGCCACCCTTGAGTTCTTGCTCCAATGCCAGACTATCCAGTTTCTCCCCATGTGTCCCTGGATCCCTCAAACCACTGTCCAGCACAGGAGCCCAGAGGGAGCAGGACTATTTAAGTTTGTGTGCTGGCCCTTTAAGTGGAACTGCCTGGGTCTCCAGCAGCCTCCCTGTTACTTAGCCACAACCCCCACTGTTTTTTACAGCCCATAGTTATAGGGACTTCTCTTCCAGCTCTGGAACCCTGGGTTGGGAGGCTGGTGTGGGGCTGGGACTCCTTGCTCCTCAGAGAAGGCCTCTGCAGCCCAGATATCCCTCCCGATTAAAAATAAACCACATGTGGGTGTTAGACCAGCCCATTCTGCAACTCTCCTCCTCCTGCCAGTCTTAGTGTACTTTCTTTAATTCTCTAGCCATAGGACTTCCACTCAGCCAGCTTTCAGGTGGTTCTGAATGATGGTTGTTCAGTATTGTAGTTGTAATTTTGATGTGATGGTGGGGGTGGTGAGTACCAGTGTTTACTTATGCCAGTATCTTGGTCCTCTGTCTGTACACCTATTTTTGCTCCACCCTGTATAGTCAATGACATTATGATAACTATATATGGTGTCAGATGGTTACTAGATTTATTTGAGTGATCACTTTGTAAGTTATATAAATGTCTAACCTATGTTATATACAGTGGTACCTCGAGATACGAGCTTAATTCTTTCCGTAACCTTGAGGCGTGGGAAACTATGAGATGCTCGAGTCGCGGTAAACTGGTGGGTCATGTGCAACCGGCCAATCCGAGAGATTACTCCTATCTCAAATGTTGCTCGTATTTCAAAGCAAAAATCGCTCGCTCGACGGCTCGTATCTCAAAAATCTCGTATGTTAGGGCACTCGTATCTCGAGGTACCACTGTACTTGAAACTAATATAATATTGTATGTCAATTATAATTGAATAATAAAAAATTATTTTAAAAATAAAGCGGAGAGAGAAACAAAGATGGCGATATAGGTAAACACTTGAACTTGCTGCCTCGCACAAACACTTCAAAACTACAATGAAAAGACAAAATAGATATCATCCAAAACCACAGGAAGACTGGCTGAGTGGAAATTCTACAACTAGAAGGCAAGAGAAAAGTACACTGAGACTCACAGGAGCTGCAGAAGTAAAGTGCAAAGGTACGGAGGTGCAGCAGAGAGGGAGGGCAACTAAGTACATGGCTGTCTTTCTCAATCAGGAGGGAGACACAAGCTCCTGAGTGCTCTGAACTCCAGTTCCGGGCAAGACTCTGGGGACTCAGACTCATTCGGGGAGAAACTAGATGTCTAGCACCAGGCAGAACTCGAGAGCGGATTTCTCTCAGAGGTGTTTGCAGCGATTACTAAGGGACACTGAGACCTGGGGGCCTCTTAGGGCAGGGCTAACAGGAAGCCATTGCTGTTTGCTCTGTCCTGAGACTTCACGCTATCCAAGCTGAGTGCAGAGGCTTTTGCATATGAATGGCCTGGGCCTTTGAATTCTAAACTTACCTAACAGACTGCTGATGAGTCAGAACATCCAAAAGAAGGCCCAAGGCCCCACAGCAGCTTGCATTGCTTCATAGCTAGACCTCATTTGGGCACCTCCAAACCCCAAACAGAGAAGAGGAATCTAAAGATCTCTCCGTAGATCCTACTGGATGGCCTCAGGCAAAAGCTAAATTAGCATCTCCTTGGAGATCCAAGAGCCAATTACCCAGGGGTCAGAATAGGACCATCCAGATTACAACTCCTCGGATTCATAAAGAACACATTCACGGGGCAGACTCAGTGAGCACCAAAACCCCACTAAAGCAAGTCTTGTCTCATAAGGGTGTCTCCATCACAGAAGTTTTCCCATCGTAGACACAGCTGATCCTCACAGCCAATTGGCCTGGAGGTCAATGCCTCCCAGTGATACCAACAAAAAGACTGTGCACACAACCCACAAAGCGATACACCCAGAGTGTCCACCTCAGGTAATTAGGGAGGGTGAGCCACTGGGCCCTATAGACACCTAGCACATAAAGCCACTCTATCAAGACAGGAAGCAGCCAAAATGCGGTGACAAAGAAACAGGTTACAAATTAAAGAAATGGAGAAAAACAAACTACTAGATATAGAGTTCAAAAATCACGATTATACTTTTTCAAGAATTTTCTAGAAGTCGGAACTGGTTTGGCTCAGTGGATAGAGTGTCAGCCTGCGGACTGAAAGGTCCCAAGTTCGATTCCGGTCAAGGGCATGTACCTTGGTTGCGGGCACATCTCCAGTGTGGGGCGTGCAGGAGGCAGCTGATCAATGTCTCTCTCTCATCGATGTTTCTAGCTCTCTGTCCCTCTTCCTCTCTGTAAAAAATCAATAAAATATGTTTTTTTTAAAGAATTTTCTAGAAAAGATGAAAAAATTTAGTGAGATCCTTGAGGATATGAAAAAGGACCAACTAGAAATTAAGCACACACTGAATGAAATAAAAAATATTAAACAGAGACCTAACAGCAGACTAGAGGATTGCAAGAATCAAGTCAAAGATTTGAAATACAAAGAAGCAAAAACCACTCAACCAGAAAAGCAAAAAGCAAAAAGAACTAAAAAATGTGAAGATAGTGCAATAAGCCTCTGGGACAACTTCAAGTGTACCAACATCAGAATTATGGGAGTACCAGAAGAGAGAGCAAGATACTGAAAACCTATTTGAAGAAATAATCACCCAGTGAAAGAAATAGATTTACAAGTCCAGGAAGCCCACAGAACCCCAAACAAAAGGAATCCAAAGAGGACCACACCAAGACACATTATAATTAAAATGCCAAGAGCATGCCGAGACTGGTTTGGCTCAGTGGATAGAGCGTCGGCTTGCGGACTGAAGGGTCCCGGGTTCGATTCTGGTTGGGGGCATGTATCCTGGTTGCGGGCACATCTCCACTGTGGGGCGTGCAGGAAGCGGCTGATCGATGTCTTTCTCTCATCGATGTTTCTGACTTTCTGTCCCTCTCCCTTCCTCTCTGTGAAAAATCAATAATAAATATATATATATATATATATATATATTTTTAATGCCAAGAGCAAAAGACAAGGAGAGAATATTAAAAGCAGCTAGAAGAAAAAAATTAATTACCTACAAGGAAGCATCCATTCGATTTTCAGCTGATTTCTCAACAGAAACTATGCAGGCAAGAGGAGAGTGGCAAGAAATATTCAAAGTGATGAATAGTAAGAACTTACAACCAAGATTATTCTACCCAGAAAAGCTATTATTCAGAATCGAAGGTCAGATAAAGAGTTTCACAGATAAGAAAAAACTAAAGGAGTTCATCAGCACCAAACCAGTACAGTGGTACCTCAAGATATGAGTTTAATTCGTTCCGTAACCTTGAGGCGTGGGAAACTATGAGACGCTTGAGTCGCGGTAAACTGGTGGGTCGTGTGCAGCCGGCCGATCCGCGCGATTACTCCTATACAAATGTTGCTCGTATTTCAAAGCAAAAATCGCTCGATCGACTGCTTGTATCTCAAAAATCTCGTATGGGGGGAATCCAAGATGGCGGCATAGGTAAACACCTACACTGCTGCCTTGCACAACAATTTCAAAACTACAACTAAAAGACAGAACGGACATCATCCAGAACCACAGGAAAGCTGGCTGAGTGGAAGTTCTACAACTAGAAGGAAAGAGAGGGGCTCACGGAGACCCAGAGGAGCTGCAAAAAGCTGAGGTACGGAGACGCACGTGTGGTGCTGGAGAACCTGGCTGGCTTTATCTGGTGGGAGGGAAACGGAGACTCTCAAAGACATTGAACCCCTTATCCTACGACACTAAACCCCAGATCCAGCCCAAACTCATATAGGGGGAGTTTGGACTGTGAAAAGGGAAAAGTGCACGGAAACTTAGGGGAGTTGCAAAAGATCAAAGGCCTGGTGCCGCGCACGGCACTGCGCGCAGGACAGATTGCTGATTGTGCTGCTGACTTTCGCCAGTGGATGGGGGATAGACCCTCCCAACTGTGCCACTTCTTACTCCACTAAGCCCCTGTTTCAGATGAAACCCTAGAGACCTAGACTCGTGTGGTCCTGCTGCACAGGGGAGCTGGAAAGGCAGCGGTTAGAGGCACAAGGACGGCTCCAACCATTACGCAGTCACGTGAGACTCAGGGGCCTTGGAGGGCAGGGCCGACTGGAAGGCAAGGCGGTCCCTTAAGCCCTGAGACTCCACACATCCCAAGCTCAATAGAGGCTTCTTCGGTTTTGCGTCTGGTATCATAAGGCTGAATTCAACACAGAAGTTTCCCCGGCATAGTGAAAATGCCGAGACAAGGGAAGGGATCACAAACAAAAGAAATGGAGGAAAAAAAAAACGACTGGATATAGAGTTCAAAACCACACTTATAAGGTTTTTCAAGAATATGCTAGAAAAGATGGATAAATTTAGTGAGACCCAAGAGGAGATGAAAAAGGTCCAACTAAAGATGATAAAGGACCAAATAGAAATTAAATATACACTGACTGAAATAAAAAATATTATACAGAGTCCTAACAGCAGACTAGAGAAAGGCAAGGATCAAGTCAAAAATTTGAAATATAAAGAAGCAGAAAACATTCAACTGGAAAAGCAAGAAGAGAAAAGAATCCAAAAATGTGAAGATAATGTAAGGAGCCTCTGGGACAGCTTCAAGCGTACCAACATCAGAATTGTGGGGGTGCCAGAAGAAGAGAGAGAGCAAGATACTGAAAACCTATTTAAAGAAATAATGACTGAAAACTTCCCACATCTGGTAAAAGAAATGGACTTACAAGTCCAGGAAGCACACAGAACCCCAAATAAAAGGAATCCAAAGAGGACCACACCAAGACACATCATAATTAAAATACCAAGAGCAAAAGACAAAGAGAGAATATTAAAAGCAGCAAGAGAAAAACAGTTCATTACCTACAAGGGAGCACCCATACGACTGTCAGCTGATTTCTCAACAGAAACTATGCAGGCCAGACGGGAGTGGCAAAAAATATTCAACGTGATGAACAGCAAGAACCTACAACCAAGAATACTCTATCCAGCAAAGCTATCATTCAGAATTGAAGGGCAGATAAAGAGCTTCACAGAGAAGAAAAAGCTAAAGGAGTTCATCAACTCCAAACCAGTATTATATGAAATGCTGAAAGGTACTCTTTTAGAAGAGGAAGAAGAAAAAGGTAAAAGCCAAAAAATTATGAACAACAAATACATATCTGTCAACAAGTGAATCTAAAAATTAAGTGAATTAAAAATTTGATCAACAGAATAAACTGGTGAATATAATAGAATCAGGAGCACAGAAAGGGAGTAGACTGATAATTCTCAGGAGGACAAAAATCATAAAGCATCAAACACTGTGAAATTACAGCAGAAAGATTAAAGTTAGGTGAGGTAGATAAGTGATCAATCAAAGGACTTGTATGCATGCATATAAGCATAACCAATTATCACAGACACTGGGGGGTTGGGGTATGCCTGGGAGGGAGGGGGAGCAATGGGGAGATATGTATAAAAAATTAATAAAAATTAATAATAAAAAAAAATCTCGTATGTTACGGCACTCGTATCTTGAGGTACCACTGTATTATATGAAATGCTGAAACGTATTCTTTAAAAAGAGGAAGAAGAAAAAAACGGTAAACGTACCCAGACCGGTTTGGCTCAGTGGATAGAGCGTCGGCCTGCGGACTGAAAGGTCCCAGGTTCGATTCCGGTCGGGGGCATGTACCTTGCTTGCGGGCACATCTCCAGTGGGGGGCGTGTAGGAGGCGGCTGATCGATGTCTCTCATCGATGTTTCTGACTTTCTATCCCTCTTCCTTCTTCTCTGTAAAAACTCAATAAAATATATTTTAAAAAAAAACGGTAAAGGTAAAAATTATGAACAACAAATACATATCTATCAACAAGTGAATCTAAAAATCAAGTTAATTGAAAATCTGATGAACAGAATTAACTTGGTGAATATAATAGAATTAGGGGCATAGAAAGGGAATGGACTGATAATTCTCAGTGGGAAATTGGTGAGGAGGGTGAGATTGGACAAAAATCAAACACCTATGGAGAGTATGATTGGGGGGGAGGTAAGGGCAGAGGGTGGGGTGGTAGCCTATGTGGGGAAAAAATAGGAACAATTGTAATAATCTGAACAATAAAGATTTATTTAAAAATAAATAAAATTAAATAAAAAAATTAAAATCTGATGAACAGAATAAACTGGTGAATATAATAGAATCAGGAGCATAGAAAGGGAGTAGACTGACAATTCTGGAGGGAAATGGGTGTGGGGGGTGCTGGAAGAAACTGGACAAAAATCATACACCTATGGATGAAGATAATGGGGGAGAAGGTAAGAGCAGAAGGGGGGTGGGAGCTGGGTGGAGGGGAGCTATAGGGATGAAAAAGAAGAACAATTATAATTATCTAAACAATAAAGATTTATTAAATTAAAAAAGAACAAAATCTGAGAACTCACATTCCCCAATTTCAAAACTTTCTACAAATTTTAAATGCATAAAAAACTCAAATAAACATTTCTCCAAAGAAAATAGACAAAGAGTCAATAAGCACACAAAAAATGCTCAACATCACTAATAATATTAGTGAAATGCACATCAAAACTACAATGAGGGGGGAGAAACCAAGATGGAGGCATAAGTAAACACCTGAACTGCTGCCTCGCACAACAATTTCAAAACTACAATAGACAAAATGGATATCATCTAGAATGACAGGAAGGCCAGCTAGGTGGAAATTCTACAACTAGAAGGAAAGAGAAAAGCAAACTGAGACTCAGAAGTACAGAGACGCATGTAAGGAGAGGGCTGGCAACTGAGTATGTGGCTGGCTTTCTCAAGTGGGAGGGAGACAAAAGCACCCGACTGCTCTGAACTCCATTTCCATGTGAGACTCCGGGGACCCAACCTCATACTGGGAGAAACTGGACTGTCTGGCAGTGGGCAAAACTCAAGGGTGGCTTTCTCTCAGAGATGCTTGCAGCGATTACTGCAGGACACGGAGACTCAGAGGCCTATTAGAGCAGGGCTGATGGGAAGCCATTGCTGTTTGCTCTGCTCTAAGATCCTACCCCACAAAGCCGTTGCTGTTTGCTCCACTCTGAAACTCCACCCCATCCAAGCTGAGTGCAGAGGCTTTTGCATATGAATGACCTGGTCCTTTGAAAGCTAAACTTACCTAACTGCATCTGAGTCAGTGAGACCCAGATCATCCAAAAGAAGGCCCAAGGCCCTACAGCAGCTTGCATTACTTCACAGCAGGGCCTCATCTGGGCACCTCCAAAACCCAAACAAAGAGGAATCTGCAGATCTCTCTGTAGATCCTGCTGGGTGGCTTCAGGAAGAGGCTAAATTAGCACCTCCTTGGAGATCTAAGACCCAGTGTACCCAGGGGCCAGAGTAGGACCATTCAGATTACAACTCCTCAGATCCATAAAGGACACACTCAGGGGGCAAACTCAGTGAGCACCAAAGCCCCACTGAAGCAAGTCTTGTCTCATAAGGGTGTCGCCAGCACAGAAGTTCTCCCATCATAGACACAGTTGATCCTCACAGCCAATTGGCCTGGAGGTCAATTTCTCCCAGTGATACCAACAACAACCAAGGCTGAACTACAAAAAAACTGTGCACACAGCCCACAAAGTAGTGCACCAAGAGTGTTCACCTCAGGTAACTGGGGAGGCTGAACCACTGGGCCCTATAGGACACCTAGCACACAAAGCCACTCTATCAACTCAGGGAAGCAGCCAAAATGGGGAGACAAAGAAACAGTTCACAAATGAAAGAAATGGAGGAAAACAAATGACTGGATATAGAGTTCAAAACCCCAGTTATGAGGTTACTCAAGAATCTTTTAGAAACAGCCAATAAATTTAGTGAGATCCTCGAGGATATAAAAAAGGACCAAGTAGCAATTAAGCATACACTGATTGAAATAAAAAATTATATTCAGAGATCCAACAGCAGACTAGAGGAACTCAAAAATCAAGTCAAAGATTTGAAATACAAGGAAGCAAAAAATACCTAACTGGAAAAGCAAAAAGAATTCAAAAACATGAAGATAGTGTAAGGAGCCTCTGGGACAACTTCAAGCATACCAATATCTGAATTATGGGGGTGTCAGAAAAAGAGAGGGAGCAAGATACTGAAAACCTATTTGAAGAAATAATGACAAGACAACTTCCCCCATCTGGTGAAAGAAACAGACTTACAAGTCCGGGAAGCCCACAGAACCCCAAACAAAAGGAATCCAAAGAGGACCACACCAAGACATCATAATTAAAATGCCAAGAGCAAAAGACAAGGAGAGAATATTAAAAGCAGCTGGAAAAAAAAAGTTAGTTACCTACAAAGGAGCACCCATACAATTGTCAGCTGATTTCTCAACAGAAACTATGCAGGCCAGACAGAAGTGGCAAGAAATATTCAAAGTGATGAATAGTAAGAACCTACAACCAAGATTACTCTAACCAGCAAAGCTATCATTCAGAATTGAAGGGCAGATACAGAGTTTCACAGATAAGAAAAAGCTAAAGGAGTTCATCACTACCAAACCAGTATTATATGAAATGCTGAAACGTATTCTTTAAGAAAAGGAAGAAGAAAAAGGTAAAGATAAAAATTATGAACAACAAATACATATCTATCAACAAGTGAATCTAAAAATCAAGTGAATAAAAAAATCTGATGAACAGAATAAATTGGTGAATTGAATAGAATCAGGGTAGGGGGGAAGAGGTGTGGAGAGTGTGGGATGAGACTGGACAAAAATCATACATCCCTATGGATGAGGACAGTGGCGGAGAGGTAAGGGCATGGGGTGAGTTGGGAACCGGGTGGAAGAGAGCTATGAGGGGAAAAAGAGGAACAATTTTAATAATCTGAACAATAAAGATTTATAAAAATAAAATAAAATAAAAATAAAGCAGCAAATAAAACAAATTTTTGCTCTCATGGAGATTGTTCTCTATAGGTGGGGGAAACTTATGGTATGAATGCAGTAATTATTTTTTGTTGAAGTATTAATTTATTATTGGTTTTATATTAGGGACATAAATAGTCACTATTTTTAAATATATATATATATATATATATATATATATATATATTTTTTTTTTATTTCAGAGAGAAAGGGAGAGGAAGTGAGAGAGAGAAACATCAATGATGAGACAGAATTATTAGTTGGCTGCCTCCTATGCACCCGCTTCTAGGGATTGAACCCAAAACCCAGGGATGGGTCCTGACCGGGAATTGAACTATGACCTCCTGGTTCATAGGTCGACATTCAACCCCTGAGCCACGCTGGCTGGGGCTATGGATAGCTACTCTTAGATACAGAGTCTGGGATTTCACACAAATAATATACCTATTCACTTAATTACTCACCATATCCTGCTTATCCTCTGAGCTCTGGTTGAAGACTACAGTGGCTGGTTGACCCCGGGAGATGGTCAGCTGAGCTGCCAGAGGACAAAGCTGTCTAGACATCGGCTCTTGTGGGGCGGGAACCAAACTACAGCCCTGTGCGGCCTGTGTGCAGGACCTGGGAAAACAGGGACATGGCAAAGTGCTTGGCGTCTGTCTCGACTGAGGGTGGTCATCGATGACTCAATTCAAGCTCATGAGAGGGTTAGCTCTGGACCAATCAGAAAATGAAACCACACTGTGCTGTTTTCTGTGAAAACATCTATGGAAGGGTGGTATATAGACATAAAGGTGCACAGTCACAAGTGAACTCCTCAACGAGCACCCAAATCAAAGAAGTAGAAATTAACAGCTCTCAGGAGTCCCTGTGTCCATTTATTCACCAGCCCCAATAATAATCTCTATCTGGACTTCAAACCCCGCAGTTAGCTTTGCCTGTTTTGGAACGTCAGGTAAATAGAACCATTCTTTTTTAAAAATGTATTTTTATTGATTTCAGAAAGGAAGAGAGAGATAGAAACATCAATGATGAGAGGGAATCATGGATCGGCTGCCTCCTGCACACCCCACACTGAGGATTGAGGCCATAACCCGGACCTGTGCCCTGACTGGAAATTAGCTGTGACCTCCTGGCTCATAGTTTGATGCTCAACCACTGAGCCATTCTGGCCGGGCAGTCTCTGATTTCAGTTAAGATAAATACAGTTGGTGCCTACTTTTTTCCTGAAGATGTATGTGAAGGAAGCCTGAAAATATTTTCCCATCAGAGCTTTCTTTGCTTTGTTTTCATAGTAGCTATACACGTCTTGAAGGCCTGAGGAAGAACACACTCGAGGATCCTTGCAGACCTGGCCTTCTGGGATTGGAGGGATTGTAGATACTCTGGGCTGCAGATTTCTCTGCTGGCACTTCAGCCACAGTCCTGCCCTCTGGGTCTGGGGGATGCCAGTTCCCTCAGGGGCCGGGCGGAGCACCAGGTGACATGGCAACATTGCAGTACAAAGCAGAACAGCTGACAGACCCACTGTCCTGCTGCCCTGCCTCAGGCCCAGGGCCGGCAGGGTCCCAAGGAAGGGGTCAGGGGATAACATCCCTGTTGCATGACTCTAATCAGGAGGAACATGCTCTAAAGCCCTGTTTCCTGGCCAAGTCCCAGCATAGCTACCGCTTAGGCCTGTCTAGTTAGCTGGGCAGTTTCAATTCTTTACCATAGGCCGTTCATACCTGGGCGTTAGGCTTCCTTTGCCCTTCAGCTTCAGATACGCCTATTGTGGCCCCTTGTGTGATTCAGACTGAAATAGCAGCTTCTTTGCATGCCAGTTCAAGCTGCATCTCAGTTCCTGTTTCTCCGAAAAGGCCTTGACAGGGAAGCAGCCTGAAATGTCAGGTTCCGGCCTGGAATCCCCCTCACCTTTGACCTCATAATGTGACTTCTGTGGCGTTCCCACTGCTGCCCAGAATCCCTGCATGTTAATGGGCTTGTCTAGTTCACCAACTGCACATTTGGAGGTCAAACTTTCTCACCTTCCATGGACCAGTGGAATCTAAATGAGCTAGCCCATTCCATCCTCTGTTAAGACATGCCTGTGATAAAGAATTCCCCAGCAATGATCAATTTCCTCCCTCCAAGTCACCAAACAGATCTGCACAGATTTATTTTCACAGTTATTTGTTCCAGAGACTCACACCTCAGACAGTGGACTATGCTTACAGATACCTAACTCTCCCTGTCCTGACTCAGTGGCAGCTCAGCCTTTCTCTTTCTGTCTTGGGCATAAATAGAAATGGCTTTGCATTCGTTTTGCAGCAACCCTGTCTCCCTACAGTTGTGGTGTAAGAAATGGGAAATTTAAACAAAGAGATGTTTAAGTGTTGGGAAGTCCCAAAACTTAGAGCTTTGTCCAGGGATATATTTGTCAACTGTTCTGGCAATGAGAATTAGTCAGAAAAGGTTAATATCCCTTTCAAAAATGGATACTCTTAGTCTTATTTTGTTTTTTTTAATCTCTCCACTTTCTTTTTAAAAAAATAAATATATATTATTTCAGAGAGGAAGGGAAGGAGGAGAGAGAGAGAAACGTCAATGATGAGAAAAAATCATTGATCGGCTGTTCTTGTATGCCACCTACTGGGAATTGAGCCTGCAATCTGGGCATGTGCCCTTGACTGGAAACGAACCTTAGGCCTTTCAGTCCGCAGGCGGATGCTCTATCCACAGAGCCAAACTAGCTAGGGTCCTCCACTTTCTAAGAAAAGCACATTTCCAAATATCCTATATTCCTTAATATCTTCTTTACTCAGAAAGCCCCTCTCTATATGTTTTTGACCCAGGTGTGTTAAGAATTGGTTAGTGTTAAGAAAGCCAAGAACCAGAAAAATTAGTCTGAAAACAAAGGAAAAATAAATAAACCCGAACAGATCACAAAAGAGGAAACAGTATATGAATGAGCTAGAAGACACATGGGAAATGTTCAACCTCACTAAAAACAAAAAATGCAAATTTTAAACACCAGGTATCATTTTCCTCTATCAAACTTGCAAAAGTCGGAGGAGGAGGAGAAGGAGGAGGAGGAGGAGGAGGAAGAAAAGAAGGGGGAGGAGGAGGAGGAGGAGGAGGAGGAAGGAGGGGGAGATCCACAATGACAGGCTGGCAGTGCCCTGGCAAGCCTCTGTTGCTGGCAGCGAGATGAACTGATACCGCTTGTAGGGAACCAACTCAGTGAGCGTGTCAATTATACTTCTATCGAGTTACCCTCGGAAAATGATCCAAAATATATACACAGAGTTAAGATGCAGTGTTATTTAGAAGCCTGAAAAAAAATAGAAACTTCGGTGCCAAAAAATAAGAGACTGTTTCAAAAATATGTAGTATATTTCCACAGTAAAACGTGAATGGAATCACTAGCAAACATGTTTTGTAAAGTTTCTAGTAAAATGGGAATATGCTTTTATGTCAATGTCAAGTAAAAAGAGCAAAAGGTAAAATTGTGTATATATATATATATAAAATCTCAGATATGTTAAAAAATAAAACCCCAAAACATAGAAACAAAGAAGGGGTAAAATATACTAATTTATTAACAGTAGTTGTATTGAGGTATTGGAGTCATGAGTAATTTTTTCTCTCATTCTTCCCGTTATTTCTCTCATTCTCCCCCTTTTCCTCTATTTTTTTATAACTGTCCTTATAACAAAAACTTGATTAAAAATAATAAGTAGCACCCTAGCTGGTGTGGCTCAGAGGCTAGAGCTTTGGCATGTGGACTTAAGGGTCTTAGGTTCATGCCTGAGTTGCAGACTCAATCCCCAATGGGGAACATGCAGGAGGCAGCCGATCAATGATTCTCTCTCATCATTGATGTTTCTCTCTCTCTCTCTCTCTCCCTTCCTCTCTGAAATTACATATATATATATATATATATGTATGTGTGTGTGTGTTACACAGACACACACACACAAAAAAAAATAATCTGGCCACTCAGTGTATATCCTATATAATAAAACGCTAATATAAAAATTGTCCCCTCGATCAGGAGTTCGACCAGCAGGCAGGCCAGCAAACCACCCATGTCCCCTCCCCCTGGCCAGAATGGCCAGACCACACCCATGCACAAATTCATGTACCAGGCCTCATACACACACACACACACACACACACACTGAGTGGCTAGATTATTATACGTTCAGAGATCATAATAATCTGGTCACTCAGTGTATATTTAAAAGTTAAAAAAAAAAAAGATAGCACCACCCGTTTTAATGGCTTTAGTGCCATCCATCATCTTCTTGTTGACACAGTGACAGTTTGGGAGCACTAGCTGGGCATTAGAACTTAGAGGGACATGGATTGGATTGTTAGGGTGGCGAGGACTCCCGGTGAAACGGGTGGGCAACAGGACAAAGCAAGCCTGTCTTTGTGCGTGAGCAATGGGCACAAATGAGCATGAGATGCCAACAGCGAGACCCTCTAAACATTTGTCTGATGAGAGCTTGTCAGCACTGCCTTGGGTCACTTTCTGTATTACCGGGAACCCTGCGGGGCTTTCTCCTCCCAGATGAACCGAAGCTACGCCCTGGCCACTTTCACTTGCTTCCTGTGGCGGGGCAACCCCTGCCTGGAGGCTGCCTGGCACTCCGATGATAGTGATTTGTGGGAAGAGATCCGTGCTCACAGATTAGGTGCGGACATGGTATTCCATGTGTCATTGGCTCAGTTCAGTTTCATGCTCAGACCACTCTCTTCTCCGCTCTCTGTTTTGGCCCTTGAATAGGGCAAGGCTTCCTGTAAGTGGAGACACTGGTAAAGTCCCTTCGTTGCCACTCACCCTGACTCTGAACCCACAGTTCAACACTGAGCTTTTCTCACTCTTTGATGACTGGAGTTGCCAAGTCCCTTTTTGTCTGGTTTCATGTAGGAACCACTTCTCCCCGATATGCTCATCCAAATGTGATAATTAAATAACTAAATGCACATGAGTTGTGTAGCCTGTGTAAAGAATGGCTTAGATCTACTTACTTACATACTGATGTCAAAAGTCCATGATAGCCAAAACTGGTTTGGCTCAGTGGATAAAGCGTCAGCCTGTGGACTGAAAGATCCCAGGTTTGATTCCGGTCGGGGGCATGTACCTTGATTGCGGGCACATCCCCAGTGGGGTGTATGCAGGAGGCAGCTGATCGATGTTTCTCTCTCATCAATGTTTCTAACTCTCTGTCCCTCTCCCTTCCTCTCTGTAAAAAATCAATAAAATATATATATATATATATATATATATTTTAAAATGTCCATGATAGTCCAGCAGGTGTGGCTCAGAGGTTGGTTGCATGTAGACTCAGGAACCAAGAGGTTACTGGTATGATTCCCAGTCAGAGTATATACCCAGATTGTGGGCTCTATCCCCAGTAGCAGTATGATTCTCTCTCATCATTGATGTTTGTCTCTCGCTCTCTCCCTCTCCCTCTCCCTTCCTCTCTGAAATCAATAAAAATCTATTAAAAAAAAAAACACAATAGGAGGCAAGATGGCGACCGGCAGGAAGGTAGGGAGGGAGAGAGAGCGAGGGAGTGAGGGAGCGATAGAGGAGTGTGTGGATGTGTGTGTGTGTGTGTGTGTGTGTGTGTGTGTGTGTGTGTGTGTGT
>JAAGEH010000005.1:43612129-43837084 GCA_011751065.1 Lasiurus cinereus
AGAGAGAGAGAGAGAGAGAGAGAGAGAGAGAGAGAGAGAGAGAGAGATGGGGACAGCTAGACCCTGCAGTTTTTCTAGGGGGCTGCCAATCTGGGCAGTCTTAGATGGCAAAACCCCACCACCACCACAAACACTCTGGAGAGGACACTGGCAGCACAGAGACCATGTCATCTTGAAGAACAGAACAGCTTGAGACTAGGATCCTACCCTCGCCACCACCCAGTCTGGTCTCGGAAGCAAACCAGGACCCTACAGCCGCTCTGGTAGAAGACCTGCCACCATAGCTGCACACCCAGGGACACCAGGACTCAGACACCCAGCCACAGATTTCTGTAGTCACAAAGTCAATCCCCCTCTCCTGCCACCTGTGTGGCAGTGGCATAGAAACTACCAGACCCCAGCCGCACAATAAGGCTTTCTGCACACACAAAGCAGTGGCAACTCTGCCTGACTTTGATGTCAGATATGGGAAGTTTGTTTTCCATGACTAGTCTCCATGCCCAGACAGGGAAACTGAATGGAATTCTAGCCTAGCTACTCTCCCATAGGGAGCTGGTCTTCTGCGACCAGATCCCACACCCACACAGGGCAGGGAGACAGTGATGAACTTGACCCTGGACTTGTGAACTCTGGGAATTTGTTTCCCGAGACTCGTCTCTACACCCATGCAGCGAGACTGAGTGGAATTTGAGCCTATCCACTCATCCCTAGGGAGCTGGTCTTCTGCAACCAGATCCCACACCCACACAGGGCAGAGAGACAGGGCTGAACTTGAGCCCGGTCTTGCAAACTCAGGGAATTTGTTTCCCATATCTTGCCTTCATGCCCAGGCAGGAAGGCAGTCCTGAATGTGAGCATAGGTGCACAACCTTGGAAATATTGTTTTCTGTGACCAGATCCTATGCCCACACAGGGAGACAGCACTGAATTTGAACCTGGGGGTGCAAACCCAGGGAAATTGTTTCCCATGACCAGACCCTGCACCTTAGCAGAGAGATTGCAGTGAATTTAAATCTGGATGTGCAGTCTCAGGGAGTTTGTTCCCCACAACCAGACACTGTACCCACACAGGAAGGCAGCACTGAATTTGAGCCTGGGTACATGGACACAGGAAGTTAGTTTTCTACAATGCATACCCGTATGACCAGACTGCACACCCACACTAGGGGGCAATGCCACCTGACTTTGATTCAGGGCAAGTGCACACAGAAGGCTGTTTACTGCAGGGCAGAAGTGGACCTCCTATCAACAAAGCGCAACTGAGCAACCTGGTCTCCTGGGCAGATTGGCCACCAGTGACTAGACTCTGTTCCTCATTACATGTGCCTGAGATCCCTGATTCCCAGTATATTCACACTAAGAACCAGTGACTCTAAATCTTGGCTCATGTGCACAGAGGGACCTGATTCTCAGCGTGAGATAGCACCAAGAAACAGAGACTCTGATACTCGATTCTCGGCATAGACAACTGGAGCCTCTGACTCCTGACACGCAATAGGGAACTTTGATTTTTGGCATATGCCAGTGGATTCTCTGTTTCAATGTGGTGCGGGTAGCTTCCCTGATTCTAAGTGCACAAATGAGGCCACACTAAGCGCTGATGACTCTGACACAGGGCAAGTGTGGTTCCCACCAATCCACAGCAACTGCACATCTTGGTATCAGAACTCTTCAGTAATATTTGGAGGGTGCAAAACTCCCACTGCACACAGTCCAGGCCCCTACAACTTGACATCTGAGCCTTCTGGTGATAGTCAGAATGGGGAGACTACAAAGCAATCCCCAGAGGAAAGAAAAGGAGGAACTGCCAAATAAGGAAATAAGCGAAACGGAAGCATGCAACATGACAAAAAAAGAATTCAGAGTAATGGTCATATAGTTCATACACCTGATGGATGAGAAAATCAACAATCTGTGCAAAAATCAGAAAGAAATAAAAAATGATATAGCTACCATCAAAAACACCATGAAAGGCTTCAATAGTAGTCTAGAAGAAACAGAGGACCGAATCAGCAAGTTACAAGATCAGGTACAGAAACAAGCCCCATCTGAATAGCAACTAGAGAAAAAATTTAAAAAGCAGGAGGAGAGCCTAAGGGAGCTTTGGGACAATGCAAAATGCAATAACATATGTATAATAGGGCTGCCAGAAGGACAAGAAGAGCAGCAAGGATTAGAAAATTTATTTGAAGAAATAATGCCAGAAAACTTCCCTGATATGGGAAGAAAAAAGTTATAGAGAGTCCCAGTAAGATGAATCCCAAAAGATCCACACCAACACACGCCATAATTACAATGCTAAATGTTATCAACAAAGAGAGAATCTTAAAAGCTGCAAGAGACAGAGAGTTACCTAAAAAGGATCCACCATCAGATTATCAAATGATTTCTTAACAGAAACACATCAAGCTAGAAGTGAATGGAAGGAGATATGCAAAGTGATGCAAATCAAGGGACTCAATCCAAGAATACTCTAACCAGGAAGACTATCAATCAAAATTGAAGGGGAAATCAGGAGCTTCACAAACAAAAAAAGACTAAGGGAGTTTATCACTACCAAACCAGCAATGCAGGAAATGCTAAAGGAAATGCTGTAAAAAGAAGAAACAAAAAAGGTAAGAAGGAACACAGCCTCAAGAAATAAAAATGGGCAAAGGCAGGGAAACCTAGGCCTAGGATGGAGGGTTCCACAACTCAATTTCTAAGGGGTTCAGGGGCGAAATAGGCTGAGGTCCTGGTGGGCGTTTTGGTTCCAGAGGAGGCCCAGGAGGATGGTTCAGGCCCTTTGTGCCACACATCCCATTTGATTTCTATTTTGTGAAATGCCTTTCCTCGGGTTAAGCCAGCACCTGATGAATCTTTCTTCAGTGAGGTATTGCTAAAACAAAATCAGGACCTTGCTCCTAATTCTGCTGAACAGGCCTCTATCCTTTCCCTGGTGACAAAAATAAACAATGTGATTGACAATTTGATTGTGGCTCCAGGGACATTTGAAGTGCAAATTGAAAAAGTGTGATAGGTGGGTTCATATAAAAAAGGAACAATGACTACAGGACACTATGTGGTTGACCTGGTGGTAATCCTAAAGATTTTGCCAATGTTGGAAGCTGTTGTTGCCCTAGGGAACAAAGTTGTGGAAAGCCTAAGAGCACACATCCATGCTGACCAATGAAACTGACTTTGAGATAAATTCTTCTGACGCTACAGTGAATATTCTCATTACAACAGTGCCACCTAATCTCCGAAAACTGGATCCAGAACTCCATTTGGACATCAAGGTGTTGCAGAGTACCTTAGCAGCCATCCGACATGCTTGCTGGTTTGAAGAAAATGCTTCTCAGTCCACAGTTAAAGTTCTCATCAGACTTCTGAAGGACCCAAGGATTCGTTTTCCTGGCTTTGAGCCCCTCACACCCTGGATCCTTGACCTACTTGGGCACTATGCCGTGATGAACAACCCCACCAGACAGCCTTTGGCCCTAAATGTGGCATACAGGCATTGCTTGCAGATTCTGGCTGCAGAACTGTTTTTGCCAGGGTCAATGGGTATCACAGACCCCTGTGAGAATGGCAACTTCAGAGTACACACAGTCATGACCTTGGAACAGCAGGACATGGTCTGCTACACAGCTCAGACTCTGGTCCAAATCCTCTTGCATGGTGGTTTTAGGAAGATCCTTGGCCAGGAGGGTGATGCCAGCTATCTTGCTTCTGAAATATCTACCTGGGATGGAGTGATAGTGACACCTTCAGAAAAGGCTTATGAGGAGCCACCAGAGAAGAAGGAAGAAGAGGAAGAGGAAGAGAATACAAAAGAACCACCTCAAGGAGAGGAGGAGGAAAGCATGGAGACTCAGGAGTGACTGTCCCTTCTCTCCATCCTTTCTTACCCAAGGGGAAGGCTGGAGCCTAAGTTAACTGCTACTGGGCTTTATATGGTGGCATTTCTGAGGCATAGAGGAGACAGCAAATATAAACTCTATGGAAGGAAATGTCATCCCACTGAATCTTAACTGACTTAGTAGCCAAGAATTGCCCATCTCCAGTGAAGCAGGTTACCAACTTTTATTTATAATGTAGAATCCCCATCTCCTTGAAACCTCTCTCAACCAGTACTTTGTTGAAGCATCAACTGTTCATGCCTGAAATTTTTTCCCCCCAAAAAAATAAAGTACTTCCTAGTTAAAAAAAAAAAAGAAAGAAAGAAAGAAAGAAAAATGGCTACAAACAAGTATCTCTCAATAATAATTTTAAATGTAAATGGACTAAATGCTCCAATCAAGATACATCGAGTGGCTGAATGGATAAAAAAAAATGACCCATATATATGCTGTCTACAAGAGACCCACCCTCAGAACAAGGGACTCACACAGACTAAAATTGAAGGGATGAAAAAATATCTTTCAGGCAAATGGAAATGAAAAAAAGCTGGGGTAACAATACTTATATTTGATAAAATAGACCTCAAAGTGAAGGCTATAACAAAAAATAAGGAAGGCCACTTCATAATACTAAAGGAATCGATACAAGAGGATATAACCCTGGTAAACATATATGCACCCAATGCAGGAGCACCCAAATACATAAAAAATCTCCTGGAAGATATCAAGAAAGAGATAGACAACAATACAATCACAGTAGGGGACTTTAATACACCACTGACATCACTGGGTAAATCCTCTAGACAAAAATCAGCAAAGAAACAACAATCCTAAATGACTCACTAGATCAGATGGACTTAATTGACATCTTCAGAACATTTCACCCCACAGGTGCAGAATATACGTTCTTCTCAAGTGCACATGAAATATTTTCAAAAATAGCCCACATGCTGGGTCACAAGCAAAGTCTACCCAAATTCAAGAATATTGAAATCATACCAAGCATCTTCTCAGACCACAATGGCATAATATTAGAAGTAAACTACAATAAAAACAATCCAAAACACTCAAACACTTGGAAGCTGAATAGCATGTTATTAAATATTGATTGGATTACCAAAGAGATCAAAAAAGAAATTTAAAATATTCTGGAAACTAATGACAATAAAAATACAATAATCCAAAACCTATGGGACACATGAAAGCAGTCCTGAGAGGAGGTTTATAGCTCTACAGGCTACCTCACAAAACAAGAAAAAATGGTAGTAACTCATCTAATGCTACAACTTAAAGAATAAAAAGAGAGCAAAAGCTGAAACCAGTTTGGCTCAGTGGATAGAGCATCAGCCTGTGGACTGAGGGGTCCCAGGTTCGATCTGATCAAGGGCACATACCTTAGTTGCAGACACCTCTCTGGTGGGGGGTGTGCAGGAGGCAGCTGATTGATGTTTCTCTCATCAATGTTTCTAACTCTCTATCTCTCCCTTCTTCTCTGTAAAAAATCAATAAAATATATTTTAAAAAAAGAAAGAAAGCAACAAGAAAACAGAGGAGAAAGAAGGAGTAAAGATTAGAGCATAAATAAATGACATGGAGACCAAAAAACAATACAAAAGATCAATGAAACCAAGAGCTGGTTCTTTGAAAGGATAAACAAGTTTGATAAACCTCTAGCCAGGCTCACCAAGAAGCAAAGAGAGAAGACCCAAATAAACAAAATCAGAAGTGATAGAGGCGAAATAACAACAGATCCCACTGAAATACAAAGGATTGTTAAAAATACTATGAACAACTCTATTCCAACAAACTGGACAACCTGGAGGAAATGGACATATTCCTAGAAAAATACAACCTTCCAAAACTCAATCAGGAAGATTCTAAAAATCTCAATAGGCCAATAACTATGGAAGAAATTGAAGCAGTCACCAAAAAGTTTCCAGCAGCCAAAACCAGTTTGGCTCAGTGGATAGAGTGTCGGTGTGCGAACTGAAGGGTTCCAGGTTCGATACCTGGTGGGGGGTAGAGGGGGGATGTACCTTGGTTGCAGGCGCGTCCTCAGTGGGGGTATGCAAGAGACAGCTGATAGATGTTTCTCTCTCATTGATGTTTCTAGCTCTCTATACCTCTCCCTTACTCTCTGTAAAAAAATCAATAAAAAATAAGTAAATAAATAAATAAAACTTCCAGCAAACAAAAGCCCAGGCCCAGGAGAGTTATACCAAACTTTCAAGGAAAAACTAAAACCTATTATCCTCAGACTATTCCAAAAAATTCAATAGGAAGAAACACTTCCAAACTCATTCTATGAAGCCAGCATCACCCTAATAACAAAACCAGATAAAGACAACACATGAAAGAGAATTACAGGGCAATATCTTCATGAATATAGATGCCAAAATCCTCAACAAAATTCTAGCACATCAGAAAGATCATACACCATGACCAAGCACGATTTATCCCAGGGATGCAAGGATGGCACAATATTGGCAAATCTATAAACGTGATACATCACATAAACAAATTGAGAGATAAAAATCACATAGTCATATCAATTGATGCAGACAAAGCATTTGACAAAATCCAACACCCTTTCTTGATAAAAACTCTCAGCAAGGTAGGAATAGAAGGATCATACCTCAACATCATAAAAGCCATATACGATAAATCCACATACTCAAAGGACAAAAACTAAAACCATTTCCCCTAAGAACAGGAACAAGACAGGGAACCCTCACCACTCCTGTTCTACATAGTACTGGAAGACAAGAAGAAGAAATAAAAGGCATTCAAGTTGGAAAAGAAGAAGTAAACTGTCCTTATTTGCAGATGACATGATACTGTACATAGAAAACCCTAAAGACTCCATCAAAAAACTAATAGACTTAATAAATTAATTCGGCAATACAGCAGAATACAATATTAATGCCAAGAAATCTATGTCATTTCTATACACCAATAGTGAACTTACAGAAAGAGTGACTAAAAAATCAATCCCATTTACCATCACACCAAAAAAATTAAGATTCCTAGGAATAAACTTAACTAAAGAAGTAAAAGACCTATATGCAAAAAACTACAGGACACTGAAAAAAGAGATAGAGGAAGATGTAAACAGATGGAAGAACATACCATGTTCATGGATTGGTAGAATCAACACCATCAAAATGTCCATTCTACCCAAAGCAATCTATAGATTCAATACAATCCCCATTAAAATACCAATGGCATATTTCACAGACCTAGAACGAACTCTCCAAAAATTCATTTGGAATAAAAAAAGACCCCAAATAGCTGCAGCAATCCTGAGAAAGAAGAACAAAGTAGATGGGATCTCAATACCAGATATCAAGCTTTATTACAAAGCCACTGTTCTCAAAACAGCCTGATACTGGCACAAGAGCAGACATATAGATCAACGGAATAGAATAGAGAACCCAGAAATTGACCCAATCCACTATGCCCAATTAATATTCAACAAAGGAGGCATGAACATACAATAGAATCAAGACAGTCTGTTCAATAAATGGTGATGGGAAAATTGGACAGATACATGCAAAAAAATGAAACTAGATCACCAAATTACATCATACACAAAAATAAATTCAAAATGGATAAAGACTTAAACATAAGATGGGAAACTATAAAAATACTAGAGGAATCCACAGATAGCAAAATCTCAGACATATGCCAAAGGAACTTCTTCACTGATACTGCTCCAAGGGCAATGGAAGCTAAAGAAGAAATAAACAAATAGGACTACATCAAAATAAAAAGCTTTTGCACAGCAAAAGAAACCAACAACTAAACAACAAGGAAGACCACTACATGGGAGAAGATATTTGTCAATGTATCACTGATAATGGTTTAATCTCCAACAATTACAGGGAACTCATACAACTCAACAAAAGTAAGATAAACAATCCAATCAAGAAATGGGCAACGGATCTAAATAGAAACTTTTCTAAAGAAGACAGAAGGAAGGCCAGGAGACACATGAAAACATGCTCAAAGTCACTAATTACCCGAGAGATGCAAATCAAAACAACAATGTGGAATCATCTCACACCTGTCAGAATGGCAATCATCAACAAACAATAAATGACAAATGTTGGCAAGGATTCGGTGAAAAAGGAACCCTCGTGCCCTGCTGGTGGGAATGCAGACTGGTGCAGCCACTGTGGAGAACAGTATGGAGTTACCTCAAAAAACTAAAAATAGAACTCCATTTGACCCCAAAAAACTAGAAACATCAATCAGAAAGGATATATGCATCTTTATGTTCATAGAAGCACAATTCACTGTAGCTAAGATTTGGAAAGAACCTAAGTGTCATCAGCAGATAAGTGGATTAAAAAACTGTGGTACATCTACACAATGGGAATATTATGCTGCACTAAAAAAGAAGGAATTCCTACCATTTGCAACAACATGGATGGAACTGAAGACCATTATGCTAAGTGGAATACTTCAGTCAGAGAAAGATAAGTATCACATGATCTCACTCATTTGTGGAATATAATGAACAACATAAACTGATGAACAAAAACAGTTCCAGAGACAGAGAAACATCAATCAGACCATCAAACCTTGGAGGGAAGGTAGGGGAGGGGGAGGGTAAGGGGGAGAGATCAACCAAAGGACTTGTATGCATGCATATGGGCCTAACCAATAAAAACAGACAACAGAGGGGTGAGTGGGAGGGATGGGGACTAAGCCGGGAAAAGGACATATATGTAACACCTTAATCAATAAAGAAATTAAAAATAAATAAATAAATAAATAAATAAATAAATAAATAAACAACAATAACAACAAAAACACCCCATGATATAAAAATAAGTAACTCACCAAAAAACATTTGTAATATGTGCGCTGTGTGTGTAGATGTAACTACATAGAAATACTTTTTTAAATATTTATTCATTAAGGTGATTGGGGTGCCATTGGTCCACATGAACATACAGGTTTCAGGTGTGGATTTCCATGTGACAAGATCTGTGTATTGCACTGTGTGCCTACCACCCAGAGTCAGTTCTCCTCTAACCATATAGCAGGCCCTCCTCTTTCCCTCATCTCCTTCCCTATGGCATCCACCAAACTTGTTTTCATGAGTTTCAGGCTTATATCCCACACATGAGTGAGATCAGAGTTATCAGCTTGTTCTGACTGACTTATTTCACTCAGCATCATGTTCTCAAGGTCCCTCATGCTGTTGCCAGTGGCACTATTTAATTCTTTCTTGTGGCTGAGTAGAACTCCACTGTGTGTGAACCACGTCTTCTTTATCCAGTCCTCTTTTGATGGCACTTTGGCTTTTTCCACCATGGAAAGTGCTGCAGTGAACATAGAGGCACATATATCTTTGTGAATACATGATTTTGAGTTTTTGGGTATATGCCCAGGAGAGGGATTGCTGGGTCATATGGTAGTTCTCTTCTTCAGTTTTTGAGGAATCACCAGACTGCTTTCCATTGTTGCTGCACCAGTCTACATTCCCACCATTTTCATTTGTTTCAAGGCATTTTTTTTTAATTGCTAAGTTTGTGTTTTAGCAATTTTTTAAATCCTCACCTGAGGAGATGTTTATTGAATAGGAGATGTTTATTTTTTATTTTTATTTTTTTAATTAAATCTTTATTATTCAGATTATTACATTTGTTTCTCTTTTTTCCCCTCCATAGGACCCCTCCACCCAGCTCCCACCCCTCCCTCTGCCCTTAGCTCCCTCCCATTGATCTCATCCATAGGTGTATGATTTTTGTCCAGTCTCTCCCTGTACACCCCTCACCCCTTCCCCCCTGAGAATTATCAGTCCACTCCCTTTCTGTGCTCCTGATTCTATTATATTCACCAGTTTATTCTGTTGATCAAATTTTTAATTCACTTAATTTTTAGATTCACTTGTTGATAGATATGTATTTTTTGTTCATAATTTTTTGGCTTTTACCTTTTTCTTCTTCCTCTTCTAAATTTATCAAATTTTTCTAGCATATTTCCTCACTAAATTTATCGAATTTTTCTAGCATATTTTCTAGCATATCGAATTTTTCAGCATTTCATATAATACTGGTTTGGAGCTGATGAACTCCTTTAGCTTTTTCTTATCTGTGAAGCTCTTTATCTGCCCTTCAATTCTGAATGATAGCTTTGCTGGATAGATTATTCTTGGTTGTAGGTTCTTGCTATTCATCACGTTGAATATTTCTTGCCACTCCATCTGGCCTGCATCATTTCTGTTGAGAAATCAGCTGACAGTCGTATGGGTGCTCCCTTGTAGGTAATAAACTGTTTTTCTCTTGCTGCTTTTAATATTCTCTCTTTGTCTTTTGCTCTTGGCATTTTAATTATGATGTGTCTTGGTGTAGTCCTCTTTGGATTCCTTTTCTTTGGGGTTCTGTGTGCTTCCTGGACTTGTAAGTCTATTTCTTTTACCAGATGTGGGAAGTTTTCAGTCATTATTTCTTTAAACAGGTTTTCAGTATCTTGCTCTCTCTCTTCTTCTGGCACCCCCACAATTCTGATGTTGGTACGCTGAAAGCTGTCCCAGAGTCTCCTTACATTATGTTCACATTTTTGGATTCTTTTCTCCTCTTGCTTTTCCAGTTGAATGTTGTCTGCTTCTTTATATTTCAAATTTTTTACTTGATTCTTGCCTTTCTCTAGTCTGCTGTTAGGAGACTATTTGGTCCTTTATCATCTTTAGTAGGACCTTTTCCATCTCTAGTTGGCTCTTTTGTATCGCTAGTTGGTCCTTTTTCATCTCCTCTTGGGTCTCACTAAATTTATCGAATTTTTCTAGCATATTCTTGAAAAACCTTACAAGCATGGTTTTGAACTCTATATCCAGTCGTTTTTTTTCTCCATTTCTTTTGTTTGTGATCCCTTCCCTTGTTTCGGCATTTTCACTATGCCAGGGAAACTTCTGTGTTGGATTCAGCCTTATGATACCAGATGCAAAACGGAAGAAGCCTCTGTTGAGCTTGGGAGGGATGGAGTCTCAGGGCTTAAGGGACCGCCTTGCCTTCCAGTCGGCCCCGCCCTCCACGGCCCCTGAGTCTCACGTGACTGGGTAATCCCTGGAGCGGTCCTTGTGCGAGTGCGCACCGGCAGTGCCTCTAACCGCTGCCTTTCCAGCTCCCCTGAGCACTAGGACCACACGAGTCTAGGTCCCCAGGGTTTCACCCGAAACAGGGGCTTAGTGGACTCAGAAGTGGCACAGTTGGGAGGGTCTGTCTCCCGCCCACTCGCGAAAGCCAGCGGCACAATCAGCAGTCTGTCCTGCGCGCAGCACCGTGCGCGTGCGAGACCAGACCTGATCTTCTGCGACTCCCCTAAATTTCCGTGCACCTCTCCCTTTTCACAGTCCAAACTCCCCCCGTATGAGTTTCGCTGGATCTGGGGTTTAGTGTCGTAAAATAAGGGGTTCAATGCCGTTGGGAGTCTCCGTTTCCCTCCCACCAGAGAAAGCCAGCCAGGTACTCCGGCACCCGCTCTCTCAGCGTGCGCGTCTCCGTACCTCAGCTTTTTGCAGCTCCTCTGGGTCTCCGTGAGCCCCTCTCTTTCCTTCTAGCTGTAGAACTTACACTCGGCCAGCTTTCCTGTGGTTCTGGATGATGTCCGTTCTGTCTTTTAGTTGTAGTTTTGAAATTGTTGTGCGAGGCAGCAGTGTAGGTGTTTACCTATGCCGCCATCTTGGATTCCCCCGGAGATGTTTATTGAATAGGAGATGTTTATTGATCTTTGAGAGAAAAAAGGAGAAAGAGAGAGAGAAACATCAATGTGAGAGAGAAACATTGACTTGGTTGCCTCTTATATGAGTCCAAACCTGCAACCTTCTTATGTGCCCTGACTGGGAAAGGAGCCCACAACCTTTCGGGGCAAGAACAACGTCACACTGGCCAGAGCTCAAGGTATCTTTTTATTTTTTCTCCATCTCACTGTTAACCCGCGTTCAGACAGGAGTCCTCACACTCCTTTTGGGCTGCTGTCTGAGAACCTCTCCTCTCTGATGTTCCAAATGGTTCACCACCCAGGAGAAACTGGCTCCAGAGAACGTGGTGGGGGCAAGTTGGAGGCACTCTCCTCCCTCAGGCTTATGTGCCCCCTGCCCAGTCCCAAATGGCCTCTCTTTCTAGCTGACCAGGCTCCAGCTTCCTAGGCCTTGTTCAGGCCAGTGAGTCCCAGAGCTGGGCCAGCATCCCTCTTCCACACGCCAGTTCCTCTGTGGGACTCGGGTATCCTGGCTTCCTCCTCCCATCCCAGGTGGGCCAGCGAGGGCAGAGAGCAGCAGCTAGGTTCTGGTACTGGGTCAGGTGCTGCCCTTGTGGATAAGCAGGCCTCTCTCCTAACTCTGCCTCCAAGGCCATCCCTTCCTGCCCTGCCCTGCCAGGCCTGGAGAACCAGGGGCGGTTGCCCAGAAGCCAGGAATTCCTTTGCCAGAGACTGACTTATCAGGAACAGCGACAGCTTCTGTTCATTTAGTTTCCAGAACACCTGTCTTAACTGTAAGGAGGATTTTGTTTTATTATTTTAAATATATTTTTATTGATTTCAGAGAGGAAGAGAGAGAGAGAGAAACATCAATGACGAGAGAGAATCATTGATTAGCTGCCTCCTTCACACCCCACACTGGGGATGGAACCCACAGGCCCAGGCATGTGTCCTTCACTAGAATCGAACCCAGAACCCTTCAGGCCACAGGCCACTGCTCTATCCACTGAGCCACACCAGCCAGGGCTGGAATTAGGATTTTAGACTCTAGAGGCATTGATTCATTTCATGCATGTGTTTACCCACCCAGAAGAAGAGAGAGAGCAAGATACTGAAAACCTACTTAAAGAAATAATGACTGAAAACTTCCCACATCTGGTAAAAGAAATAGACTTACAAGTCCAGGAAGCACATAGAACCCCATATAAAAGGAATCCAAAGAAGACTACACCAAGACACATCATAATTAAAATACTAAGAGCAAAAGACAAAGAGAGAATATTAAAAGCAGCAAGAGAAAAACAGTTCATTACCTACAAGGGAGCACCCATACGACTGTCAGCTGATTTCTCAACAGAAACGATGCAGGCCAGATGGGAGTGGCAAGAAATACTCATCGTGATGAATAGCAAGAACCTACAACCAAGAATACTCTATCCAGCAAAGTTATCATTCAGAATTGAAGGGCATATAAAGAGCTTCACAGATAAGAAAAAGCTAAAGGAGTTCATCAACTCCAAACCAGTATTATATGAAATGCTGAAAGGTACTCTTTTAGAAGAGGAAGAAGAAAAAGGTAAAAGATAAAAAATTATGAACAACAAATACCTATCTATCAACAAGTGAATCTGAAAATTAAGGGAATTGAAGATTTGATCAACAGAATAAACTGGTGAATATAATAGAATCGGGAGCACAGAAAGAGAGTGGACTGATAATTTTCAGGGGGAAAGGGGTGTGGGGTGTACAGGGAGAGACTGGACAAAAATCATACACCTATGGATGAGGTCAACAGGAGGAAGGTAAGGGTAGAGGAAAGGGTGGGAGCTGGGTGGAGAGGAGATATGGAGGGGGAAAAAGAGAAACAAATGTAATAATCTGAATAATAAAGATTTAATAAAAATAATAATAATAAAAATAAAGCCAAAAAAAATGATAAAAGAGAATCACTGATGGGCTGCCTCCTGCACATCTCCCTTTGGGGATCAAGCCTGCAACTGGGCACGTGTCCTGATGGGAATCGAACTGTGACCTCCAGGTTCATAAGTCAACACTCAACCACTGAATCAACCAGCTGGGTTCCAATACAATTATTGAATACTTACTCAGTGCAAGGCTCTTGGGGACAGAGGAGAAAGAATGAATCATGAATGACTTTGTCACCAAAGACACTCACAGTCTAGTAGCACCTGAATAACTACAATGCAGGGTAAAAGTAAGAAATATAGGTAACGTGCTAGATCAAGTGCAAGGGAGGAAAAAACAGCTCTGATGTAGGGGAATCTTTGTGGAGGAAGGAAAGCCAAGATGGCACGGAGGGTATTTCAGCCTAGAGGAGATGGAAGGGTGCCAAGTGTCAGGAGACCCCTTAGCAACAGTGAGGAGGCAGGAGGGATGGGGAGAGGCATCTGTATGGTTGAGGAGTGTGTGCCTACAGGGGAGCAGCAAGACATACATTTGAAGAAACTCAATAGACATTTCATAAATGCTTGTTATCTGAAAAACAAAAGCAATACAGTTGGCCCAGCCGACATGACTCATTGGTTGAGTGTTGACCGATAGACCAGGAGGTCACGGTTCAATTCCCAGTCAGGGCACATGCCTGGTTGTGGGCTCTATCCCCAGTCGGGGGCGTGCAGGGCAGTCGATCAGTGATTCTCTCTCATCATTGATGTTTCTCTCTCTCTTTCTCCCTTCTTCTCTGAAATCAATAAAAATATATTTTTCAAAAAAGATAAAAGCAAACAAACAAAAAACACAAAAACAATACACTTGGACCAGCTTGCAGGGACCTCTGCTGCCGGGCGTGGCCTCTCCCCTCCTCCTCCCATCTCTGGCACCTACTGCCTTGCTACCAGAAGCCCTGATGGGTTTTTCCAACGTCCTGTCCTCCCGCTGAGGCCCGCCTGCTGCTCTATCTGGGCCATTTCCTGCCTTCTCCCAGCTGGTCTCGGTGCCAGGAGCCCTGTCCCCACTGCTGCGTCATCATTTACTCTCTTTCAAGTGCCTAGCCCCCACCAGCAGCCCTGCATGCAGGCCAGGAAGCTTCCTTTCCGTGTGTGGGCAAGTCATTCGGAAACTCTCTGATGTGTGCTGATAGGGCGGTAGGCCAGCTCAGCCTGCCCCTGCGCAGAGCGAAGCAGAATGGAGGGGAGTTTCACCTTTTTGCCTTGGGCCCAGCTCACTTTCACTGCCAGGGGTGGCGATGCCTCAGGTGATGCCTTTGCACAACCGGCTTCAGCCTTTGTCATCCAGGCTGCTCTTGGCTGGCCACTGAGGCCAGACTCTACCCAACCAACCACTGACCACTGTTCGTGCTCACCTCACTGCGCTGCTCACAGGGAGAGATGGATTGCTTGCCGCTTGACTCTCCTCTAGAACAAGCGGGGAGCCCCACAGCAGGCTCATCTCTTGCTCCTTGGAGGGAAGAGAACTGCGCCCCACGTCCGAGAGCTAATGAGGCTTCCTTTCTCACTGGACAGACTTGACGTGACCCCTGAGTGTGGCTGAGCCTTGGTTTTCTCGCCAATAAAATGGGATGAGCAATCCTGGTCTCCCTGCACAGTGTGACAGTGGGACTGCCGCTCCCCCACCTGATGGCTGTGCCTAGCCACGTGTGAGGACTGAAGTGACATTGTTGTTTGCTCTTGGCACCCTACTTTCTTTTCTTTTCTTTTCTTTTTTTAATAACTATTTTCCTTAATTTCAGAGAGGAAGGAAGAGAGAGAGAGAGAGAGAGAGAGAGAGAGAGAGAGAGAGAGAGAGAGAATGAATCAATGAGAAAAACCCGGGCATGTGCCCTGACAGGGAATCAAACCCCAACCTCCTGGTTCATAGGTCTATGCTCAACCACTGAGCCACTGTGGCCAGGTGGCCTCCATTCTTTTCCTTCAGAGCATCCCAGAATTTTATAATGATAGGTTCTCATGGACGCCCCCTCCTCTCCAGACCATGAGCTATGACAGGGCAGGAGCCATGCTCAGCTTTCTTTCTTGATACTTTTCCAGCCCCGGGCCCAGTGCATGGATGTCAAGAGGCTGACGGCTGATGGGATAAGCACCTGTTCAGGGACGGAAGGACCCGTCCTCAGAGTGATGGTCACTAGGCCTGTCTGTCTTGTTCACGACTCCATCCTAGCACATAGTCGTTGGTTTTTGGACATTGAAATGAACACACCTTAAATCCCAGCTTTGTGGTGAGGTTCTGTTGCTTAGAATCTGCCACACATTCCAGTTGCCCAGAATGGTCCCCAAATGCCAATCAGCACCCCCTGATGGGCTCCATCCTCCTCACGTTTTCCTCGCTCCAACCCAGACCACTGCCCCCCCCACCCACCCAGCATCCACCTGCACTTCCTTTCCAGGCCCCTTAGAAAAGCATGTGTGTGGCCCAGCCAGCACGGCTCAAGGGTTGAGCGTTGACCTATAAACCAGGAGGTCAGGGTTCAATTTCCGGTCAGGGAACATGCCTGGGTTTCGGGCTCCATCCCCAGTGTGGGGTGTGCAGGAGGCAGCCAGTTAATGATTTTCGTCGTTGATATTTCTCTCTCTCCCCTCCCTCCTCTTGGAAATCTACAAAAAAAAGTAAATAAAATGAAAGGGTTCTCAAGTTGCCTGTGTCTGTGAGTGTGCAGAGTTGCAACCATGTGTCTGTCTGTCCTCTGTTAGACAAAATGCTCCCAGGATAGAGCCTGAGTTCCACCTCCTTGACCTTCCCATCCCCTGAGAACACAAGCACCCACCTAGCTCCATCCCAGCACATAGTAGGCAATTAGTCGATAAAAATATATTTTTAAAAACTTACTTTTATAAGCCAATATGATGACTTATTAGTCCCTCACCTAACCCTCACCCTGGCCACGCCTGCTCTCAATCCGGTCTCCAGATGCACCGTGAGCCCTACGACCTTGAGGTAAAGTGTCTCTTGCACCTAGCTCATTTCCTCCCTCCTGGGGGCTCCCACCTGTTACCTACGAGAGAGGTGCCAGCGTGGGTGTGGGTACCCAGCCCTGAGAACTGTACCTCCACTTCCTGTGTTTTGCATGGGCTTCTGGGCTTCTGCTGCCTGCGGGAGCTGCTCACAGTCACACTGCTTCCCACTGCTGCTCAGGTCCCACAGGGGCGACAATGCGAACAAAACACTGCGTGGAGGTGGCTGCGGGCAGGAGGAAGCAAGGAATGTCAAGAGCTCAGCACAGGCACACGCAGCACCTGGTCTCCAGCCCACCGATGTGGGCAGCGCCACCCGCCAGCCAGCCAGGTGCCATCCTTGCACGAAGTCTACGGGAGCACGTTGTGTGGTGGTGGGGGCTTGGGGAGGCAGCCCACAGAGGTGGCTCTGACCCTGCTCTGCAATCATGCTCCCCATCATCAGCAGAGCCTCAAACGTGTGGCCAGGAAATAGGGGGCACCATAATAGTGTCAACAATAAAATTAAAAATATTTTTTTAAGTATGGCCAGGGCCCAGTCAGTGTGGCTCAGTGGTTGAGCGTCGACCTGTGAACCAGGAGGTCATGGTTTGATTCCTGGTCAGGGCACATGCCCGGATTGCAGGTTTGATCCCCAGTGGGGGCATGCAGGAAGCACTTGATGAATGATTCTCTCATTGATGTTTCTATCGTTCCCTCTCCCTTCCTCTCTGAAATCAATAAAAATATATTTTTTAAAAGTTACTCTTTATAAGCCAATATGATAGATGGGAACCATCACAATGGCGTGTTAGGCATGTTGTCAAGGAAAGTGAGAGCCACAGGAAGCCCATTTTAATTGCAGTCACAGAAGTTCAGAATCTTTAGTAAGAAAACATATCTTCCTCTATTTTGTCCTAGTCAGATGTCCATCATCTACCTCAGCTCACCCAAATGTCAAAACACAGGCTAGCCAAGACCGGTTTGGCTCAGTGGATAGAGTGTTGGCTTGCGGACTGAAGGGTCCCGGGTTCGATTCCGGTCAAGGGCATACACCTTGCTTGCGGGCACATCTCCACTGTGGGGCATGCAGGAGGCGGCTGATAGATGTCTCTCTCTCTCATCGATGTTTCTGACTTTCTGTATCTCTCCCTTCCTCTCTGTAAAAAATCAATAAAATATATTTTTTTAAAAAAACACAAAAAACACAGGCTGATGAAGGCCCAGAAGCAGGTCCTCTGAAGGCTGGCTGAGGGCCTGGGAGGGTGTGCATGGGAGAAGTCTAGTGAGGAGGCAACATCTGGCTCCAGAGAACGCTTCTTCGAAGAGGAGTTAGACCGTCTGCACGTGAGGCAGAGCCAGGGTTATAGAGATGCGTGACAGAGAGACGTGTTCGGACTCAGTGTGAGGAACACGGATCTGATGATTCCATCATCCCACAGGAAAGCGCCAGCTCTTGGAAGGAACAAGTAGTGTGTTTGTTCAATGCTGGGTGAGGATGGAGTCCAAGAATCTTACATTTCCTATATGAGTAATCTAATTCCTACATAGTTTTATATCCTATATTCATTCCTGATCAATGTCCTTGGAATGGCAAAAGCTAAAGTGAGGAGGGCAGGAATATTGGGGTGGGGGAAGGACGGGGAGAACACAAAGGATGGGTCCTGGGGACAGCACTCTCCTTCTCAGGCCTTGGGGGTCCTTCTGAGTAAAAATCTACTCTAGCTGGGTAGTCATTCCAGGATGTTAATAATTTAGACATCAACCAAGTTCATTTTCAGCTGGAACATCATTATTTTCTTTAGTCAGGAAATAGCTCTGTGGCTGTTTTTGTTTTCATGCTTTGGTAATTTAGATAATTTCATTTTTGTCCTCTACTAATATTTTAGTGTTGTTCCATTTGAAAATTTCTCACCTATTTCTTCTAAACTTGAGCTGAAGAGGGTTTGGCTCAGTGTATAGACTGTCAGCCTACAGACTGAAAGATCCCGGGTTCGATTCATGCTGGGGTTGCAGACTCGAACCCCAGCAGGGAGCGTGCAGGAGGCAGCTGATCAATGATTCTCCCTCATCATGGATGTTTCTCTCTCTCTCCCTCTCCCTTCCTCTCTGAAATATATTTTAAAAAAATAAAGAGGGAACAAGTTTTGTCCCAGCCTGGGCAAAAGGATGGTGGCAATCAGGGTAGCCTGGGTCCCAGTGTGCCAGGGACTTAAGAGTTTCCAGGACAAAGGCTTTCCGTCCAGGCACACTGAGTGCCCGGGCTCCCTGGTGGTGAGAAGACGAGGGTTGGCAATGGTTCGGGGGAATGGTCCTGGGACGTATTTCCTGTTCCCTGTCTTGGAGTTTCCCTCATTGCCCCACGGACCTGTGTGGTTTGGATGCTGGTTTAGGTCCAGGGAGGAGAGTGCAGGCAGCTTTTAAACGAGTCATAAGCCCCACATGAGACAGCGATTGCCAGGAAAGAGCTGAAATGCTTGACTAGCACGAAGGCTATGGGGATTTTCCCTCTTTCTTAAAAGAGAGAGAGAGAGAGAGAGAGAGAGAGAGAGAGAGAGAGAGAGAGAGAACACACACACACACACACACACACACACACACAGAAAGACAGAAAGACCCAGTGGGGAAAAAAAGTGATGAGTTGTGAGGCAGGCAGCGGCCCTCGCAGCCGGGGACACAGCGCACAGCTCATTTGTTTAAATTTGCACCTGTTGGCTGCCACCTCTGTACAGGTCCCCGGCTGGGAGTTTCTCAACATCAGATCTCGAGTGGCCAGTTTGGGGATAAACAGCTACAACTATGAACTACCCCTTAACCCTGGATATGGACTTCATCATCAACTACAACCTGGAGGACCTGGTGAGTAGGGACATATGTTTACCCAGGCCCTACTTGGAATTCTAAATATTTTGGGCCCAGGGTCTTAGGAAGAGAAAAAAGCTGTGGTATCTCCTCCCACCTTGGCTGGACAGAATCTAGACAGACCCTTGGGCCCATTCCATGACGGAGCACATAAGCAGAGCCATTGCCTTAAACAGACACCCTTTAGTGGCAGCTGGAAGTGGGAATTCAGCTTCTATGTCCTCCCTGACTTGCTCTGTGGCTTGGAATGAGTCTCATGGCCCGCATTCCTTGCCTTTCAGGGCTGATGTAAGGATGTAGCCTGGGAAGAACTGGGGGGTTTTTCTTAATCTCAGGGGGCTGGCATTGGGAGTCGACCACACCGTGTGTACATATTCATTGCTTGCTAGACAATTCTATCGTGGGGCACTCCATTCTGTTGAGGACCTGGTCTTAACCTCCAGCATTGGCTTGTGGTCTCGCCGAGAAAAGACAAATCTCTCACCAGAAGCTCTGAGGACAATCATTATTGCTAAACGGGAGAAGTATGAGGCCAGGTGGTCAGCTAGAGAGAGCACCGATGGCCGGAGGCCAGAGCAGGGTCCAAGCTGGTGAGCAGACTCTTGTTCATGCTGTGACCTCCTTGCAGGACTGACCCTCCAGAGCCCAGGTACTGGGAGCCACGAACAGGCCCCGGCCTTACTCTGCCCCACCAAGCCTCTCCCAGGCAGCGAGGGTTCAGTGGGTTGGGTTGTCACTGGGCCTCCAAAGAATGTGTGTGTGGAGCATCTCCACCAGAGACCCCAGAACTCCTGTTGCAGGCGACAGAGGACTGCTTTAGGGATCTTCTGGAAACTTCTTTGTGGTCTTTTCTCCCTTCCCCCACAGCCAATGGCACTTCTGGGCTGGGCTATGAAGGAACCAAACCCTTTCTTCTCACCTTAACCTCACCCTCCAGCTCCTCTGGCTGAAGTCCATAGTGTAGCTCCATCCACCTTGCCCCCAGACTTGCTGGGAAGGTCTGCCTCGCCTGCCTGGGACCTGGGGTATGTGTGTGAAGTAGACTGTTGGAGAGAAGCTGAGGGGAAGGCTAACTGCCTAACATTGGGCTTAAGCCCCGGATAATAGTAGAGCCAGAACCATCCATTTAATCAGACCCGGTGAAATGGAAACACGGCCTTTTCTTCAAACATTATTCAACATTTCAGGACAGCGAGCACTCGCCAGGCACAGGGCTTAGCGCAGGCCTCACGCCTGCGAAGCTGGTTCTGAGCTCCAGCACCGCCTCTAACCCAAATCGGACTACCCCTCCCACCCAAGCAGCAGCTGCCGCCCAGCCTGACGCGGCCCTGGGAGCTGCTGGTCTCCCTCTGCCCCACTCTGAGCTGACCCCCCCCGCACTGACCCAGTTGCTGCCAAGAGCCTGCGACAGGCCAGCTGGCCCAGCTTCAGAGAAGCCTCACCATTTCCCCTAACTGCTCGCCTGCCGAGTTGCACTGTGTGACCTACTAGGCAGGTGGTGGCGGGGGCAGGGCGATGGCAGGTTCCAGCTACCAGGACCCACAGCCCAGGAGAGGGGTCTGGGGCTGCTTCAGGTCACACTTCAGACGAGTGGTCTCGGACCAGGTATCCTGGTGAGGACCCTCCATCAGGGGCTGTGCAGGGCGGCTGTGGGGCTCATCTGTACCCAGCTCCCAGCGCCTGGCATCACCTTCACTAGCTCCTGGCGCCCCTCCGGCTGTGGCCTCCCTGAAGCACAGCACACCCCCAAGAGCGGCCTCTTGACTGGCTCTGTAAGAGACCCTCGGTAGCAGAGTAGAAGGATCTTGCACCTAGTCGCTTTTGAATAAGTATGGATTGCTTTGCAATTTATCAAAGGCCTTAACTCACCGTTTCTCTAGGCGTTAGGCCAGCTCCAATGCTTGCTGTCTCCTGCCCCCTTGGCCTTGCCCCCATACATGCTCCCTGTCCCAGAGTTCTGGTCTCCACGCTCCATGGCTGGGTAAGGTCCAGGGCTTAAGGCTGTCAGCCACGTGCCTGCCGCTCACCCTGTGTGTCCTTTCTCCTCTGGAAACCTAAGTGTCAGGGTGAAGGAGCCCGGTCCCTGGGTGGGCGTGCCAGGAAGGTGGATCTGGCAGACTAGCAAAGCCTGGTCCGCAGGCACCTTGATCTGAGAGCAGGCACCTCCTCGCGACAAAACCAGGAGCTAGAGCACCTCCGGGGGGGCGGGGGGCATCGTAAATGGCACCTCCGCCCCATCCTGCACCTTCCCCCACCCAGGTGGAAGCAGCTACAGAGCAGGGAGAAGCCCCATTCCCAGCTCCTGACCTGACACTCCCCAGCAACAGCCCCATAACTGTGGCTCCAGTGGGATAGAACCTCACAGGTGCAAAGCCCGGCCGGGCCGTGCCACTCACCTCATCTCACCCGGAGGTGTGACAAAGACCCCAACCGTTTCTGGGCTTTATCTTGGAGGAAGGGAAGGAGCCCCTGCAACAAGGTCAAAAGTCCCAGAAGAAGCCCAGTGGAGGAGGTCCCTGGGTGTGATTGGTGGGGTGGAGGTGAGGGGAGACCCAGGACCAGCATGAGGAGGGTCAGCACTGGGGGATCTGGGCTCAGGCGCAGACCACAGCCCCATAGGAGCTCTCGCCCTCCTTGAGGCTGGGCCACTCTACAGTGACGGCTTGGAACATGGTGTGGCATTTGCGCTGGGACTCAGGACCCAGGCCTGAGTGAATGTCCTCTCGGGAACGATGGCCAAACTCTCAGGCTGCAGTCTCAAGAGTTTGCTGCGCACTCCAGGGAGACTTCAACCTGTCCCTTGAGCTGCGTGGTTCTGTCTCCAAAGTGCAAATTGGTGTGGGGTGCCCAAAGTGCTCAGTGCAGAAGTAGGGATAGTCTAAAGTCTCCCCTCAGAACCATAGCCAGAGTTGTGCCCTGTTCCTAAGAGCCGAAACCTGTGGGTAGAGGAGAAGGAGCCTGGGGGCTCTCCCCATATGGAGCAACAGGGGGGGAGGGGTGGGAAGGAAGGAGGGACCAAGGACAGGAGAAGCTTGGCACAGGGCAAGCCAGTGACCCAGGTGTTATTTTGGGAAGTCCGATCCTCCAAAGGAAGAGTGGGGGCCCTGGCCCGTGTTGCTCAGTGGATAGAGCTTGAGCTTGGGAACTGAAAGGTCCCGTGTTCAATTTTGGTCAAGGGCACATGCCAGGGTTGCAGACTCGATCCCCAGTAGGAGGTATGCAGAAGGAAGCCAATCAATGATTCTCTCTCATCATTGATATTTCTCTCCCTCTCCCTCATACTTCCTCTCTGAAATCAATAAAAATATATTCAAAGGAAGAGTGTGATGAGGGATACAGACCTCTGTCCTCACCCTCAGCCCAGCCTCATTCTTCCAGACCCCAGCCCCTCCTCAAGGGTAGAATGAGAGAGATGCACTGGCTGACTCCACTCACAGCTCCTGCCTCTCGGCTGGACTATCCACACAGGACATGCACAGAGGCACGCGTGTGCTCCCAGTGCCAGCCATGGTCTAACACCTGTGTGTAGATGCTCTGCCCTTGGAATCTCGGCTCTGCCCCCTGTTCCAAAACTCAGGGCTGAGAAGCAGAGTCAGGCTGTGGCGTTCATTGGCTGCAGGACAGACAAGTGAGAAAACAAACAGCTCCCACCCAGGTCCAGAGACACATGAAAGTAAGACTGAGACCCAGCTCTGCCCTGGGCCGGGCGGCAGCCAGAGGACCCATGCAGCCAGGAGCTGGGAGCAAAGGGCGCTGGAGGGCAGGGCTCAGCCTCCTTTCTGGAGTAGGCATCCCTTCCCACACACAGGGGCTCAGCTTCCTCTTCCTCCCAAGAACTCCCCGATGTTGGACAGTTCTGCCTGTTAAAAGGTTCCTTCTCTTCTGCCTGGAGCCCCTGACCCCAGCCTCTGCCCATTCCTCCTGGTCAGCCCTCTGAGCCTCATACCACAAGCCCAGCTTGCCCTCTCAACCCCCCAGGGCCCTTGTCAGTCCTCCAAGAAGACAGTTTTTTTGAGACTCACATCTCCTCTTCACCCCCAGACCTGAGAATGTCGCCCCACGGCCAGCTATTCACCCATATCAAACCAAACAATGTGGACTGGGACCCGGATGGCCGCCTGCAGGTTTCTGTTCACCAAGGGCAGGGCAGGGCCTTTGTTCTGCCTGGGGCCATATGGATATTAATAAGATCATTCCCAAGCCGTACAAAATTACCCACTTAGCCCGGCTGGCGTAGCTCAGGGGTTGCATGTTGACCTATGAACCAGGAGGTCATGGTTCGATTCTCGGTCAGGGCACATGCCCAGGTTGTGGGCTCTATCCCCAGTGTTGAGTGTGCAGGGAGTGAAGCTGACCAATGATTCTTTCTCATGATTGATGTTTCTCTCTCTCTCTCCCTCTCCCTTCCTCTCTGAAATCATTAAAAAATAAAAGAGCTGGCCCTAATTGGTGTGGCTCAGTGGACAGAGCGCAGGCCTTCGGACTGAAGGCTCCTGGGTTTGATTCCAGTCAAGGGCATGTACCTTGGTTGTAGGCATATCCCTGGCGGGGGGTATGCAAGAGGTAGCTGATCGATGTTTCTCTCTCATCGATGTTTCTAACTCTCTATCCCTCTCCCTTCCTCTCTGTAAAAAAGCAATAAAATATATTTTAAAAAGGAAAAAGAGCTGGCCATGAAGTGAGGGAGCAGGTGCCCACTCTAGGCATACGTCGTATATGAAGGGACAATGTGAAGCCAAACGAAAGAGTGGGGAAGGATGAAGGAGGTGATGGAGCAGGCCTTGACCTTGACCTTGACGGAAGCCTAGGCATCAGGCACAGTCAGGAAGGACTGCTCAGCCAAAGAAAGTGTTGGGGCCAAGTTTTGGAGGCCAGGTTGTGCTGGAGTGTCAGGACAGGCCATAAAATGGCTTCTGAGGTTTGAAAGGTCAGAGGAATATGTATTTTGTTGAGATTTAAAGGCCCTTTGGAGGCATTTAGACCTCACCCTGCAATTTCAGGGTTTTCAAATGAAAATAGAACCATTTTCTTAAACAAAAGCCTTAGTGGCAAATGCCACCATAGTGGAGGTGCCTGGTATAAAGGAAGGGGTAGGGGCTGGAGGCTACCCCCCCTCCCCAGAGAAGTCCCTGGAATCCCGATGCTGGAGTGTCTACACCGTGTGGGAGTGCAGCAAGAGGATTGGCTCTCTTTCCTTGAGGGAACTCGGAGGTGAATCCCACTTCTTTGTCTCCTGTTGTGTGAATGCATGACAGTGGTTTACTTGAATCTTTTTTTGTTTTCTTTTAAAGTCTTTATTGTTGAAAGTATTACATATGTTCCCTTTTTCCCCACTCATCTCCTCCCCCCCACCTTCCAGGCCTTCAGCACCCTATTGCCTATGTCAGTGGGTGATGCATATATGCATAGGACTTCATTGGCTGATCTCTTTTCCACTTGCCCACCTTCCCAGCCTTCCCTCTGAGCGAAGCTTTCATGGCTCTGGCTCTATTTTTGATCATCAGTTTATGTTGTTCCTTAGATTCCACATATGAGTGAGATCATGTGATACTTATCTTTCTCTGACTGGCTTGTTTCGCTCAGCATCATGCTCTCCAAGTCCAAGGCTTACTCCGATCTTGAGGCACTTTCTCACAAACATGACTCTCCCTATCATTGGTTTTTCTATTCAATGTGAAGTGGGGAAGAAAAGAAAAAGAAAAAGAAAACCCACTGTTTATAGGTAAACCTGGAACCAGCAGGACCCTGGTGTGATGGGGATTTGGGGTTAGAAAATCATTCCTCTGTGTGGAACCAGGCAAAGTGAAGACCCACAAAGGGATACTGATCCCCAGCATCAGAGTGGGACGGAGGGCATGTTGGAGGGATAAGGCAGAGGTCTGCATGGTACTAATGTATCCCCTCACCTGCTTCTCCAGAGTCACCTGCCCCAGGGGCCAGAAGGAAAAATCCTGATTGGGGAACAGGAACTGGGGCCCCTGGAACTGGGGCCCCTGGGGCGTCGCAAACGCTGTGCTATGCAAGACCTCACTCTCTGAAAGGAGGGCAGCACGGGACCTCCAGAACCCGGCTGCCAGGACCTCTCCCAGCCTCTCCCTCCCTGGGCTCTTTGATTATAGCCAGTGTCTTTTTTAACGACATACATTGGTTATCACTGGTTTTGAAAATGCCAGAGAGAGATCTGGTGAGGGGAAAGGCGGGAAAGACAGCCCTGGGGAGGGAGGTGGAGCAGGTGCAGGGGACAGCTGTGAGTGAAAGGTATGAAAAGGCACAGCCAACCCCCCTCTTCCTCTGTGGTTAGCTGGGTATGCAACCTGTGTGCCGGGGTGGGGTTTGGTGGGGGGCGGGGAGGAGGAGGAGGAGGAAGCTGAGGCAGGGGAGCTTCCGGACAGAGTGGGCACACCTCTTTCCCTGGAAACAGGCTCCTCCCTCTCCCCTTCCCCTGGGCCTGGTCTCCCTCCCTTCCTCTTGCTTCTGAGGATGCTGGGGAGCAGAGAGCAAGCAAGGAGCTCTAGTGATGGGAGTGGTGGGAGGGTAGCCCAGGCCCTGCCCCTGGTTGGGGAGGCACTGGCTTTGGAGTTAGATCAAGTGGTTCAAATAGCTGATGTTGAGCAAGACACATGGGTAAAGTAGGAGCGGCACCTGCCGAGCCTGTTGTTAGATGAATGGAAATGGGAGGCATTATGCAGCTTCCAGGACAGTGAAGGCCGACGAGGAGAGAGGGACACATCAAGAGGGGGCCAGCAGCCCTCTACAGCACCGTGCTGACAGCAGGACCCCACTGGAGCTATCTCACTCTGGTGTCTGGATTCCAGCCCCGACTGCAGCCTCCACACCTGGGACACAGACAGGAGTCACTTTCAGGCACAGCCCTTCAGAGTCTGTGAACCACACCACACCATGTACGTCCTTTTGTCTCCATCACTCCCCTGAGCGATCAGTCCCTTTTAATTCTTTTTTTAAAATATATTTTTTATTTCAGAGGGGAAGGGACAGGGAGAGGAAAACATCCATGCTGAGAGTCACTGATGGGCTGCCTCCTGCACCCCCTTCCTGGGGCTCAAGCCCACAACCTGAGCCTGGGTCCTGACTGGGAATTGAACTGTAACCTCCTGGTTCATAGGTCGATGCTCAACCCCTGAGCCACAGCAGCCAGGCCCATTAGTCTCTTTCACAGATGAAAACTGAAGTGGGAAAAGGCACTCAGTGATGTGGTCAAGGACATGGAGGATGTTGGGTGTGGTCAGTGGGACACTGGGGAGTGCAGGCAAGACAGTCAGCAGGGAATCAGGACAATCTGTAGGGAGTCAGGACCTTCTCCAGGGAGCAAGGCAGGTCCTCAGTTCTCTGTCTTCATGTCTCCTCACTCCTGCAACCTAAGGAGCTAGGGAACTACAGCGACAGCACGGAGACCGCGCCCCTGGAAAGCCACATCTGCTCGGCGGCCGAGGGGCCCCTGCTGACCTCCTTCAAGGCTGTGTTCATGCCCATGGCCTACGGCCTGGTCTTCCTCCTGGGGCTGGCGGGCAATGTCCTGGTGTTGGCAGTCCTGGAGCGGCACCGGCACACGCGCAGCTCCACCGAGACCTTCCTGTTCCACCTGGCAGCGGCCGACCTGCTGCTGGTGCTCATCCTGCCCTTCGCTGTGGCTGAGGGCTCGGTGGGCTGGGTCCTGGGCGCTGTCCCCTGCAAAGCTGTGATTGCGCTGCACAAGGTCAACTTCTACTGCAGCAGCCTGCTGCTGGCCTGTGTGGCCGTGGACCGTTACTTGGCCATCGTGTTGGCCGTCCACGCCTACCGCCATCGCCGCCGCCTCTCTGTCCACGCCACCTGCGCTGCCGTCTGGCTGGCGGGCTGCATCCTGGCCCTGCCCGAGTTGCTCTTCGCCAAGGTCAGCCAGCCCTCAAGCAACACCTCGCTGCCACTCTGCACCTTCTCCCAGGAGAGCCGCACCGAGGCCCGCGCCTGGTTCGCCGCCCGCTTCCTCTACCACTTTGGCGGCTTCCTGCTGCCCCTGCTGGTGATGGGCTGGTGCTACACAGGGGTGGTGCGCAGGCTGTGTCAGGCCCAGCGGCGCCCACAGCGCCAGAAGGCGGTCAGGGTGGCCATCCTAGTGACGAGTGTATTCTTCCTCTGCTGGTCGCCCTACCACGTGGCCATCTTCCTGGACACCCTGGCCCGGCTGCAGGCCATGGGCGGCAGCTGTGTGCTGCATGGCTACCTGTCCGTGGCCATCACTGTAGGCGAGTTCCTGGGCCTAGCCCACTGCTGCCTCAACCCTGTGCTCTACACGTTTGCAGGGGTCAAGTTCCGCAGCGACCTGTCGCGGGTGCTGGCCAAGCTGGGCTGCGCTGGGCCCGCCGCCCTCTGCCAGTTCCTCCCCGCCTGGCGCAAGAGCAGTCTCTCCGAGTCGGAGAATGCCACCTCCCTCACCACCTTCTAGGTCTCAGCCCCCCTTTTTTCTTTGACTTCTTCAGGGGCGCCCTGACTCTGGAAACTTCACAGGACTAGGATCCCACGAGCTCACCTGGCCAGCAAGGCGGGCTGACGCTGCCTCTGGGGCATCCCTGCTGACTCTCCTCTCCTGGGGCTGGGCTAGGATCCAGGGAGGGAAAAGAGCTCAAAGGCCCAAAATGGCACTGTGCCCACCTGAGTCACCTGGACTGAGAGGGCCCGCCTGCCTTCCTCATCTTAACCACCCAAGCTCAAGAAACAAGTTTGCTTCTGTCTTCACCAAAGTAGAAAGCCATCAACCCCCCCAGAACGTGCCCTCTTCTCATAGGCCACTAGCCTCCGCAGCTACCAGCCCTCCTCCCACCCCACCCCACAAAGGAACGAAGCTGAGCTGTGGGGATGGAGATGGTGGCTGAGGAGAGGCAGGTGTGGCCTCAGCCTGATTCAGCTTCTGACACACACAGACCCCTCCCGCCAGGCCATCAGCCCTGCAGCCGCTGGACCAGTAGGAAGCTCAGACTGACTCAGACCAGGCAGCTGTCACTGGGTCTGATCATGCGGTCCCTGGGCCAGCTCTGTGTTCCTAGGCCCAGGAGGCAAACTCATGCACCTTGGAGACCACACAGTTCCTAGAGAACCAAGGCCAAACCAGCAGAAAGAAGCCAGCCAGGGGGAGAAGAGACCTCCTGCCCCATCCCCAGGAGGGGCATTCTACTCCAAAGCTACCACCTCCTCTGCTCAGGGCCAGCCAGGGGTGGCAGGGCCAGGGCCATGATGGGTCCAAGCACTGATGCAGGAGGCAGATAGGTTGCTCCCTGCCCCTCCAGGGAAGTAACTCAGCCAGGAGAAACTCCTGGAGCAGGAGAGTCCCCACCACAGTGAGGGCATCAGGACCAATATGCAGACCCCCGAAGGGTAAGCCATAGAGAGGCCTCTGGGAGCCAACTCCCAGCCCCCGAGGAGGTCAGGCTGCACAGGTGGCCTGAGATCCGAGGGAGAACAGGGGGCAGGGAAGTCCCAGGAAGCCTGCTTCTCAGAGGGAACCTCTGCACTGCTTGCTCGCAACATCGGCCCACCTGCTCCCCGCTCCAGCCTCAGCCTTCGGTCCAGCTGGAGTGGGAGAGCGGACCCCTGCTCCTGCCAGGGCACATCTGAGCTGCCCACTCCCACGCAGGCCGATGAGCCACATTCCCAAGGAGGCCCGCACGAGGGGAGTCAGCTTTTGTCTCCCAGCGTCCAACAGCAAGCTGGACAGTGGAAGAGCCAGACATGGAAGCAAAGAGGCAAGAGATCAGGCTTACATTTTCTCTTTTTAATAAAAAGGCACCTATAAAACAGGTCAGTACAGTACAGGCAGCACAGAGACCCCCGGAACAAGCCTAGAAATTGTCTCAAAATAAAAACCCAAAGAATGTCTTCACATGTTGTATTTATATATTTATATTTATATATATTTATAGAATGGTACAAAATGGCTGGGGATGGCCGTGGATGAAGGAAGAGGCTGGCCTCTGGAGTTTACCTGGAAAAGCTACTCTGACAGCAGGTGGGAGAGGAGAGTGCCAGGCCTTGTGGTCTGTCCCTCCCCTCTGGGCAGGCAACATGGAGTCAGTTTGAAGAGTTTAGGGTGGAAGTGGGGGCTCACAGACACAGGCCCAAGCTGAGGCAACACAGGCAGGGTGCCTGGCTGGATGGTGGCAGTGGCTCCTGGACAGAGGCCTAGGGCCTGGGCCCGGGAGGCAGGAGCCTGCAGCCAGCCCCGGAGAAAGCGCTGCCTCTGGCTGGCAGTGCACTGAGCACAGCACCAGAGGGGGAGTCCCTTTGTGTGACAGCTGCTGAGTGGGGCTAGGCCCTACAGGTCAAGGCTGGCAGAGGACACCTTGCCTAGACGTGGCCCTGAAGGCCCAGGGAGAGGCCTGACCCCCACAGCAGGAAAAGAAATTTGAAAACGAGTCTTTACTCATGGGGGGAAGGGGGGGTGCACAGCACCCAGTGTGTATGGCTTCAGCTTTCAGGTGGATGGGAGCTCGGAAGGGGAGACAGGAACTATGCCCGGGTGGGCACAGCCCTGGGCCCTGGGCAGAGGGGCTTTGCCAGCACGTGGGTGGCAGGCAGAGACCCCAGCAGGGCACTCTGCTCTCTCTCTCTAGTCCGTCCTCAGGGCAGAGGCTGGTGGGAGATAGGCTCAGCCACATCCTTGATCTTCCTCCTTTGGTGATAGAATTCAGTGGCAGCCTGAGATTGGGGACCTGGGGATAACCTGGCCCAAAGCCACAAGCATGGAGCCACGTGAGCCCCCACTGTTCCTCACAGCTCCACTCAGGGGTACACAGCCTCTGCCTTTCCTCTCTTCTCTCAGCCTGAGACCCAGGATTTAAAGTTCTGGCTAAGATGTAGCAGCAGGGACTCCAGTCATCTACAACTGGAAGGTGCGTGCCACACACACACACACACACACACTCTCTCTCTCTCCCTCTCTCTCTCTCTCTCTTCCCTCTCCTCAGTCAGCAGCCTGCTGTCCCACAGGTCTCAGCCCTGGTGGGCTCACCAGGGAAAAGCCAGATGATCTGACCTCAGTTCAGGTGTAGGCCTTCTGTCAGATGTGGGCCCTCTGTCAAGTGTGGGCCATGTCAGGTGTAGGCCCTGTCAGGTGTGATCCATGTCAGGTGTGGGCCACGTCAGGTGTGGACTGTCAGGTGTGGGCCACGTTAGGTGTGGACTGTTAGGTGTGGGCCACGTTAGGTGTGGCCCACGTCAGGTGTGGGCCACGTCAGGTGTGGACTGTCAGGTGTGATCCATGTCAGGTGTGGGCCCTCTGTCAGGTGTGGGCTGTCAGGTGTGATCCATGTCAGGTGTGGGCCACGTCAGATGTGGACTGTCAGGTGTGGGCCACGTTAGGTGTGGGCCATGTCATCTCCCCACCTGGGAGTACCAGAATGATATCCTCTAGGGACCCAAATGCTGTGAGCAGTGGACAGGTGTGTCAGACTGCACAGCCCTGAGGGCAATAATTTGAAAGAGGAAGGAGGAGTTCTTTCATCACTTTTTTGGGTGACCTCTATCAAAGCACAGGACTACGGACTACGGCGCACACAGGTAGCACGAAGCCCAGCTTTCTATGCGCAGCCATGACAGCGCCTGTGGGGGGAAAGAAGGGGGCGCAGTTGTCAGCCACACCAGCAAGGAGAGATGAGGCAGGAAAAGATAAGAACCAGGTGGGAGCAGGACCAGGAGCAGTGAGGCTGGCGCACTGGAACACGGTGGTAAGGGGATGGAGAAGGGAGAGGTCACCTCTTCCTCTCCCCTCAAGGACTCCACACAGGACTTGGAAGGCAGAGCTGAATGACAGGGTGCAGAGATACAGGGAAAACAGGCTCCATAAGACTTGGGGAGTGGGGTGGGATGGTTTGATGGCCACAATGGAACAATCCCCTACCCAGAGCCCTCCCCACTGCCATCCCACTCAGCTGCCAGCACGTCTGGTTGCCACAAATGCCATTCCCCACACAAACCCCTCCCACCCTCCAACCCACCCTGGACCCCAAGTCACCCCAACACAGGAGGGAAGACACTTTTCAGGTGACACTACGTGCAGTCCGGCCCAGCCCCAAGCAGGGAGTGCTAGAAGGGCAGATTGGCCATGCCACCGGGGCCTGGGAGGTAGCCCATCTGGCTGTCCAGAGATACACTGCGCTGCCGCAGGGAGTGGGCCACCATGAGGTTCTGCTGGGGCGGGGGGCCCATGAGGGAGCCCTGTGGGGAGAGCATGTGGGGGGGGCTGGCTGAAGACCTCACCCCCCACACCCCGCTGCTTCATCAGCATGAAATTCTGCTGGGTCATGAGGCCTTGTGGCGGGGACATGACCCCTTGGTGCAGACCGTGGGGCACCACGCCCTGCTGCGGGGGCACACCTGTCCTGCCCAGCAAGGACATTTGTCCGGGGTGGCACATGGGCATGTTGAGCCCCCGCTGAACACCCTGCTGGCCTGGGAGGTTGGGGGCCCGTGAGGGGGTTTGCTCCGCCATCATGTTTTGCAGGTTCATGAGATGCAGATTGGGGGGCTGGGCCTTGGGCGGCTGGTTCTCGCTCTTGGGGAAGTACTGGAGGGTGCTGCTTGGCTTCTCTGAGGGGATGATCCTTGACAAGTCGAACTCAGGGATCCCCGTCGGGGTGGGCCGGATCACCTCGCTCAGCTCGGGGTCGTTCAGGACGGATGCCACCCCTGGGAGCACCCCCGGTGGGTATGTGTCGCCCATGCGCCCGGCCATGCCTTTGCCCCTCAGGCATGTCCCTGCCTCCCGAGGACCTGCCCGGCCAGCCACCTGGCCCCATGCCCTCCCAGCAGCACCTGATGGGCAAAGGCATGGCCGGGCGGGTCCTCGGGAGGCAGGGACATGCCTGAGGGGTAGTGCTGCTGTAGACCCGGGCCCCCGCTCCCACCAGGGATGGCGCTGCCGCCATGGGGCTGCTGCAGCCGTGGGGGGGAAGGGCATCATCTGGGAGGAGCTGGGCACAGGGCCACAGGGGGCATTCAGGGAGTCCGGCCCCCCCTGGAGCCATCATCATGGAGTTCTGAGGCGGCCCCCCTGTCCCCTGAGCATTGGGGTGCAGTGGAATGTTGGAACCCAGAGGGGTAGGGGAGGGGAGCATGGCCGGCTGGGGCTCGTGGGACAGGGGCTGCTGGCCTGGCAGGGTCATGCCCAGGGGGCTTTGGGCAGCAGCTGAGCTCAGGTGCATCGGGTTGGACTGGTTAGTGCTGATCCCTGTGGGGAAAGAGAAAGGGATGAGGAACTCCAGATACCAGCTGGTGCCAGGGGGAAGGACCTCACACAGGCCTGCCCCAGCTGCAAGGAAAGGGCGTGAGGCATGAAGGTGAGAAGCCAAGAGCCAGGTCTGGTCCAGGTTGCCACAGACATATCTCTGGGTGCTGGAAAGACCGCTCAAGTGCCCTGGGCTTGGTTTCCCTAAATGACTGTGCGAGTGAGAGTGGCACCCAGGATATCACCCCCTGCTTCAAGGGCTGTGGGGGAGCACAGAACAGCTAGCATGCCCACAGGGTAACTGCCGGCCACGCCCACATTCCTCACCCCCAGGGCCCACACCAGCTCTTCCCTGGACCCTTTTCTAGCCGCACCTGGCGCGGAGCCCTGCGGTGGTGGGGGGGGGGCAGCAGGGGCCGGTCGGGCAGCAGCTCGTCATCCGAGGTGGCAATGGTCTTGATGGCGTTGTGGTAGAGCGGCGTGGAGCTGGGCATGGCGTACTTGGACATCTGGGACATCATCAGCGACAGGGGGTTCTGGGATGGCGAGGGATCTGGGGAGGAAGTGAACGGCAGGCTGGGGTTCATAAGGCTGCTGGAGGGGTTGGAGGGAGGCGCAGAGGAGCTACTCCGGGAACCGCTGGGCGGGAGAGCACCTACAGAAGCAGGAGACAAGAATGATGAAGAGGAGATGAACCTGGCTGGTCATATTGGGGGTACAGGAGAGGTCAGCCCCCATATCTCTACCCGACTCCTCCAGGCACACCTTTATCCAGATGTCCCACTAAACACAGGCCCTCCCACTATCATCACTGCAGCCCACCCTTCTCCAAGCAGCTACTATAGCCTTGGGAGCCCAGGCAATGGGAGATCCCAAGTGTGACCCCTCAAAATGCCTAGAGATTAGCATGTGTTCCTGGGAAAAGCACAGCAGAGCTGCCCACCTCTGTCCAGGGGCCTCCTCCATCATCTGCCCCGCATGAGGCCACCTGGAGATGCCCTACTCCTGAGCTCTGAGCCCAGGGCCCACATGCCCACACACCAACTCACCCTGCTCCATGCTGCCCAGGGTGGAGGATGAGTTCATGCTGAGAGGCGGCTGCTTGTTCGGGGGGACCCCAGGGCTGGGCATGGTTGTCTTGGGTGAGGCGACCCAGCCCGGAGAAGGCACCGCCATAGAGGGAGACTTGAGCCTGCTGGGAGAGGCCGTGGGCGAGCGGGCACTGAGCGAGGAGCCCAGGACCTGGGGTGACTTGAGAGGTCCCGGCGGGTTGGCAGAAGGCAAGGGCACCATCTGTGAGGGAGTCTGGGGTGACTTCAGGTTGGCAGTGGGTGAGGTGACCAGAGGGGAGTGCACCTGGCTAAGTGTGGGCGACTTCAGGTGCCCCATGCCTGGCGAGCCCATCTGATTAATACTGATGGTGAGGTCCGAAGGGCGTCGGCCCAGCCCCCGGCTTGGGGCTGCATGCACAGAACCCGAAGGAGGGTTGGATACAGAGGGCAGAGGCATGTGGCTGAGCCGAGTGGTCCCCACATTGCTCATGGGCATAGAGTTCTGGTCAGGGCTGAACATGTCCTGGGTATTGCCCATGTCCTGCGGCAGGGCCTGGTAGGGCCCCTGGCCCCCGGAGAAGCCCTGCTGGCCCTGGCTGGGGAACTGCGAGGGCATCAGCATCTTCTGTGGGCCACTCACTAGACCGCCGCTGCTCTGAGCCCGCACGCGGGCCATGTCCTCCGGGCCAAGGCCCTGCGGCCCCAGCATGTCTCCAGGGCCCCGCATCTTCTGCGCCATCAGCATCTGCTGCTGTGGGGTCATCTGCACATTCAGGTTCATGTTCATGTTCATGTTCACATTCATATTCATGTTGAGGTTGCCTGGCCCCAAAGGGGGGTCCACCTCCCTCAGTCCGGACTGCCCCATGGGGGGACTCAGAAGGCCCCGGCCTCCGCCAAAGTCCATGCCCATGGGAGTGCCTGCCAGGCTCTCACCACCCGCCATCTGCCCGGGGAACATGGCTGGGTCCATCTGTCGGTGCGCCTGCATCATCCGCTCCATTTCCATGCCCTGCCCTATGCTGCTGCCGCTGGCCATGCCCAGGGGGCGCTGCATACCCAGGGACCGTTTCTCCAGCAGCTGGTGCCGCAGCAGCTCCTCACGAACCCGGGGGGTCATGAATCGCTCTGCTTCACTCTGCCCACCAGGATAGGGCACAGGATTCTGAGCAAAATTGCTGGCCCCCGCCATGGGGGGTAAGTCTTCGGTCCAGCCCATGCTCGGCCTCACAGGCCTCTGCATGGCATTCATAGGCACCTCCATTGGCATGCCCTGCATGCTCCCAAAACCAGGCACCCGCTGCATCTGGTTGCCTGGGAAACGGGGGCCTGGGAAGGGAGGACCTCCCCGGAGCTGTATGGGATCTTGGACATCCATGGGCCCCCGCAACTGGGCGCCCATCCCAGGCGGCCACTGGTCCCCAGGCTTGCTGTGGTAGGGAGGCGGCGGCCCCCTTACCATTACCGCACCCATGCCCATCATGTCCTGTAGCGGGCGCCCCCCATGGAGCCCAATCTGCTCCTCCTTCCGCCGCTTCTCCTCATAGTACTCCTCCTGCAGCTTGCGCCAAGCCACCTGCTCCGGTGTCAGGCTGTCCTGGCCCAGCCTCTGCATCATCATGTTCATCTGCTGTCCCATGTCCCCGCCCGGGGGTTGCCCAGGCACCTCATGCTCCAGCGGGGGGCCCCCTAGGCTCTGTGTCTGCGAAATCATGGACTGTAAGGGCTCCTCATACTTCTTTAACCCAACGGGAGGGGCCGTGGGAGGTTGCGGGGGGGGCGGGAGGGGCTGGTGCTGGTGGCCCGCCCTCACCTGCGCCTCCCGGGGGCCCCTTGAGGAAAGGCTCGGTCTCCCCGCTGCGGAGCAGCAGCCGTTCAATATCCCGCAGCGTCTGCAGGGAGCGCTCCCTGTGTTCCAGCTGCTCCTTGGACAGCCCCTCCGAGCCTACCAGGCTGCGTTGCCCACTTCCTGGGGGGACAGCCTCCCCGAGGAGGGCAGGGCCAGGGGTGCTGCTGGGGTCTCCTCCTGGAGGCAGTGGATTGTTGTTGGTAGCAGCTGTAGGGGTGTTTGGGTGGGTACCCCCAGTCCCACCGCCTGTGCTGGCAGCTCCCACTGAGTTGGGTGTCAGGTCCTGATTGGTGTCCTCAGGAGCACCCTCAGAAGGCAGAGCAGGGGGGGGCACTGCCAGGGGCTGGGGGTGGTGGTGGCAGTGGAGGTGGCTGAGACTGTGGGGTGCCTGCAGATGGTGTGCTCAAGGGGAGTGGCTCTGGGGTGGAGAGCGCTTTGGGGGGCCTGCAAGAGGACAAAGGCAGAGCGTGAGACAGGGAAGTCCACCTGGGTGCACTGGCCCAGGTGGCTGCTAGTGGAGGCCCCAGGCCCAGCCAGCACCACACTCACCTGGTCAAGCTTGGCCCGGGGCACGTTCTGCTGGTGGTAGGCCAGGATGGAGTCGGCCCGGCCCTGCAGCACAGCCTCCGCAGCTCTGCATGGGGGTTCAACACAACAGCTCAGAGCGGAGAAAGGAGGGGGCCTCACCTTCAACACCCCAACCCAAACAATTCAACCCGACCCAAGCCAACCGGACCCAACCCACCCCAACCAACCTGATCCAACCCAACTCAATCCAACCCACCCCAACCAACTTGACCCAACCCACCCAACCAATCTGACCCAACCCACCCTAACCCTACCCAACCTGACTCAACCCACCCCAACTCGACAAAACCTGACACAACCCAACCCAACCAACCTGACCCAATGCAACCAACCCTACCCAACCAACCCAACACAACCTAAGCAATCCAACTCAACCAACCCGACCCAACCCAATCAATCTGACCCAACCAACTCAACCCAAGCTAACCATCCAACGCAAACCAACTCAAGCCAACCCAACCAACCTAACCCGACCTAACCATCCAACCCAACCAACCTAACCAAAACTAACCATCCAACCCAACCAACTCAAGCCAACCCAACCCAACTAACCCAACCCAACCCAACCAACTCAACCCAACCAATCCAACCCAACCCAACCCAGCCAACCAAACCTGGCCCCACAGATACTCCTGGAGGACCCCAGGATCCAAGTTGCTGGGTAAAGAGAGCCAGTGCAATCTGCGAGTCACTTACATGTTGGCCAGGTGAGTGGTGAAGACATACACGAATTGTGAGGGAGGCTTTCCAGGGACACCACTGCCCCCAGGGGCATCTGGCCGCAGGGCTGCTGGGGGCCCATGCGGGGGGCCTGGGGCACTGCCCTCACTGAGGGAAAGCTGGGGGGCCTGGCCAGGACCCAGCTGTGGGGCCGCCATGGCAGGGTCTCCTACATTACAATCTGCAAGGAAGGGAAGGAAAGAGAGTCAGCAGTCCAGATTTTAAAAACAGAACTAATGTTAGCTTTTCGAGAGGAAGGGGAGGGAGAGAGGGATACAAACATCAATGACGAGAGAGAATCATTGACTGGCTGCCTCCTGCACATCCCCTACTTGTGATTGAGCCCATAATGTGCCCTGACTGGGAATTGAACCAGTGATCTCGTGGTGCAGGTTGGGGGACGAGGATGGGGGACCATGTGGAACAAGAAGAAAGGGAAAGTGCCATGCTAAGGAATAGGTTTGGCATCCCGAGTTCAACACCCACAGAGTCTGCAAAACCTGCTCTTAGCCCTGCTCCATCCTCATGCCCTGGTTTCTATGAGGGGAGAAGGCAAAAAGGGTGCACCAACTGAGGATTCAGATGATGAGTGGTTTTTCACCACTACCTAGCCCTACTACTAAATAGCTGGCTGTGTGATCTTATCAACAAGACACTTAGTCCCTCTCAGCCTCAATTTTCCTGTCCTGCATAAGGAGTAGTCAAAGAAATCTATTTTTTATAACAAGTTCAGAAGCAAGTCACAAGCTAAAAAACCACTGCGGCCCGGTTGGTGTGGCTCAGCAGTGGAGCGTCCAACCTGCACCACGATATCACTGGTTCAATTCCCAGTCAGGGCACATTATGGGCTCAATCACAAGTAGGGGATGTGCAGGAGGCAGCCAATCAATGATTCTTTCTCATCATTAATGTTTCTATCCCTCTCTCCCTCCCCTTCCTCTCGAAAAGCTAACATTGTTCTAAGTATATTATATGTACCACATATCAACCCTATGAGTTAAATATTATTTTATAGGTGAATAAACCAAGGTCCTTTCCCCAATTTATACAAATAATTAGAGTCTGTGCTGTTCACTCTGTATTATATTGCCCCACCATTAAGAACCCTTTGAGAGCCTGGCTGGCATGGCTCAGTGGTTGAGCACTGACCCAGAAAGCAAGAGTTCACAGTTCAATTCCCAGTCAGGGCACATGCCAGAGGTGGAGGGGGGAGAGGGGAGGAATGCAGCAGGCAGCAAATTGATGGTGTTTCTCTCATCTATGTTTTTATATCTCTATCCTTCTTCCCTTCCTCTCTCTTTCAAAAAAAAATCAATAAAAACATATTCAAAACAAAAAGAACTCTTTGAGAATCTAGTGGCAGGCAGTACAACTAAAATAGTAATAGTGGTTGCCTTGGTACAAGTATGAGATGTAAGCAACATCTTTTCTGTATTTCCGTGTCTCCCAGCATTTTTACAATGGTGCAGGCTTGTATCATAAAAGTAAATGTGATAGTTCAACTAGCGTAGCTCAGAGGTTGAGCACTAACCTATTAACCAGGAGGTTACGGTCCGATTACCAGCCAAGGAACCTATCCAGGTTGCCGGAAGCAGCCAATCAATGATTCTCTCTCATGATTGATGTTTCTATCTTTCTCTCTCTTTCCCTTCCTCTCTGAAATCATTTTTAAAAAATTACTTTAAAAAAAGTGAATAAGATAGAGGAGGGGTGTCTGTACTTAGAGGCAGTGACCACCCCCTTCTATGAGGGAAGGGTTCAGCCAGGGGCTCATGACCTGACAATCAGTCCCTTTGGGGAGACCTGGGACCAGATGATCTTTAAAGTTCCAGCCAGCCGTAGAGGCTTCATTCAGTATTTGATCTATGTGCCACCTCCATAGACACAGTCCCTCATTCCACAAGCATCCTGCTGAGTCTGCTTCCTCCTCTGGGACAGGAACCATAATCACACCTATCTCGTGTAAAGATTGAATACCACACAGTAGGATGTTTAGCCAGTTTAGGTTTTTTTTTTTCTTCCTTCTGCCTTCAACAAGTTCACAATTGAACTTGGCTGGTTTATACAAATAATTGTATAAATAATTATACAATTTGTATAATACAATTATACAAATAATTGTATAAACAAGTTCACAATTGAACTCTGGCTGGTTTCTTATGCATTAAGCTGTTTCAACTCCTCCCGCCTCCCCCAAAAAAAAACAGCTGTAAGCTTTCAGGGAAAGCACCAAATAAACATGTATAGGCATCCCAAGGGCAGGGCTATGTCTGGTTCTCCCCCTATCACTGGTGCAAGGCCAAATACATGCCCAGAATAAGGAGTGGGCACCCACCCACACTTTGTCCTGGTGATTATTCTGGGCACTTTCCAGGAGTCAGTTAAAGGTCAGAGAGGTACGCCAGAGACACAGCCAGTGTTAGCTCACACTCTGGCAAGGCCTGGACTACAGAACCAACTGTCCCACTCCAAGTGATGCTGGAGTCTTGCTGCCCTCCCTCCACTGACCAGCAGGTGGCAGCACATGTCAGTAATTCATGAAGGTACATATAAGTGGAATAGCCAGGAGTGGCTAGCTGAGGTTCACCCCATCCTGCCTTGGTTCTTAGGAAAAGAGGGTCACTGAGCACCTGGAAGGCAGGGGCAGCGCTGTCACAGCGCAGAGAGCAACAGTATGGAGGAGGTAGGGTTAGAAAGCAGGAGCCTGGGCTCCTGACCCTTGCTCTCTGCCTGCCCAGCTCAACCCTCTGAAGCCAGAGGTGAAGGGAGGAGCACCCTTAGGGCAGCATCCCCCAAGGACAGCGTGGGCCACAGCACCCTGGCATGATGGGCACTCACTGTGGGTGGCCCCGATGGGCTTGTCATCCTCCTCGCTGTCTGGTCCTGAGCACCATTCGTCTCCACTGTACGGCTGCTTCCGCTCCAGCACACAGCGCCGCTTGCTCCGGGGTGCCACCTCTGCTGGGCAGGACAGGGGCAGGCCGGGGTCAGAGAAAATGCCCCAAGGCCTGTCCTCCCAACTCCAGGCCCATTCTCCCAGATATCTCAAGGCGATGCCCATGCTGTGGTGGGCATTTCGCCAGCCCTTGGCCCCCACCACACTACCATTTGTTTCTGATTTATCTCTACAGCCTAAAGGCCTGCCTCCCCTCCCCCACCCAGCACCAAACACAACTGGTTCTAATTAAGGCTGGGGGGGAGGGGAGGCCTCTGCTACTCTTCCAGGCTAGTGGCTGCTCAGCAGCTCCCACCAGCCCAGAACCAGGAGGCTCCTGGAGGGTATGGGTCTGCTCCTCCGCACCGAGCACCTTCCTCCTCCCCTAGGGGTTCTGGTGGGACAGCAAGAGAGGAAGAGACTGACTGGGAACCCCACCACTGGGTGGCCCCATCATGGGTGGCACCTAAGGATGACAAACCTCCCCCCCTGGCCACTCTCAGTCCTGAGAAAACTACCAGTGGGAGGGTGTAATGGGGGTAAGAGAAAGGTGCCCCCCACATACATGCTGGAGAGAAGCAGGGGATGAGGACTGGGAAGGGAACAGAAAGATGGGCTGTGAGCAAGTGTGGGCCTTGGAGTAGAACATGCTGGGCTTCTGGGGATCAGAAAATGGGGTACCTTTGGCCTCTGAGTCCAAGGATGGCGTCCCAGCCTCACGCTGCTCTCCAGAATCCACAGACACACTCCGCTCCCTCTTCACTTTGCCCTTGAGCGAGCTGAAAGGGGGCCCCCCGGCCTGAGTGTTCTTCAGACTGGAGTTGCTGGGTGAGATCTGGGTGGCCTTGGCCCCATGGGTCCCCGCCCCCACGCCCTTTGAGCCCAGGTTGCAGGTGGGTCCTTGGTTCACATTCTGGTGCTGGGGCTGGGCCCCACCATTCCCTGCCTTGCCATGATTGGTCAGCTTATTTTCTGGGTGCATTGGTTTGGATGGGGCAGGGGGGCAATGGCCGCGGGGGGACAGTGGTGGGCTCCCCGGAGCTTCTCTCCTCCTGGGGTGGGGCAACCTGGGAGAAGGTAAGAGAGACAGGAAAGGTTAATCATGATAGGGGCTTTAGCAAGCATGCATTCACTGCCCCCTCCTGCCTCACCTACTGGGAGGAGAGGGAGGACTGGGTGGCATCTTAAGATGTCCAGCTTATTCCTACCTCCTTCCACTGCTCCTCAGACAAGGGCTGATGCCGTTCACCTTGGAGAGTGAAGATGGGGTGACCTCCACTCTCAGTCCCCACAATTCACATGAAAACCAGAGCCTTTCCTGGCAGATCCACCCACACCCTAACACTCATCAGGCTGCAAGCCTCCAGGCACCACCATCCTCACACACTAGCACCTGACCAACACTTAGCATCCTCTTTTCTAGGGTCTGCTGTCTGGATTCCTTCCAAGGTCCCAAACCTCAACTTCCACGTGTCCCAACACCAATAGGGAAGGACACGGGACCTGGGGGTCACTACTCATGCCCAGCCCTGGTCCCCGGGGAAGTGGGGGAAAGCACCACGGAGTGGTTGGTATCCACTGGTCCAGACAGCTCCCCAGAGCAGGAGGGGAAGCCTGCAGAGGCCTGGTGAGCAGGCAGGAACAGGAAGAAAGAGGAAGGGGAGTGGGGTGTGGAGCAGACTGGAGTGCAGCTCACAGCCAAGGATTCCAAGCCTGTGGGCCCTTTAAGATCCAGCTGGCTCCCCCCACCACCTCCCCCTCCCGGGAGACCTATTAATAGCCGCTGGAAAGATCACATCACTGGGAGAGGATATTTATCCCCCTCATTCCACACCAGCTCAGATTTATTTCAGCTCTGCTGTCCTGCAGCCGCCTGGCCTGTCTGCAGGCTCCTCCTGGGGAAGGGAGGAAGGCTGGTCACCCCCTCCCAAGGAAACTGGGGCCAGAGGGCACCAGTGGGCCCACCGTGGGTGGGAGGTAGGGGTTCCACTCAAAATGTTTCTAAGATGTAAAGACCTAGCTGGTTGCCATTCTCCTGCCCCCCCTGGGTCCAGGCACTCAAGCTGGGCTATGGACTCAGGGCAGGCCTTCCCATTCTGACCCCCCCTTGAGCTGGGTGCCAGGGAGGCCCGATCCCCAAGCCAGCACAGCTCAGCCCCATAGCTCCTGGGCCCCTCCCTTCCCCACACTCCACACACAGGTCCCACCCTCCATGACACCCACACACCTTGTCTTGTTAGCCAGGATCCTCATGGCTCCCACACACAGTGGGGCTACGCCCCCTGCGTGCCCAGGGCCCAGCAGGTACTCGGTACTGGAGCAGGGACTGCAGCAACAAGCCCCAAAGAGAAAACTTGTGACTTGGGGAGGGGGTGAGGAGGGGAAGGGAGAAGGGAGGAGGACCCAGCAGCCCTAGACTAGGGACGCGGACAGGGTGATGGAGAAGAGCGACTGCTAGGTGGGGTCTGTCCTAGAGGCTAGTCCTAGCCATCCCGCCCACACTCGACCCGCAGGGAGCTTGCCCTCTCTAGCATGGCCCGGCCGCAGAGGCAGAAAGCACTGAAAAGGTGGGGTGCAACCGTGCCTGCGCGGGGCAGCCCTGGCACCTGGGGCACTCTCTCTCCCAGTCACGCCCCACACCCCAGGCAGAGAGCCCCTCACGACCCACCCACCCGCAGCGTCCCTCCCGTCCCTTCCGGGCACCCCCGACGTGGGCAGTGGGGATGCGGACTCTGCCGCACGCTCAGCCCGGGGCCGGGCCCGAGCCCATCCCGGCAGGCTCGGGCGAGCAGCGAGGCTGGGGACGGGGCTGCAGCTGGTGCGGCTGGAGACCAGCGACGCGGCTCGGATTCCTCCCCAACCGCAAGAATGCAGCCCTCCCCGCGCCCAACCCACCCCCGCGCGGGGCAGGGGAGACAGCCAGAGCCAGCCAGCGGGCCACGGCGACGGCGCGGCAGGCAGGGGACCCGATCGCAGGGACGGCGGCGCCGGCCCGGGCTGCGGAGCCACAGGGTCCTGGCTGAGCGCGGGCGCCGCAGGGCAGGGGCTCCGGGGAGCCTCGGCGGCCCAACTTTGACTCACTCCCAGCTCCCACGTGGACGGGAGACAAAGACACGCACGGAGCCTGGGAGGCGGAGGTGCGCCGCCGCCCCCTTTCGGGGGTGCCGGAGGGCGCGGGGCGCATCCAGGAAGCGACTCAGGCTGCTCAGGGCCATCCAGCCCACCCCGGCCCCAGGGCTGCCAAAAGGCAGAGCTCACGCCCTGCCAACTCATTGCACAGATGGAAAGACTGAGGCCAGTCCCAGAAGAGTTCCAGCAGCTAGTAGTCACAGAGAAACACACACAGGACCATGGATACATCCTAACACACACACAAGCAGAAGCCTCCCCCGACAGCCCCCACCCCCACCCACAGCTGATCCTGGGGAGGGCAGGGGAGGCAGTGGAAGGGTCCTGGGCCTGCAGCCTAGCACAGGTGACAGGCCCACCAGGCACTGGTGCCCAGTCCCGCTGCTCCCCACCTGGCTACTGGAGGCTGGACTGGGACCACAGGACCAGGGCCACCCCTGGGGCCCCTGTGAGAGTCTAACTCTAACAACCCTAGGCACATGAGCCTCCCAGGCTCAGATCTGTCTCTGGGAAGGAGGGGCCTCAGGAGAAGGTTTCAAAGTCCAGGGCTCGGCAGCCAGCCCCCACCACAGGCACCAGCTCCTATTAGGTTTACCACCTACTGAGAGGTAGCTCGTTTATTTGTTTTTAATCCTCACATTTTTCTATTGAGAGTGAAAGGAAGAGAGAGGAAATATGCGAGACACAGTGACTGGCGAGCTCCTCCACGGGGAGCTACTGCCTTTGACCAAGAATCGAACCTGAGACCCTTCCGTCAGAGGGTGACACTCACCACTGAGCCAAGCTGGCCAGGGCAAGGGTAGGGTTTAGTATTCCATTTCACCACGCAGACATTGAGGTCTAGGAAAAGGAAGGGACCAATAAGTAGAAGTGCCAAGACCCCTGCCCCGTGGTGTCCCCAATACAGCAGTGCCCCTCTGCTGGGTCAGGACAGTTCATCAGAACTGTAACAGATAGGTTGGCTTCCTACATGCTAGCCAGGGGGCCAGGCCCCTTGGGGGACAAGGGCAGGGCCAGGCCCACCCCTTCCTCCTAGATTTACAGCTGTGAATACTGAGACCTGTATTAAGTTGGGAAGGGCTATTAGGACATGGGGCTTCTCCAGTGTCTCCCGAGGCCAAGGCTTTGAGCTCTCCTCTACCATCCCCCTGCTCCCACCCAGCCACAGGACAAGCTGAGTCAGGCAGGGATGAGTCAGAACTTTCCCATCTCACCCCCTCCCACTTTTACCCCCAGGAGTGGGCCCAGCTCCCAGAGACCCCGCCTCCTTACACAATCCCAGGAGAGTGTGGGAAGGCCCAGGGGATGTTAGGCAGGAGGGCTGGGTCCTTCCTCGTGGGTGCAGTTTTTAAAATTAAATTGATTGGGGTAACACTGGTTCATAGGATCATGCAGGTTTCACGTGTGGATTTCTATGTGACAAGATCTGTATATGGTCCACCACCCAAACTCAAATCATCTTCCATCACCATATATTACGCCCCCTTTACTCCTACTCCCACCCCATGAGTGAAGGGTCTCTCCAGACCAGGCTCGGAGCCCCTGCGATGTTGAAAAGCAAGGGGTGAGGCGCTCGGAGCCCAGCGCCTGGCTCCTCTTGGCGTGGGGAGGGAGGGACACGGAGTGAGCCATGCTCACAGACAGGGAGCTATGCCCTCATTCCTTAGTGAAAGACAGAGAGAGACTCATGAGAGCAGACCAGGAGGCAGCTGAGACAGTGTGCAAGTGTTGCCCTCCCTGTGTAATTTGGGGATGGGGGGCAGGAAGCAGGGCTGGAGGTGGACGACCCGGAGCTGCCCAGGCCTCCAGCTCCCGCTCACAAGAACCATCACAGGCGCAGGGGCACTCACACACCCGAAGCACCTGCCCCTTGCCCACTGTCCCCGCTAGAGAGCTTCTGCTTAGCTCCCTGCTTGGCTCCACACCACCCATGAGAGAACACGGGATTCTAGCTCCCACATGCAGTGGGCAAATGTCTCCGAGAGGAGATGGCTAGGATCCTGAAAAGACAGGCCCCCTGCTGGGAGCAAAAGGGGTGGGATCCTTGGCCTCTGGCTAGAGGGGTGCAGCCCCCAAGACCACAAGGCCCTGAGCCCCCTTTCTCCAGGGCATGAGGTTCCTTGGTCACTAGAAGCTCTCCTCTAGCACGCAGCACTTCCTCCTCCTGAGGGTCCCTCGGCTGGGCAGGTCAAGGATCACAGCCAGCAGGAAATCTGCTCAAGGACCAAGGTGTGGCTCAGAGACCCTCTGTGGGAGCTTCCAGGCCAGGAGCTGGGGTGAGGAGCTTCCCCTGGTCCAGGTTCCTAGTAGTGCTCCCACTTCTCCTACCTCCTGCCAAAGGAGACCATGCAAATCAACCATTTCTGCCTGGGAGCTTCCAGCACAGCCCTCTGCGCCCCAGCATAACATCAGGCAACCCCAGCCCAAAGGGAACATGGAAACTCCTGGCCTGCCTTTGCAGGCTGGGTCTCTGTGCAGGGTGTTTCCAAGGGACCTTCCGGAGGTTGCAGGGACAGTGGCATTGCCTGGACAAGCCTGAGGTCACCTCCCTCAGCTCCTTCAGCCAGTGCCAGTCATGCCCTGGCAGTGAGGTGCCCCCAAAGTTTGCTGCCCAATCCCTGCCTGTCCCCTCCTCCCTGCTGCGGGGAGCGGGGAGGGGGGATAGGGTGGAGTGGGGGGGGAACAGTGAACCAAGACAGGCAGGAAGCCCAGGCAGAGCGGGCACTGTGGGCCAGGCAAACAGCCTGCACAGGAAACCACGGCCCACCCCACCCACCCCACCCGCCTGAGCCTAGGAGAGAGGAGGACCACAGTCTGGTCCCTAAACAGGGGCAAGGACCAGGGGTCAGCCTGGGGCAAGGGAGGAGCCAGCAGCCTGCCAGTCCCCTTTCTGCCCCAGACCCTACCTGGGGAGGGGAGGAAGCCAAGCTGGCAGGCATGGTGCTGCCTCTTTAAATCCACCGAAATCCTGAGCGCAGCCCAACCCAGCTCTGGTTTCACAGGAAGGAAAGGAGCACAGGAGCTGTGGGGCAAGCAGTGTGGCTGGGCTTACCCCCACCAGCCCAAATATAGCTGTCCCGGCCGCCACCCCTGGCACTTCCTGGCCCCTGGCACCTGCACCGAGGTGGGGAGGGGGGAGGCTAGGTGCTGCTTCCTACCCTGGGGAAGACCCCAATCTCTAGACGGCCTTTGCCGGGCACAGGAGGGGAAAGGTGACTTCCCAGGCCTGTATCCCTAGAACAGAGCAACCTGTGGGCCCTCACCTAGCCTCTGGCCTCCAAGGGGTTAATCTGGCCCCTGTTTGGGGGGGGTGGAGGTTAGGGGTGGCCTAGGCACCTCCTCCAAACTGCCTGGCTGTGGGGACCAATGGGGCCATTGTGGGAAGAGAGGCGGCAGCAGACTTGCTGGCACAGCGGCCTATACCACAGGCAGGCCCAACCCGTGGCCTCCTCAGCCTCTGCTCTCCCAGGTCAGCCGTGGAAGGGACCCTCCCTCCCCCCACCGCCTGCCTGTTCCCAACTCAGCACCTGCAGCACCTGAAGAACTCGGGCTCTGCCTATGTTCACATCCAGACTCTGACCCTCCAGGAAGTAGGGCATGTGGGCAGGGGGGGGGGGGGGGGGGGGGGCGGACAGGACAGGATGTGTTATCCTCCTGCCGGACGACAGGAAGGCCATACGGGGTGGCCAGTGTCAATCCTGGCCCACTGGCAAAGGAGAGCTTAGGGCATTAGGAGAGCTGTGACAGGCAGGGTCTCGCTTCCACCTTGCATTCCCTAAACCTGTTCCTGAGGGGGTCCAGCACCAGGGTCCAGGAGCTAGGACTGGTGGGCAGTGGGCACGGTGCAGGGACTGAGAGCTGGATGTACAGTCATGAGGACCGTGCCAGGCACAGACCTTCCCTTCTGAGCAGCAGGACCTTCTCCACCCCTTCGGCCCTTTGAGCCCAGTTTCACCTTCTGCAAAAGGAGGATAAATTCATAGAGCGAAATCCTATTAGTAAAACTATCTAACAGATGCCTATGGCGCCCAGCCAGCGTGGCTCAGTGATTGAATGTCAACCTATGAACCAGGAGGTCGTGGTTTGATTCCCAGTCAGGACATATGCCTGGAATATGGGCTCGATCCCCAGTGTGGGGCATGCAGAGGTAGCTGATAAATGATTCTTTCTCATCATTGATATTTCTATCTCTCTCTCCTTCTCCCTTCCTCTCTGAAATCAATAAAAATATATATTAAAAAAAAAAGAATGCCTATGGCATACTCAGCCCTCAACAAACCCATGATGTCCCTTTTTTCTGGCCTGAATGGTACCCAAATTCATGGGCATTTGGTAAAGGTAAGCTTTGCCCGGGTATTTGTCTTTGACCTACCCAGGAGCTCCTGCGTATCACACTGGTGGTCTGAGCACAAGACTTGGCCCTCCCTCTGCACCCTTCGCAGAGGCCAGGCATGGGTGAGCACTCCCCAGGCATCCCTAGGTTTATTGACAAACACACAGACTCCAAGTGTGAACTCCAGAGCAGCTGACCACTCGCTTAGCCTCAAGTCTGTGTTGCAAAACCTCTGAAGGTAAGCATCCCAATGCCAGGCCTCTCCTCTGTCCTGACCCTAAGGCAGTCTATTTGGGCTGGGCAAGAACTGGAGTCTACTTTCTTGCCAGGGACCTCTTTAAACAGTGGGGAGGTTGGCCCTGGCCAGTGCACTTAGTGGAGCGTCGACCCTCAGAATGAAGGGTCGAGGGTTCAATTGCGGTCAAGGGCAAGTACCTCGGTTGCAGGTTGGATCCTGGCCCTGGTTGGGGTGTGTGTGGAAGGCAACCAATCAAAGTGTGTCTCTCACATCAATGTTTTTCTCTGTCTCTCCCCCTTCCTTCCATTCTCTCTAAAACTCAATGGAAAATGTCCTCGGGTCAGGATTAGCAACAACAGCAACACAAGAGTGGAGGGTCTGAGAAGGAATGAAGAGCAGCTGGGATGCACAGTTCTGGAAACTAGGGGACCTGCTCTCTTCTCAACTAGAGGGGCTATCCCTCTCAAGGTGGCTCCACATGCCCCCAAAGGATTAACAAACCCTAAAAATAACCTGCTCCCAGCAGAATCCACCGAGTGGGACCCCCCAACCATCTGTTCCATCTCTCCTGTTCACACTGGAGCATCTGAAAGCAGCCCAGAGCCCCAGCTGATCCCAAAAATAGCCCCAACCTGTCCGAGAAGCAGGCTCCAGGGGCCAGGCACAGGAGCATGCCCAGCAGTGAGGCGTAGGCTGGGCCAGTGCTGAGCTGCAGCGGGGCCCAGGGGAGTGCTCCCCTCTGCTCCCAGAGGAGGCGGTGAGTGGAGCTGGAATTCCAGCCCATGACCCAGTACCAGGCCAGAGAAGGTGCCTGCCAGGCTTCAATCTGGGTGCCCACATGTCCCTGGCACTCTGGCCACCTTCTGACCAACTGTCTCCAGGGCTGTGGCCAGTGATTGCCCAAAAGACCCAAACCACCTTTTGTGAGCTCCCCTCGTGAAAGCAACGTCCCTGCTGCCCAGCCTAGGCTCCTTACCCAGAAGGGTGAGGACACACCCCTCCACCCCCCTCCAATCCCAGGGCCTTTAGGAGCCCTGCCCACCCAGCATCACTCAGCATCCACCCTGCCCACTCACCCATCAGCCCAGAAAAGGATTCTGGGGTTCCCAGACACCACAGATGCTGATACCCTGCCCTGCTCGGGGCTTCAGGGATGCCTCCTCCCTGCCCACTGTGTGCAGCAGGTGACAGGCATGCCCAGTTGGGCTTCCACACAGGTCCCAAGTGTGAGCACTGCCCCATCCCCTCAGGGAGCCAGGGGACCTGAGCACGAGGCAGGCCTAAGCGCCATCCATAGCAGAGCTCCATGCTGCCATTTTTTTCTCCCCAAGGAAAGTCCCTGACCCCTTAGCCAGGAAGGAAAGGAAGCAGCCATTTAAGGTGTTTAAGGACAGACTGTGTTGTTCAGCCTATGAAAGAATAGGGCAGTGAGGGCTAGGGTGGCTGGGAAAGTGCTGAAGCTGACCTGTCTGCTCACAGCCTGGGGAGGGGGCTCTGCCTGAGAGGCTGGGAAACGTGAGGAAGACCTGGCCTAAGGTCCCAGGCCCCCTCCAGGGCATTGGCTATTTGGCAAACTTGTAATCAAGATGCCAGTGAGCACAAACAGTGGGGAAAACTGAGGCAGCAAGATGGGTCTGACCCTAAGTGGTTTGGCTCAATGAATAGAAGGGTCCCAGGTTCAATTCTGGTCAAGGGCACATGCCCGGGTTGCAGGCTCAATCCCCAGTGTGGGACATGCAGGAGGCAGCCGAACAATGATTCTCTCTCATCACTGATGTTTCTCTCTCTCTCCCTTCCTCTCTGAAATCAACAAAAATATTTTAAAAAAAGAAAAAGAAAAAAATGAAGGGCATGAGAATCTAGCTGGTCTCATCCCAACACCCCTTACACCCTTACCTGCTTCGGGTCCCCTACTCCTGCATCAACCCTGGGGATAGGAGTTCCCATGAAGAACTGATAAAACTGGGAGGACCGTCCCTGGTCTCTGACAGGCAGAGTATCACTCAGAAACATCAAGCTGCCCTTCAGCTTCACATGCATCATCTAACTTAACCCTCAGAAAGCTCTATGCCAAAGCACTCTATTCTCCGCTTCACAGAGAAAGCCACAGTGGCACTCGCTTAAGGTTCTCAGGCCAGAGTGAGAAGAGTTAGGATTCGAGCCATAACCTCCAGCAATTTGGTTCTTAACCATTTCACAGTCCACACTCACCCAGGTAGCAGCACTCTATGCTGTGAGGAAAGAATGGTGTCTTGTTCACTCCTTCCCCTTCCCCATGCCTCATGTGTACCAGGTTGGAGCTAGAAGCCACAGTTCTTGCCCGAGGAGGAGGAGGTCAAAGAGAGGGAGGGTACCATTCCACCCACCTTGACACCCATGCCTGGCCCACCTGGAGCCCTGAGAGCAAAGCCCTTGGGCTGCCCCCAGCCCACCCACCTTCATCCGGATGTCCTCCCTGATCCACGCCCCTCAGGATCAGGGAAGGGAGCAAGGCAAGTTACCATGACAACAGTATAGCGCTTGCTCCCTGAGAAAAGGAGTCTGATGTCCCTCCTACTCTGCAGATGAGGGTCATAGGTCAAGTGGGGTGGAGTCCAAGCCCCATCCCTAAACCTGTCACTGTTCCCCAAACAGGACCACTTCCTCCTGGTCTCAATGGGGTGTGTCCTCTGGCAGTGGGTGGGGGTCCTCCCTCCTGGGAACCACCTCCAAGAGCCTCCTCCAAGTCCAGCTTTCCCTGCAGATCTGGAGCCCAGAGGCATATTTTTGGTGGGAGTTGTTGCTAATGAGGGAGGGAGGGAGGGAGGGAGCACGGGAGAGGGGGTGGAGGAAGAAGGGAGGAGGTGGCAGCAGAAGAGAGTGTGTGTCTCTAGGGGCTGAGGCAGAAACCACACTACGGTTGCTGGTAGCCACCCTGGTTTTGACTCTGCCAGCTGAGGCCAAAGCCGGCAACAAAGAAAAGAGCTTGGCATGACCGGGAAGTTGTACCTTGCCCTCCAGGGATGGTTGGGCTGACCTCCACTCCCACCTCCCACCCCACCTCCCACCTGGGGAAGGATCCAGCTACTTAACCAGAGGCTGGATCCCACCATGGCCTCGCCCCCACTCCCTACCAGGCTCCAGGTGCAAGGCTGTGAGCCCCTCCTCTGGGAGAGGAAAATGAAGAAGGGGGAGGTCAGAAACCAGGAGGAAGCTCCCATGACCAAAAGCCAAGCAGGAGATCCTGGCTGGTCACCAAAAGGCAGTGGGAAGCGGGGTAAGGGGCACACACTAGCAGGGAACTTCGCCTCAGGGCATCTTGTGTGTCTGGGCTCAGGCTCAAGGGTGGGGTCTGGGCCTGGGGCCCTTTATGGAGTGGGTCCAGGCGACCCATCTCCCAGGCCAGGATCACTGCCCCTCCTCCTCCCATAGCCCCAGTCCCATCCCAACACACACACCACAGAAACATGAACACACACATGGCTCGAAGCTCCTGGGACACCCCCACCCACTCTCATCCCGCCCCCTCCCACGTCGGTGAATTGGCTGGGAGCCAGGACAACCAGCTCCCCCCACACATTGCTCCCTTCCCTAGAGGCAGGAAAGAAGCTCAGGAAGATGCCTGGCAATCCCTCGGAGTTCTACAGAGAGCTCCCTGTGAGAGAGGGGACAAGTAGACAGCTCCCTGGCATGGCCTGAGGACCTGGAAGGAGGGAGGGTGGGGTGGGGAGACCGAGGACCCCAAGGTCCAGCTCCAACCACCCCCAGGGTTATCCTGTGTCAAGGGAAAGAGTGAGGTGGGTCCCATGTCCTTGTATGGTCTCCTTGGCAACATCCCTTCTCCCTGAAGATGCAAAGTCCTGAGGACCAGGCCTAGCCAGGAAGGCCTGGGGTCAGAGAATCTGCACAGCCTTCAGGAGGAGGGGCTGGTGCAGCTTCCACAGGCAGGCGGAAGGGAGGCTGGTGGCTGGGCTCAGTTTGTACTGGGGGTCAAAGGGGAGTTCTTTTCCAAAGAATTCTGGGAGAGAGGCCAACTAGAGCAAGCTGCTAACTACCCCTCTCTCTCTCTCTCTCTCTCTCTCTCTCTCTCTCTCTCTCTCTCTCCACCCCCCTCTCCCTCTCCCTCTCCCTCTCCCTCTCTCTCTCTGGCAGGAGGGAGGGGGTGTCCCTGCCAACCAGACTTAACCCTCTCCAGCCTGTGCTGCTCCCAGACACAGGATGGGGGTGTTGGGGAGGATACCAGCCTGTGCTGGGCTCTGCTCCTAGGTCTAGGGGCAATGGCGGGCATCTGCCAGAACAAGGCTGGTGCCACACGGCTCATCTGGGACACCGGCACAGCCCTGCCCTGCCCTGCCCCGGGGTGAGTTCTGGGCTGTCTCCTGAAGGTGTCTGCAGTGACGTGTGTGTGCATGTCTCAGAGACAGAGATTGAGAAATAAACTGAAAATGTCTTGCCAAGGCCTCCCCATGCTAGGTCCCTGAGCCTGCACTCTGTCTGCCTGTCTCCCTGCCCCCCACACTGCTCTGCCCCCTACACTGCCCCTGCCCCCACCCACCAACACAGCTCCTGTCCTCACACAGCCCCTACCCCCCACCATGCCCTGCCCTCGACACTGCCCTGCCTCATACACTGCTCTGCCCCCCAACACTGCCCCTGCACCCCACACTGCCCGTATCCCCAACACTGACCTGTACCCACACTGCCCCTGCACCCCACACTGCCCTGCCCCACAGCCCCTGCCCTCACACAGCCCCTACCCCCACACAGCCCCTCCTGCCATACTGTCCCTGCCCTCCACACAGCTCCTGCCCCCACACTGCCTTGCCCTCCACACTGCCCCTGCCCTCCACACTGCCCCTGCCCTCACACAGTCCCTGCTCAGCTCTCTTCTTCCTTGCTGATTGGCCACAGGAGTTGCCAGGGGAAAACACTGGTTCGGTTCTAGCCTGAGACCCCAGGCTTTCACTGCCCAGAGCCCATACCGAGGTAACTCTGCCATCCTCACTACCTGGGCTTGGCAACAAAAACAAGCACCGGGCAGCCTGCCCTCCGTGGAGCACTCTCCGACTGCAGGAGGAAGGAATGAGGCTGAACATCAAGGACTGCCCAGGACCAGCCAAGTAGCTCAGTTGTTTAGAGCATCATCCCGAGATGCCAAGGTTTCAGGTTTGATCCCCGATCAGGGCACATATAAGAATCAACCAATCAATATATAAGTGGAACAGAACAGTGCATCAATGATTCATTCTCTCTCTCTCTCTCTCTCTCTCTCTCTCTCTCTCTCTCTCTCTCCAATCAATCTTTTTTTTTTTTTAAAAGGACTTCCCACCCTAGCTGCTTTGGCTCAGTAGATAAAGCATCAGCCTGTGGACTAAAGGGTCTTGGGTTCAATTCCAGGCAAGGGCACATGCCAGGTTGTGAGTTTGATCCCCCATAGGGCATGTGCAGGAGGCAGCTGATCAATGATTCTCATCATTGATGTTTCTCTCTCTTCCTCTCTGAAATCAATAAATGTTTTGTGGTGTTTGTTTTTTGTTTTGTTTTTTTAAAGGATTTCCAAGGATCTGCTACAATGACAGCTGGCCCCACCCCAAACACTTCACATTTCTGGGGCAGCACATCACCCCCTTAGAATTTCAGGTCCCTCTGTCCTCTGTTGAGACTAGAAATACGAGTGTCTAGTCTTGTTTTGCTCTTTGCCTCTAGCTGAGAAGTCAGCTTTCAGACCTTAAATTAGCCACCAAATTCCCTGGTCCAGTGCAGCTGGCTATTTCTTGTCCTCAAAAAGCAAGTGACCCCAGGGGAGAGGGCTAACTCCTTTTTTTCAGAGCACTGGGCCTCTCTGTGACACCCATCACTGGAGCCTCTGGACAAGAGGGGAGACCGGTAGGCACCAGGTGTCCATGAGGGCAGAAGAAGAGAGGCCAGTCTTCGGGACAATTCATCCCAAAGCCCCCCGACTCTATCACTTTCTCTCCAAGAACCACAGAACTACCAGGAGTCCTGGCCCCACGCTAGGCAAGCTCCCTATGGAAGGACAGAGGACTCCACATCCCAGGGAGCTCCAGGGAGACATGACTACACACCCCAGACATGTTTCCAGGGAGGAGAAGGCGGGAACAGGAGCAGAGCATCCAGTGCGCACACCAGCAATGCACTCACCAAAGAGACAACTTTGCACACTCCTCAGAAATACTCCCCAACATGTGTAGCTGAGAGATGCATAGACACAACTCCCAAACACACACTCCCAGGTGCCTCTTAAACATCACCCACATGCCCTAGGAATGGCTCCTGCAGACCATTGAGGCTTTCATATTCATAGAGAAGGCCCAGGAGAGCTCAGAAACGAGAGGGGCGGGCCAATGCACAGAGCTGCTGGCTGACAAGATACACTCACACTGGGACACACACACACACACACGTATGCACATGGCCACGTGCTAGCACGCATACACCCAGGAGTATGCACATGGCCACGTGCTAGCACACACACACACAGGAGTATGCACACACACACACACACACACACACACTCTCAAGAGTATGCACATGGAGCACACACACACAGGAGTATGCACATGGCCATGTACTAGCACACACACACACACAGGAGTATGCACATGGCCATGTGCTAGCACACAAACACACACACATACACACAGGAGAATGTACATGGCCATGTGCTAGCGCGCGCACACACACACAGGAGTATGTATATGGCCATGTGCTAGCACACACACACACTCACATACACACACAGAGGAGTACACATGTGGCCATGTGCTAGCGCGTATGCATGCCCGCACCCTGCCAATGAACAGGATGCAGGATGCCCAGCGTGGAGTCAGGTTAGGAGACTAGGCTCTGGGCTGCGGGGAGGAGAGAGGAAGGGTTGGAGAGGCCCTCAGAGATTTCAAAACAATTCGGATTTCGAAATGCTGGACCCAGGGCCATTCCTGGCCTGGGGGTGGAGAGCCAGGGGGACGGCAGTCGGGCCAGTGCAGATCAGCCAACCAGCCCCTGGGAGGAGGTGGGTGGACAGCCCCAGGCCCTGAGGAAAAGAGACCCGAAGGTACAGCATCGGGAAAGGCAGGTGCCCGGGCCAGCAGGGAGGCCTAGGGAAAGGAGACACAGCCGAGGCCTCTGCTTTGGCCCCTGCTGGACAAGAAGGTGGGGCAGGCTTCCTTCCCCTAAGGACTGGGAAGAAAGAGAAACCTCCTGTGCCCCTGCCCCACTCACAGGCTGTGCTGACCAACTTCTCCCCTACAGGCTGGCACCTGGCACCTCTTTCCCACCCCCACCTCCCCATCCCTCGTGCAGAGCCCTGTGGGGGGCCTAAAGTTAAGGAATGGGGCAGGGGCAGCAAGGGCCTGTGGGGAGAGGGGGTTATCAGGGAATTCCCACGCTCAGGGCAGAGTGGGGGGTCATTCAGGGCAGGGAGGGTCAGCTCTCGGAGAACCCTGGGACCCGCCTCTCCTTGTGGGGAAGGGGTGTTAGGAAGATGGGCAGGAAGTCACACTTCTCCTCCCAGGGTAGAGAATGCCTTCAGAACTCTTCCCCCTACCTCCCAGGGCAGGGCAGTGCAGGCAGGTTGGGGTTGGGGATCTGGAGGCCGGAGCCTAGCACCTAACAGAGGTGATTCCAGGCTCTGGCTCCAGAGCCCCTAACCAAGCGCCAGTCCCACAGTCTCCCCCAGCCCCTCAGGACCCAGCTCCTTAGCCACTGGGCCCTCCAGTTCTAGGAGTCACAGGGCAGGATCTGGACAGAGTGGCCTCCACGGCCCATCCTGGTGCCTTGGCCAGGCCGCCTTTCCCCAGGTCCCTGGGCAGCCCACAGTGTGGCTCTGGGTGGGCAGCTGGCAGGGTTGGCAGGCAGAGCACAGAGGCCAAACTAGCGCAGCCAGGCACTCAACAGGTTGAGCCAGTCCCCAGAACAGCCCCACCCCAGGGAGATCAGGCCTGGCAGAGTCTCCGTGGCCAAGGCACCCAACCTGTCCCCACTTGGCTATCCACTTTCCCACGCTGCCATCCCCTCTTCCTTCTCGCTCTAGGTCAGCACCCAGGCAGTGCCCAAAGCTCTTGGGACAAGAAAGGGATGCTATTTCCCCATGGCCCTTGGGTGCCTAGGCTCCGGAAGCACCTCGCTATGAGAGCCAAGATGCCCCAAGAAGAGTAATCATGGCATCAAAGCAATGAGAACCCCAAAGTGTCCCCACCTCCTTTCAGGCCCTCACTCAGACATCCTGGCCCCCACAGCTGCCTCCCCCCCCCCACACTGTCCCTGGAACTAGGATGAAATTTGGCATCAGAGGCAGTGTGGGGATGCCCCCAGCTCATGTCTTGGGCTCCTGCTAGAGCTGCCACTACCTGAAAACCCGGTCCTTTCCTTGCCCCCCACTCCTGTGCTCCAGGGAACTCCCTCCCAACCACTCCCTGCCCCCAGGTGGGCAGCCCCTCTTTGCAGGCATCGCCTTTAATCTAAAGCAGGTGCCAGGCATTATACTCTCTGCTGAGTCAACACTGCCACCCACCAGGCCTCTGCCCAGAATGTTACCCCTGCCTGTTCATGGAAACCAAGTGTCTAGCCCAGAGCTCCTGCTTAACTCAGGGACCCGGAAGCTGGGAGGCAGGAACTACCCAAAGTCAAGGGTGCCCAACACAGATCAATCGCAAGTTTACTAGGTCCCACCTCCCCATTGCTGTGCCGGTCCCAGTTTCTGGGGACCAGCGATCCTTCCCCAGGCCTCTGTAGTTTCTCCCCACTTTGACTTTCCACCCCAGTCACTCAGAGCCTCATTTGGAGTTTCCATATGGACCTCCAGAACCCACCTCCTGCTACCCCAAGTACAAGAGTGACTCTTGACCAAGAATATAGGCAATCTCACCCTCACAAGCACCCTCCCAACATTAGCCTGACCCCACCCACAGGTGAGCAGAGAGCCTCCGGAGGGCCTGGTCAGAAGGCTGGCCTTTAGGCTGATCCCCTGGGGGAATAGGGGCAGCATCTTACTCCCTGGCACCAAGCTCCCGACCCTTCACCTTCTCTGCCACCCTCCCCCAGTCCCGAGGCTCCTCTCAGCAGGCATCTCAGAGCTGACACCAGAGAGACAGGGCCTGAACACGCCCTTCGCTGCCTGGGGCCATGGAATCGACCGTCCTGCCCCAGAGGAGGCCACCAGCAGCCCTAGCCTAGAAGTGGCTACTCCTGGGAAGGCCGAGGAGCTGGCAGTAGGGCAGGGGAAGCCCACCTAACTCGGAAGTCTCCTTGGAAAGCTGCCTGGTGGCTTGCAGCACACAGTGGGGAGCAGCCACCCCAGGTGTGCCCTTCCCAGGGCCATCACCTGCAAAGCCCACCTCCCCCAGAGCAACACTTTCCGTCCCTGAGCACAGGGCCCACCCCCACTCCCCCAACCCACAGGACACAGACATTTACCCCTAGCAGCAGACAGGCAGAAGGAGAGGGAGGGGAAGTATTAGAGAAAACCGGAAGGAAGGAAGCTGGACAGACAGACAGAAGCTGATCCTGGCTTTACTGTTCCAGAGAGGCATCCTCCAGATTCCCAGAGCCTGAGGAGTGAGCTCCTCTCAGCTCCCAGGGGAGAAGGGACAGGAGACCTCAGTCTCTCCAGAGACCAAATCCCAGCAGCCCCAGGACAGAACGCCTTTCAGGCAAGCCTGGGATAGACCGCATGTCCGCTAAGCAAGAAGCCTGAGCCTCCCTTCTCTTCCCTACATTCCTTTGGGCCAAGGCAGGGGCCACTTCCCCTTAGCAGTGCAGGGACACCTCCAAGGAATTCTGTGATTGCCCAACCCCCCCACTGCCCAGCCAAACCCACACCAAGAACCCTCGGCTGAGGAGACTCCTCCAGGCACAGCTCCTGCTGCCCCCAGGGAGTGTTGGGGGCAGAGGGTGACCCCAGTGATCCCCAAACCCAATGCACCTCCTTCGGGAGGTTCCCATCAGGTATGAAGGGGTGCTGGGACCCAAGGAGTGGGGAAGCCTAGGAAGGGGACTACAACTCCCAGAAGCCCCCAGGGCAGGGCTGCTGCTCCAGCTGGCCCCAGGCCGGCCTTGTTCTCTGCTCTAGGGTGGCAGGGTCCCTGGCTGCCCCTGAGCCCTCCCCACTGTGCTCTGGGGCTGCCTACCAGATTGGGGGCCCAAGCGTAACCTCCATGAACCCTGGGGGCTCCCCGTCCATTAAACAGCTCGGGGTGCGTTCCCCAGGGCAAGAGATATTCCGACTGTGTCCCCCTCCCCAGTTCGAACTGTACCTCCCTCCTCGCGCCCCTGCTGGCTAGGCAGGACCTTCGCCCTCAGCCCAGCCCGCCCCTCACCTCTCGTGGGTCGGGATCCTCAAGCCAGGCCGGAGCTGGACGCCATGACCAGGTCCGGGTCGGTGGGTGGATTGGGGTCCTGCTCGCCAGTCGGAGGTGTGGAGGGCGCAGGAGGTGGTCCTTTGATCCTGGATACCTTGATCTTAACACCAGCCTGGCCGGGGAGAGGGTGTCCAGGGTCGCCGGGCGCCTAGGTCCCAGCTTCCCGGTCGCGGAGCATGGTCGTGGGCGGCGGGGAGTGCGAGCCCGTCAGTCCCGGTCTCGGGGCTGGGGTCTCGGCCCGAAGCTCAGGACTCGGCTCCGGCGCCTCCTTTTCCTCCTCTTCTTCCTTCCTTCCTCCCTTCCTTCCTTCCTTCCTTCCTCCCTTCCTTCCTTCCTTCTTCCCTTCTCTCCTTCCTTCCTTCCTTCCTTCCTTCCTCCCTTCCTTCCTTCCTCCCTTCCTTCTCTCCTTCCTTCCTTCCTTCCTTCCTCCCTTCCTTCTTTCCTTCCTTCCTTCCTTCCTTCCTTCTTTCCTTCCTTCTCTCCTTCCTTCCTTCCTTCCTTCTCTCCTTCCTTCCTCTTTTCGCCTCCTCCTTTCACTTTCCCCGAAGCCGGCGGGGCGGCGGGCGCGGGGCGGGGAGAGGGCTGTCTGGGCGCTTATTGTTGGCCGCGCGCCGAGGGTCCGGGGCGCAGCCCCCGAGCGGCGCGGCGCAGGGGGACCCGGGCGTGCGGCCGGCGGGCCGGCTGGCTGTAGGCGGCGGCGGGGGTGCAGCGGCCCCGCGTCCGGGGCATGTCCGGCCTCTGGCTCCGCCGCGCGCCGCCGCCTTCCTGGACTCTGCTGCGCTGCCGGGGCCTGGCCCGCTGCGCTCGGCTCCGCTCCGGCCCCAATACGCTCCGCACCGGGCGCGCTGGCGGCCTCCTTCTGCCTTCATTCCAGAGCCGCGCGGCCCCTGTCAAAATAAGAGCTCCCCCATCTCCTCCTGCCCAGCCGGCTCCCCGGCCTCCCAGCGGCCTGTCTTGGTAAGGCGCTGTGCCGGCTGTCGGGGAGGCCAGTAGGTCGGGACAGGAGGGGGATGCTACCCCTCTCCTCCCTGCCAATAACTTCCCACGCTGGGGAGAGGCTAGACAAAACTCCCCGCCTCTCTGATCTACACGGATGGGAAGCAACGAATGCCTGGACTCAACCACACACACACACTTCGGGGTCCCCTCTTGCTTGTATGCACCCACCTCAACAATGCACCGAGCATCTCCTTTGGTCCTCTCTCTCTCCAGGAGACCATGATGTTCTTTTGGACATTGACTGGGTGTTTTCTTCTCAATTCTCAGGACAAAGTGGATGCTAAGAAAATGTTTGTGGAAGTGAAACCTTGGTCTTCTCCCTAGAACTCTCTCCTCACATCAGAGTCACACACACACACACACACACCTATCTGAGAGCAGATGTCATGAAAATGAAGTTGTACTTTTTATTTCACGTTACTTCAGTGCTTACCACAAACCGTGAGAAAGATGTTACCACCCATTACACTGAGGAGGAAAGTGAAGTCTGCACAAGTGAATGACTGCCTCCGGGTTTCACAGCTGGAAAATGGAAAGCCCAGGACTAGAATGTGGGTCTCTGTATCCCAAGGCACTTTCCCTTTGTCCCACTGCCCTCACCCACCCAGAATTAATACCAACAAGTAAGAAGAATGGACTGTCTCTCTTATATATATCTGGTTGCTCCAAAAGATTCTTGAGGGCTCAAACCATGCCTCCTATGCCGGTTACTAACACGAATTTTGTAATCAAAACACAGTAATTTCAAGAGAAACATCAAAAGTGCTTTATTCAAAGTAATGTCCATAGCGAGCTACACATTTTCCCCATCTTTCAGGTAATTTGTGGATACCACCCCAATAGAACGCTTCCTGTTTTGAGGCAAACCATTCAGAGACTCAATTTTCCACTTCTTTGTACGTTTTGAAGTGCTACTCAGAAAGTGCATGTGCCATTGATCGGAAGAAGTGGTCATCTGAAGGAGCAAGGGCTGGTGAATACAGCAGATGGGTTAATACTTCCCAGGCAAGATCTTTTAACGTGTCTTTAACTGGTTTTGAAGTGCGTGATGGTACGTCATCACGAAGCAAAATTATTTTGCCATGTCTTCTGGCCCATTCTGATTGTTTTATGATCAAAGCGTGGTTCAAATTGATTATTTGTTCTTGGTAGCAATCAATGTTAACGATTTCACCTAGTTTTAGAAGCTCATAATACACCACACCTTCCTGATCCCCCCAAATGCAGAGCATTGTCTTCTTTCTGAAGCGATTTAGCCTTGCAGTCGATGATGGTTGACCTGGATCAACCCATGATTTTGTGCCTTTGGGATTCTCAAATCCACTTTTTATCGCCAGTCACAATTTGATGCAAAAAAGACTACTTCACGCTGTTGAAGCAATGTTTTATGGATGACCTTTCAGTTTTCCATTTGTCTTTCAGTTGATGTGGCACCCATTTTTCTTCTTTTAAAATCTTTCCCACTGCTTGTAAATGATTGGAAATTGTTTGCTGAGCAATGTTTAATCTTTCTGAAAGGTATTTTTGAGTTTGACACACATCTTCATCCAATAATGCTTGTAATTGTTGGTCTTCAAACTTTTTCGGTTGACCTGGATGTTCTTTGTCTTTCACATCGAAATCATCACTGTTAAAGTGTTTAAACCAGCATTCACAAGTATCTTGAGATGGAGCATGTTCACCATAAGCTTCCCAAAGTATTCAGCAGCATTTTTCTTCAAAATAAAGTAATGAATTAAAACTTTCTGGAAATGCTCCTCTTGTTTTGGCATGAATTTCAACATTTCTTTTAATATATTTTATTGATTTTTTACAGAGATGAAGGGAGAGGGATAGAGAATTAGAAACATCGATCAGCTGCCTCCTGCACGCTCCCTATTGGGGATGTGCCCGCAACCAAGATACATGTCCTTGACTGGAATCAAACCTGGGACCCTTCAGTCCACAGGCCAACGCTCTCTCCACTTAGCCAAACCGGTTTCATCGAAATTCAACATTTTTAAGCATAAAAATATCTATGATGTTAACACCTTCAGCAAATTTGACATACGAAATTTTGAAGCTTGCTGTCAGTACAACAATATAGCATACATATCAAATCACATATTTATCAACATATGTGTAACTCCATCTATTGAAAAAAAATCCGCATTATTAACTGGTACACCTGGTATATTCCCCACAGCACTCAAGTTCTGGGTCATAGTAGGGCTTCCATAAATTCACCAGATAGGTGAATGGTGCCAGCAACTGGGCCAGTCAACAAAACATCCCCAGTGTCTACTAACTGCTGCACCAGCACAGAGCTGTGTTGAGGATTGACTCATCAAACCCTCTGAGCTGGTATTATTCCCACTTAAAGAAAAAGCAAACTGAAGCCCAGAGAGGCTGAGCTTTGGTGTGAAACAATCCTAGGGCCTAGAGTAGTACCTGACCCATGTAAGTAGGGTTTAATTTCCTCTCTGTCTCCAGGGTCCTGTGGGTATAATATGAGCTACAACCCGGCCAGCATGGCTCAGTGGTTGAGCATCCATCTATGAACCAGGGTTTGATTCCCAGTCAGAGCACATGCCCAGGTTGCAGGCTTCATCCCCAGTGTGAGGTGTGCAGGAGGCAGCTGATCCATGATTCTCTCTCATCACTGATGTTTCTATCCCTCTCCCTCTCCCTTCCTCTCTGAAATCAATAAAAATATTTTAAAAATATGAGCGACAAGGCAAGACTGCCATTTCTCAAACAGGATGCTTGTCATAAGGAAGGGTCCAGCCCATGTATGCGGATCAGTCTCCTGTTACATACATGACAAGCTATGTGGCTTGTTCTGGTCTGTGCAGCACAATGCCTGGTTCCTTATAGATTCACAGCACGGTGTCAGTTAGGCGTAATAGCCAGGTTGCAAGGGGTATCTGAAATGTGGTCCACTGTCAGTTCAGGTGGATTCGGCTTGTACTATGGGCAACCGCATAGAGTGCTCCTCAGGGTGGGGCTGTGACTCACTCCCCCGCGAGTAAGCTCTAGGCTGGGATGTGGATTTGAGCGTGGGGCAGCCACAAGTTCTGGGTGGGACCCTGGAGCGCGGGAGGGAAGGTGGGGAGAGGCCGGGCCCACGGATGGAATCTCGCGGCTCCCCCTACCGGCGGACTCGGGAACCACCGCATTCCTGTGCTTCTGAGTCACACAGGTGTGTCAGCGCCAGTGGCGGTGGAGGTGGAAGTGCCCTGCGAGGATGGTGTTGGTGTGTGCGGACACCTGTTTGTGGAGATGCAGGGTGGGGTGCCAGCGCCATGAGGCCTGTCTCTGCGATCCCAGGGTGTGCACATGCAACTACATCTTGCCATGCGATTTACTTTGGGGTTGGGGAGGGAAAGGGACGGCGCTGGGGCTGCTGGCGACCTGGATGACTTCCTGCGAAGACCTGGAGCAAGGACCTTCCAGCCAGTGCTCCTCTCACTGACCTCGCGAAGAGGGAGGGACCCGGGGCTCGAAGGGATTCGGTTCCTAGGAAGTGACTCTATTTCTTAAAGGAACTAGGTCCCAAGAAAGGGTTAAACCTTGCGCCCCACAGTGGCTTTCATCATTGGCTCAGGGCACTGTCAGTCAGAATTCTGGGGCAGAGTTTGCGGTCCATCAGCGGAATGCCGGGAGCCCCCCGCCCTTGCCCCTCACCCCCTACTTCGCTTCGCTCGGGGATGCACCCACCGCCTCGTCGGGATGCAGACAGTTTCCCGGGCCTGGAGGAGGACCTTGGGGCGTCCTGGCCCCACTCACGCCAGCGGCCTGGCTGCCTGAGGGATGGTGATGATTATGTAACAGAGCTTCCGGGCAGGGCCGTGCCGGCTCGGAACACTCCGCTCCTCCTCGACGCTGCCCAGGGCCTGGCACCCACCACACAGAGCCCGCTGCCCGGCTCTCCCACCTCACCCAGGCGGAGGACTCCGGGGCCGCCGACCTGGGATGAGGCGGCAGGGGGCTGGGGGGAGCCCAGCTGGCGCCCGGCGGGCCTGGGGTTAGCCTGCAGAGAGCGGTTTCACCAGCATCTCTCCAGGCCTGTGAGGCCCACCGGGCCCTTCCAACCTAGCCTTGGAGCTTAAGAGCCCGTAGAGGCGGGCACGGGGTCGCAAAGAGAAAGAAGTCTGGGGAAGGTCCTGGGCAGGAACGGGGAGGCTAGGCGAGGGGCAGGGGCGGAGGGACTCTTATCCTGACAGGGCTCCCGCCTTCCCCACTGGAGGTTTTGGAAAAACTGAGCAGGCGGCCGGGGCTTGGCTGGGAAGCCCGCAGCCCACCCTCCCGGGACACAAAGCTGGGGAGCGCGGCGGGTGGGGAGGGGGCGGAGAGAGCGCGACCCCGGGAGGGCGTGGCCTCTTTGGGGACTTGGGGCCCAGGGGCCAGGTCCCTGGGGAGGGGGTTCCTGGCGCTGTCTCCCGGCCGTGTGTCCCCCCTTCCCCCCCCCCCCCCCGCTTCCTCCTCCGGGCTCCAGTCCTGCTGCCTCGGGCCGACTTAACTCCTTCCGCGCCGGCCAGGGAGCCCAGGAGGTGGGACGCCTGGGGGGAGGGCGGGACTGCCGCCCCCCGCAGTTGAACGCCTCTTAGCCCGGACCGCGATCTCAGAATGTGGGCGGGTTCCGAGCCCTGGAAGGTTGCCTGGAGCCCGATGAGCGAGCCACAACACCAGGCACCTGAGAGCCGCCTCATCCAGTCCTTTCTCCGGGCAACTCGTCCCTGTCTGCCCTCCCCGCTCCCAGTCTTCTGGGTCCTTCCCTCCCCTCTCCCGCCACTTTCCCTCTTATGCCCCTTCTTCTCCCCCCCGCCGACGCCCCCCGCCCCCCGCATTACAGGGTCCTGGAAGTGAAGTTAGAGGCCGAGGGGAACCCTGAAGCGCGGGCTCTAGCTGCCTCCGCAATCGGCCTGTGAGGCCGGCGCTGGGAAACTACGCCTCTCACTCCGGGGCCTCCTGCACCCACGGCTGCGGAGGGGGGGCGGGGGGAAGGGGGAGGAAGGGTCGGAGAGGGGCGCAGCTACCCGCAGAGCAGGTAATGCCGGCCTCCCCCAGCTCCAGCCAGGACAAGAGCCGCAGTGATCAAAAGGCTAAGTTCTCCACAACGCCTCTTCTCCATCAGGTTTTCTTAAATGATGTATTTTTATTGATTCCAGAGAGGAAAGGGAGAGGGAGGGAGAAGGGAGAGAGTGAGAGAAACATCAATGATAAGAGAAAAACAGCGACCAGCTGCCTCCTGCAAGCCCACGCTGGGATCGAACCCGCCACCCTGGCATGTACCCTGACCGGGAATCCTACCGTGACCTCCTAGCTCATAGGTCGATGCCCAACCACTGAGCCACCAGGGCTGGGCTCCACTATCAGACCTGCCCTCCAATTATGCTGTGAATGACTGGCGGAGGGAAGGACCTCCGAACAGGCAGGAACGGGTTAACGGAGTTCCGGGCTCCAGGGCCAGGTGAGGCGCAGCCTTTCTGGGTGCCCCCGCACGCGTGGGTGGGGAATTGGAGGAAGAATGACCCTCGAGCTGCTTTTGCCCCCTGGTGGCCAAGCGTGGCTTAGCCGTCTCTTGCCTAAGCCAGCTTGGGTGGAGCCGCGAAGGGTGAGGAGACAGCTTCGTCCTTGTCCTCCCCTTCTCCCGACGCCCCTTTGGGGGAAAGAGTAGCCTCTGAATGGGCTGATGGAGTGAGGGAGCCCCGCAGGCCCTGCCATGACAGCCCGAGTCAGCAGGCCGCCTCAGCCACCCAGATCCAGGCCTAAGGGACTCCACCCGTGCGTCCCAGATACCAGACCCCTGCAGGAGGGAAAAGAAAGAAGACATAGGCCAAAACAGAAGTCCTCCCAACAGAAGGCTACCTAGAGGGAAGCTGCCCTCACCTTCTCTTCTTTCTGTGCCCTTCAGGCTTCAGCACTAAGCTCACACCTCAGGCCAGGCTTCCCAGCTTCTGCAGAGACAGGCCAGGCAGCCAGAACAAGTGAAATAGGGGAACAGAGATAAGCAGGTAAATGGCCAAGCAATTCACTGCCATCCGGCAAACTGCAAAATCCTATCCTCCCTAACCAAGGATACTTGGGAATAAATGGTTTTCACTGCTCCCCAACCAGAGAACAAATAGCTTAAATTATCCTATTTAGGGAGACAGAGAGAACTCCAATTAGTGCCATTGTGCCCACCACACCTAAGGAAAGATGAAGTTCAGGGAGTAAATCTCATTTTTGTCCTATTGATACCCTCTTGTGAAGTCTCCCCTAAACTCCCAGCCTTTAAAACCTTTGAGAGCCCTAGCTGGTTTGGCTCTGAATAGAGTTTCGGCCTGCAGACTGAAGGGCCCCAAGTTAAATTCCAGTCAAGGGCACATGCCTGGCTTATTCCCCAGTAGAGGGTGTGCAGGAGACAACCAATCAATGATTCTCATCATTGATGTTTCTATCTCTCTCTTCTCTGCAATCAATAAAATATATATATATATTGAAGACAAAAAAAAAAAAAAAACCTTCAAGAGCCAGGCTCACTCTCCCTTTGCAGAGCAAGCCTATGGCTTGCTTTCCTCTCGGGCTGCATCTTCTAAACTCTCAGGGTCTCCAGGAGACTTGCAATGAGGGGAGCAATGGGCAGCGACAGTTGGTCCCCTGCTCCCTCCCTGAACCTGTCCCCAACGTCCCTTTTCTCTGACTTTTCCAAAGAACCAAAGCAGCCTGGCCCAGTTCCCTCCTGTTGCCTCTTCCTACCCTAAGCCCTTGTGTCACTGTCCCAGCTTTAATGAACACACTCTCACCACCACCTGGGCATGTGTGAAATCTTTCCTGCACAGAGTTCCACATCCTCCAGGCTGGACGAGCAGACCTGCTCCAGACCCAGTTCTTGCTAACCACCATCTTCCTTCCCCTCTACCCAGCCACCCTCTGTTCTTCTGCCCATAACAGGACCCTCCTAAGGGATTCTAGATGCTTCCAACAACTTCCTCTCACTCTGTTCAAGGCTGAGTCCATTCTCCCTTATCCAAAAGCCCTCCTAGGTTAGTGAAGGGCCCCCTTTTCTTAGTAGTAAACTGCTTTACTTTCCTCCATCTCCCCAATTCCCAGGATACTCTAAAACTGTCTTTTGCACAGGCAATTCTGGCTACTTGTTGACTGTGATGTCTGAATCCACATGTACCATTTCCTCCAGGAATCCTTCCTCACCAACCCCACCTACTTATTTATTCAATGACTACTGAATGTGCTGGGGCATGGGACTAGACAAAAGGTGCATGCTGGTGCCCTAACTGGTTTGGCTCAGTGGATAGAGCGTTGGCCTTCGGACTGAGGGTCTCAGGTTCAATTCTGGTTTAGGGCATGTACCTTGGTTGTGGGCATATTCCAGTAGGAGGTGTGAGGAGGCAGCTGATATTTCTCTCTCACTGATGTTTCTAACTCTCCCTCTCCTCTCTGTGAAAATATATATATAATTTTTTAAAAGTGCATGCTGGTAAACAAGACAAACATGGTCCCTGCCCTCAGAGAGCCCACAGTCTAGTTGGGACAACAACAAGTGAATGGGCAATTTCAGTTCCGTGTCACAGAGAAGTAGGGAGCACCTTGGAGAGACCTCTGTTCAGGCGTGGGAGTCTGAGAAAGTTTCCTATAGGAAACAGCATCTGAGCTGAGGCTGATTCCAGCCTGGGATGAGGTCTGACTGGGTTCGGTGCCTCTCAACCTACAAAACAAGATCCTAGCATGGACTCTTAACCGGGTGTTATACAGTATCTCTAAGGATGGCATTCTCAAACAACCCATTCAAAAATTTTCTTTTAGCCCTAGCTTCTTTGGCGAACTGAAAGGTCCCAGGTTCTATTCCAGTCAAGGGCACATGCCCAGTGTTGTGGGCTTGATCCCCAGTATGGGATTTGCAGGAGGCAGCCGATCCATGATTCTCTCATCATGAATGTTTCTGTCTCTCTCTCTCTCCCTTTTCCTTCCTCTCTGAAATCAATAAAATATTTTTTAAATTTTTTAAATATATTTTATTGATTTCAGAGAGAAAGAGAGGGGGAAAAGAGAGAAACATCAATGATGAGAATCATTGATTAGTTTCCTCCTTCATGTACTTTGGAAATGGTACATGTGGATTCACACATCACAGCCAACAAGTAGCCAGAATTGCCTGTGCAAAAGACAGTCTTAGATAGAGTATCCTGGGAATTGGGGAGATGGAGGAAAGTAAAGCAGTTTACTACTAAGAAAAGGGGGCCCTTCACTAACCTAGGAGGGCTTCTGGATAAGGGAGAATGGACTCAGCCTTGATCAGGTGAGAGGAAGTGGTTGGAAGCACCTGCATTCACTCTGGGGATTGAGCCCACAACCCAGGCATGTACCGTGACCTCCTGGTTCATAGGTTAATGCTCAACCACTGAGCCATGCCAGCCAGGCTCAAATAACCCCTCACCCCTTTTTTTTTAATCCTCACCTGAGGATATTTTCCTATTGATTTTTAGAGAGAGTGGAAAAGACAGAGAAACACAGAGAAATATCATTGTGAGAGAAACACATCGACTGGTTGCCTCTTGCATGCACTTTGACCAGGGGCTGGGCCAGGGAGGAGCCTGCAACCAAGGTACATGCACTTGACCAGAATCAAACCTGGACCCGTCAGTCCACAGGCCAACGCTCTTTCCACTGAGCAACACAGACAGGGTAAATAATGCATTTTTAATAAACTCTGAGTCCCAAAAGAAAGAAGACTGGCCTGAAAGTCACAAGAGTGTAACCTTGGCCTATGCACTCCCTGTCTTCAAATGTAAAAGAAGAGGGTTAGATGAGTTTATCTTCTCTTCTGTATCAGGAAGATATTAAATAGATAGAGTAAATAGCAGGCTTGATCTGTTGAAAGAAAAACATGCCCTTAGTTCTGTTCTGCATGGGGAGGGAGGGCAGAGTTCAGAGCCCAGGAAAGGCTGTCAGAGGCTCCAGAGAAAAGTGACAGAAGCCACCTCCTGCTTTTCACTCTCTTGCATTACCTACACTGCCTTCTATGATCCTGCTGAGACGGCTCACAGGGTTGTATGTAGCACTCTAAGGCAAGCATGTCAAACTCAAAGGCTAACACGACCCCAACAAACAAGATTTAAGTTTATGTGGGCCACAAACAAACAAAAGCTTCCCTTTTCATAGAAATGTAAGTTTATTTCAATGGGGACATGCTGAATACAAAGGGCTGAAATAAATGTCATCATTAACATAAAATAACTATTTTAATGAACATTAATATTTTTTCTTGAACATTAACTTACTAGACACTGAATAACTGCACAAATTAAATTAATAAACATAATGCAAATAAACCTATTTTTCTTGTCCTCCGAAAGCGAAATATTTCCAGTTCCATGCACCAAACAAGTTAATCCAAGACCAATGATGTGGCCATCAGCTGCTAAAATATTCACTGCTAGTATTAGTGAAGGGAAATGGTGCGCCTGTGCATAAAGCGCATAAGGGAAATGAATACAACATCATTACAGTCATCAGTCATTAGCAACGTTCGTTTAGTTTTTTTTAAATATATTTTATTGATTTTTTACAGAGTGGAAGGGAGAGGGATAGAGAGTTAGAAACATGGATGAGAGAAACATCGATCAGCTGCCTCCTGCACACCCCCCACTGGGGATGTGCCCGCATCCAAGGTACATGCCCTTGACCGGAATTGAACCTGGGACTATTCAGTCTGCAGGCTGACGCTCTATCCACTGAGCCAAACCAGTCAGGGCGCAACGTTCATTATTAATAATTATGTATAACAGGATATTGTAAAAATTAAGTTATGACATTTTTATTAAAACGTTTCTTACATACCATTATATTGGCTGGGCCACAAAAATATTCTTTGTGGCCCTGGCTGGTTTGGCTCAGTGGATAGAGTATCAGCCTGCAGACTAAAGGGTCCCAGGTTTGATTCCGGTCAAGGGCACATGCCTGGGTTTCAGGCTTGATCCCCATTAGGGGATGTGCAGGAGACAGACAATCAATGATACTCTCTCATCATTGATGTTTCTATCTCTCCCTCTTCCTTCCTCTCTGAAATCAATAAAGATATATTTAAAAGAAAATATTCATTGTGGGCTGTATGGGGCCCATGGGCCCTGAGTTTGATATGCTTGTTCTAGGGCTTTTATGTTAAGAGATGGATGTTCATAGGTGAGGAAACTGAGGCCCCAGTGGTGTAAGGACTTACTTAAAGTGGCTGGTGAGTGACAGCTGCAAGAGGCATCAGAGTCTCCTAATTCCGGTTCCAGATTTCAGGACATGCAGCACTTACTTCCAACTTTCTGCTGGATTTCTCCCTACCTCTGGCTCCCCTCCCCATTCAGTCCTTCGACCTGGAAAGGCAGGCATGGCCTCCTTATCTGAGCAGAGCCTGGAATGCTGGGACTGCCTCCCTGCCCCTGCTCTCTCATCCTGTCACTATCAGGCTAGATCACAAAAGGCATCCCTGGATTGTGGACAAGGCCTTGGGCCAGACATCTTCCCTGTCCGTGAGGGAGGGAAAGCCTGCTCTGTGACTCTGAGCAAGCTGAGGAGCATCCCTGGGCCTCCTCATCTGCCCTGTCACCAGTCCTCCTCTCAGGGTGTTTATAACTTGCAGTCCCCGATGACTGACTAGTTCTCAGAGGTAGAGCCCTGAGGTAAGGAGGAAAGCTCAGTGTTTTGGCCTTTTAGGGAGGATCTCACCGCCTCAGCCACATCTGCTCCATCCCCAGAGACCGGAGTGCTGCTTAATGGGGCACCATGATGTATTCTATGAAACTATAGGACCTGGCCCAGGTCAGTGTGCTCAGTGGTTAGAGCACCAGCACTAACCAATGTATAACAGGATATTATAAAAACTAAGTTTTTGCACAGAGGGGTTGTGGGTCCTCAGGACAGGTGCAGGAGGCAAAAAACCTCTCCCTGGCTTTCTCCCTCCCTCCCACTCTCTCTCTGAAAAACAATGGAAAAAATGACCTTGAGTGAGGATAACAACAAAAAGTTATAGGATATGTAACCTGAAAATATTCTGGGGTCCCACAACCCAAATATCAAATATTGAAAATAATTTCAAGAAGGAATCCCAATTTCTACTTGTATCCCTTAAAGGCAATCTAACTCATAACCTACAGCACCACTCCTTCCAGGTCCCCTTTCCGCTCCCACCCTGCTACACTGTGAGCGCGGGGGTACTCTGCTAACCCTCCCTCAGCCGCTCTCTCCTCTGCCTTCTGTGGAACCAGCAGAGCATTGTCCTCTCCCTACTCACTGCCACCTCCTCGCCCTGTGGCTGGTTCAGCCTCTCAGGTTTCATCTTTTTCCTCTTTTCCTTCACTCAACCCAGACTCTTCCTCACACACAGGAAAGCCACCTCAGCAGCCCTGGCTCTCCTGTCTGCTCCCCCAGTTCTCTTTACGGAAGCCCTGGAACTGAGTCACCCAGACCAAGTTTCCAACAATAGGTAAAGCATGAAATCACCTGGGTCTGAGAGGAGGCGGGCAGAGGGAGGCCTAGAGCAGTCAATGACCAATAAGTTTTTACCTGTAACATCACATGGTGTCTGCCCTGAGGAGCTCAGAGGTGGGGACCATTGATGACCAGTAAGAGACAATAAATGATTAAAGGATGTGGGCTTCATGCAACCAGAGCGGGCTGCATCCTCAGAGAAACCTGGTGGAGAACAAAGAGACTGACCTCCGTTTTGGGGAGCACAATGGTCTTGTTGAGGGCATTAAGGGAGCAAGAGCAAGGAGGAATCACAGGTTTTGGTGGGAAAGGATCTCAGAGACCAACGACCTAGTCCAAATACTTTCTGATGCTCTACTCACTGCCACCATCCCTGTGAGCGATGTACCCACATCTGAGGGCCTCCCATTGTGGGGCACCTACTGGCCCCCCCCCCCCCCCCAAAATTTCAACAAAGGACGCAAGCTCAGGGGGCCAAGAGTATCCTCTGCCAAAAGGTTGGACTAATACGGATGACTCAAGGCACTTATTAAATATTGGCTGAGCATAAATTACATAGGAGACAGACATGCAATGCACGAATCACACAAGGTTTATTTACCAGAGTCCTGGTGGTTTCCAGATCTCGGCAGGCCACCTGGAGATTCACGCTGACAGACACACACACTGAACGTTGGATGTTGCAGCTGCGGCTCAGCGTCTTGTAGAGGCCTCGGCTTGTGGCTCAGGGTTTGGACCCACGGTCCTCGGCAGAGCTCAGGCAGGATGCAGGAAGGGGATCGGAGAGCGACCGACCGTCTGTGGAGGGGCAGACAAGCGGCTCTAATCTCCTTTGGAGCTTGCTCCCTTTTATGTGCTCAAGCAGACATCTTCAGTGTGTCTTATTGCGGGTCCCAGGAGTCCTGCTATCTGGTCTCACATGTGGGGTACAAACCTTTTTATTTATCTCTTACATGCACATCTCTTTTAAGGGCGTTTACACTTAATTTCACTCTCTAATATGTCACACTCAATTCTTATTTTATATATTTTATCCTTATTATTATTACTATAACCCCCCCCCCGACAACCTGACATTTACGACCACCTGTGTTCCTTTCCCTTAGGCTGAAGTCTACCTTCCAGTGGTGCCTGTTCATTGTGGACTTAAAAAGGGAGAGCTAGGCTCTGGCCAGCATGACTCAATGGATACAGCATGAGCCTGCGGACTGAAGGGTCCCGGGTTCTATTTTGGTCAAGGGTACATGCCTGGGTTGTGGGCTCGGTCCCCAGTGGGGGGTGTGCAGGAGGCAGCCGATCAATGATTCTGTCTCAGCATTGATGTTTCTATCCCTCTTCCTCTCTCTTTCTCTCTCTGAAATCAATAAAAATATTTTTTTAAAAGAAAAGAGAGGATAGGAGGAAAGCTGCAGGGACAAATGGGAACAAGAAAGAGATGTTGATAGACAAGGAGAAAGCTGAGCGCAAGGAGTATGTGCACATGCAGGAGTCGGGGGGGGCAGGCAGAAAAAAAGATTTGCAGGAGAAACTGATGAAGTGCAACTGAGAAACTGTTGCCATGGTGATGGGTCCAGAGGAGGGAGGAGAAATAGAAATCGGATTATGAGCTGGGGGAGAGAGGAAAGGGGTGTTCAAGACCCAAAAGGAATGCCCCCACACCAGGCCCTCACCACATCAGGCCCTCCTACCAGACCCCCTTCTACCCTTGAGGAATAGCTTTCTCAAAGGCCAGACCAAGGGTGCTACAGTCCTGGAGGGGTCAGGCCTCTGGAACCCCCTCTCTCCTCTCCTGGGTGAGAGCAGATCTGTACCCCACCCCCAACATGACTCATGGCCCTGGGAACACTCCCTGCCTCTCCTTCTACCTCTTCATCAGAAACTCAAAGTGAAGTGGGGAGGAGAGACTTGTTTTAAGCACCTACTATGTGGTAAACACTGCATTGGGCTCTTCCTGCCTGGTTTTATTCAGTCCTCACCACAGCCCTGGGGTAGGTTTACCACCTCCAGGAATAGACAGGAAACTGAGATCAAGGTCCCAGGCTAGACAGGGGCAGGCAGAGCTGAGGTATGGCCCTGGCTCACCTGCTGCAGCCATCCCTGCTGGCCCTGTCTCCTGCACAGCTGTGCCCCACTCCTGTGGCCCCTGCACCCTGCCTGCACAGGCTGGCCAAACATGAGCTGCCGGGGCCTTGAGGCAAATATGCCACAGACAGTGAGACTGGGTTCAATAGGAAGTGGGGCATCTCTGGTCTCAGGGCTGGGGGTGGGAGTCTCAGAGCCCTGGGCATTTCTGGCTGAACTGAAGGAACAGGTCCAGTGAGGCCTATGGGAGCCCTGCAGGCAGCACTCACTGAACCTGTGAGCCCAGCAGCTACAGTGGGAAGTGCCCCTCCTCCTTTGGGCTTCTGAACAAACAGCAGTTCTGTAAAGGGCACTGCCTCTGATGTGCAGATCAACAGGGCCTGGGAGGTGGGAAAAGACATGTGTGGTCTTGGGTAGCTATGCCAAGACCGCCCCCCACCCAAGTTTGAGAGGGGGGTCCAAAAGGTGTGGGTCTGGCCCATCATAACCTGCTCTCCCTCCTGGAGGAGACCTTAAAACACCCACCTGTTTTCTCTAGGGACTGGCTAGAACCATATCCTAACTTGGGAGGCGGGGTGGGGGGGGTAGGAGGTGTGGGAGGGTTAGAAATGGATGTACCCCAAGGCTAAAGGTCACAGTTCTATTGGGTCCCTTGTCCACTAGACTCCAGAGGTTCTGGGTCCCTGCCCCACAGCCCATAGCAGTTAGAGGGGAATAGAGCTGCTACAGAGGCAGGCCAGTCAGAGCAGAACAGGGAAGACAGACAGCAGTTGGTAGCCATCTAGAAAACCCTATCTTCCCCAAACCAGGGACACTTAAGAATAAACGGTTGGATAGAGCGTTGGCCTGGGGACTGAAGGGTCCCAGGTTGGATTCCGGTCAAAGGCATGTACATTGGTTGCGGGCACAACCCCAGTAGGGGGCGTGCAGAAGGCGGCTGATGGATGTCTCTTCTCATTGATGTTTCTGGCTTTCTATCCCTTTCCCTTCTTCTTTGTGAAAAATCAATAAAATATATTTTAAAAAAGAAGAAGAAGAAGAAGAAACGATTGGACCCTAGCTAGTGTGACTCAGTGGATAGAGCATCAGCCTGCAGACTGAAGGGTCCCAAGTTGGATTCCGGTCAAGGCACATGCCAGGGTTGAGGGCTCCATCCCCAATAGGGGGGTGTGCAGGAAAGCAGCTGGTCAGTGATTCTCTCTCATCATTGATGTTTCTTTCTCTCTCCCTCTCCTTCCTCTCTGAAATCAGTAAAAATATATTTTTTAAAAAGAATAAATGGTTTTCACTTCTCCTCCCCAACTAGAGGGTAAAGAGCTTCAGTCACCCTATTCAGGAAGAGACAGCAGAAATACAACTAATGCCATTTGCCAACCACACCCATGGACAAATGAAGTTAAGAGAATAAACCTCATTTTTGGTACATCTGCATAAAGCTGATAGATTCTATTGAACCTCCCCAAGATCTTCCCTAATACCCGCCTTTAAAACCCCTCAAAAGCAAGGTCTAGAGCTGGCTTTCCTTCCCGGAACACCCCAAAACATCCCTCCTCCTTCCCCACAGGCATCATCTCCTAGACTAGGGACCGCAGGAGGCTTGCACCAGGGCAGCAGTGGGCTGCAGCAGCTAGTCCCAGGAAACCCCGTTTCTCCTCCAGCCCAAGCCTGTCCCAAGCCCCCTTTTCCTGGCCTCTCAGTGAGCTGACGCAGCCCACCTGGCCCGCTCCCCAGCCCTCCTGGTCTCACTGTCCCAGCTGTAACAAACATATTCAACACTCACCTGGACATGTGGCGCAACTTACCTGCACAAAGTCAAGAACCCACAGACTCACAGCCAGCCTGGAGCAGACCCCACAAGGCCAGGTACCCTTCCCTGAGACTTCCTCCTTGGGCCTGAAGGAAGGGGATTCAGATGAACTCACTCTGGTTGCCTCCGTTCACATCTCATCACCCCACCAACACCCCAGGACATCCTTCCCATCGTCTTTCCAGGTGCCCAGCGTTAGTTCCCACAGACAAGACAGGAGGGGCCCAGCCCCAGCCCAAGCATCCAAAGGACCGCAGAGAGGGAGAAGAGACACTAGCCTACTCCTCTCCTCACCTGCTCCCCAGGCTGCCTGCCCACAGCCCCTCCTGGAATCCCAAACTCCACTCAACCAAACCGCAGCCCCACAGTCCTGCCCCGCCCAGTCCCTCTCATTTCCATCTTCCCTCCCAGACAGGCCCAATTCAAGAAGCACACTCCAAACCCCGTTCCCCCGTCCCCCTTGCAGCCCTGGACTGGTCTGCTGTGGAATGGACTCCCAGAGGCTTCTTTCGGTGCCTGGGGTGCCACTCCCTGTGAGCTCTTTACTATTTTCTTTTTTAAAATATAATTTTATTGATTACAAGGAGAAATAGAGGGGGAGAGAGAGAGCAAGGGAGAGGGAGAGAGAAGCATCAGTGATGAGAGAATCATTGATTGGCTGCCTCCTGTACACCCTCTACTGGGGATTGAGTCTGGGACCTGGGCATGTGCTCTGACCAGGAATCAAAATGTGACCTCCTGGTTCATGGGTTCACGCTCAGCCACGGAACCACACTGGCCGGGCTCCTATTTTCTTTCAGGGAAGCTTCTTGGTCCCCTAGTAGCTCCTCCTCTGCCATGAAGGTTGGGTCCAGGCTCTACCCTCAGCCTGCCATGAACCCTGGGCATGCCCTGCTCTCCAAGGCTGCAGCCCTCGCACCTGCACCACCCGTCTGAGCCTCCAACCACACCTCACCTCAGTGTCCAGGTGCCAACTCTGCACATCCAAAACAGAGATGACCTCCTTCTGCCCCTAGTCTGCTCCCCCGACCACTGCGGCTTCAGGCAACGAAGGGCAGCAACCAGCCAGCGGCTCAAGCCAAGCCCCAAGACATCCTAACTCCACTCCACCCCCCACCAAAACCCTGAAAACCGCCAAACAAAGTCTCCTCTGTTAACATCTTTTGCCTAGAATCTCATCTCAACAGCATGTCAGGAGACACCCCAGATGGCTCTCAGACCCAGCTGGTGTGGCTCCATGGTTTAGCATTGAGGCAGCAATCAATGATTCTCGCTCATTGATGTTTCTGTCTCTTCCTCTCTGAAATCAATAAAAATATTTTTTAAAAAATAAAACAAACAACCCAGTGGTTGAATGGCAACCCATGAACCAAGAGGTCACTGGTTCAATTCCCGGTCAGGGCACATGCCCAGGTTGCTGGCTCGATCCAGTGGGAGGCATGCAGCCCATTCACTGGTAGTTCTATCTCTCTATCCCTCTCCCTTCTTCTCTCTAAAATCAATTTTAGAAAAATATTTTTTCAGCCGAGACCGGTTTGGCTCAGTGGATAGAGCATCGGCTTGCGGAATGAAAGGTCCCAGGTTCGATTCCGGTTGGGGGCATGTACCTTGCTTGCGGGCACATCTCCACTGTGTGGGGCGTGCAGGAGGCGGCTGATCGATGTCTCTCTCTCATCGATGTTTCTGACTTTCTATCTCTCTCCCTTCCTCTCTGTAAAAAAATCAATAAAATATATTAAAAATATATATATATTTTCAAATTATATATATTTTTTACAGAGAGGGAGAGGAATAGAGAGTTAAAAACATCAATGAGAACCAAAACTGGTTTGGTTCAGTGGATAGAGTGTCGGCTTGCAGACTGAAAGGTCCCAATGTTTCTAATTCTCTATCCCTCTCCTTTCCTCTCTGTAAAAAATCAATAAAGTGTATTAAAAAAAATCAATGAGAGAGAAACATCGATCAGCTGCCTCCTGCACACCCCTACTGGGGATGTGCCGCAACCAAGGTACATGCCCTTGACCGGAATCAAACGTGGGACCCCCCCCCAGTTGGCAGGCCAACGCTGTATCCACTGCCAGGGCTAGAAAAAAATACTTTTTAAAAATGTCTAGCTGTTCATCCAACACATTGCAGCAAAAATGATCTTTAGAAGACACAAATTTGATCATGACATTCTCCTGTTTACAACCCTTAAAGAGCTTCCTTTTATTCTCAGGATAAAAATTAGAATCCTTGCCTAACCAGTGTGGCTCAGTAGCTCAGTGGGTGAGCACTGGCCTGAAGATCAAAGGGTCCTGGGTTCAATTCCAGTCAAGGGCATGTAGCTCAGTAGCTGGTTCCTCTCCAGCCCCAGCCCTTGTCGGGGCTCATGCAGGATGATGTGTTTCTCTCAAATCAATACAGTATTTTTCCCTGTCTTTCCCTCTCTCTTCCACTCTCGCTAAAAATCAATGGAAAAATATCCTTGGGTGAGGATTAAAAAAAAAAAATTAGAATCCTTCAAGGGACTTACAAAGTTCTTCATTGGTCCCAACTTCTCCAGTGACTTCCCCTAGTACTCCTCTACACCTTCAATGTGTCCATTCTCTAACCTTGGGCCTTTGCAATTATCTCAGCCTAGAATAGTCTCCACACCTTCTTCTGCCTTCACCCTGCTAACTGCTACTTAACTGTCAGGTCTTCACTTAACCACTTCTTCCAGCAAGCCCTCGGAGACTCCCCAAGCCCAGGTAAGTGGCCCTTTCAGTGAGGAGCCTCTTTGACAAGTCCTTTAATTTCTCTAACCTAGATTCTTCATTTATCAATAACAGTACCTACCTACAGAGTTGTTATGAGGATTAATCAAGAAAATGCATGGAAGACTTAGCACAGTACCTGGCATGGGGTTAGTACTCCATAAATAGCAGTTATTATCAATTCTACTAAAATCCTGGTATAGGGTAGTAGTGGATTCTTCAATACCACCCACTGGACCATAGTTTCAGGGAAAGCATTTCATTCACCTCTGAATACCCAGCACTTAGCAGTAATTAGTGGAAAGCATTTAATACACAAAGATTGAATAAAATAATTCATGTTAATTCCAGCCATCATTACTTCTTGTATGGATTAGTTTAGCTCTTCTTCAGGTATTAAGAGCCTTAATTATCACACAATGAAGCCCCCACCTCTCTTACTACAAACTGAAGTAGGCCCCTCCTCTGCTGCCCCTTCCCCCGCTGCGCTGACCCCAGGCTGCCTCTACAAACCTCCAGCCCCTTAGTCTCAAATAGCCTTCCTCTTTGCTCAACAGGCAGAAAAACAACTCCCCTTCCAACATCCGGGGGCCAGACGGCACAGCCTGAGGTCCCAATGTCAAAGCTGGCCTTGGGGACGGATGTTGTTTGGCTCACAAAGTGTGTTTTTATCATGTATATTCATTTAAATTAGAAAATAAGAACATTTTACCTAAACATTCAGATTTCTGGCTTCTCTAGGAAAAGTAAGAAAGCATGCCGCACACCGTGTCCCTCTCCAGCGGCCCCACTGTCACCTGCCCCCTTTGGCTAACCTTGTTACCTAGCTAGTCCTTTAAGACACCAGGGCTGGTCCTGGCCGGGCGCTCAGTGGTTAGAGCGTCAGCCCTCAGACTGAAGGATTCCAAGTTCCATTCCAGTCAGGGGCCCAGACTTTGGTTGCAGGCTGGATTCCCAGAACTGGGCGGGGCACATGTGAAAGCAACCAATCAGAGTGTCTCTCTCACATGTTTCTCTCTGTGCTTCTCGGCCTCTCCTCCACTAAGAATGGATGGAAAAATACCCTCAGGTGATGATTAACAACAACAAAAGAAACAAAAAAAGTCATCTATCCTTGGGTGAGGATTTAAAAAACAAAAGCAAACAAACAAAAAAAAAACTATAAGCCAACAATCCTCATGAAGATAAACGTGAAAATCCTCTGCAAAATATTAACAAACCAACATTAGCAATATAATTTAAAAATCATACACTATGATCAAATAGGATTTATTCCTGGTTTAATATCCACAATCAATCAAGGTGATGTACTACATAAGTGAAATGAAGAATAAAAAATAACCAATTAATTAATTAAAAACAACAACAATTAAAGAAAAAAATCTGCCCTACCGGGTTTGGCTGAGTAGATAGAGCATCGGCCTGAGGATCAAAGAGTCCCGGGTTCGATTCCAGTCAAGTGCCCTGGTCGGGATTTGTGCAGGAGGCAACTAATCAATGTGTTTCTCTACATTGATATTTCTATCTGTCTTTCTGTCTCTCCTCTACTCTTTCTAAGAATCAATGGAAAAATATCCTCGGGTGAGGATTAACAATCACAAGATGACACCAGGGGCTGTTCCTCTTTAATAGACGCCACCACTCCCCATCCTGGCCTGTCCACAGGACCCTGCTCTTCCAGGTCTCATCTGCATCTCACCTGATGTTCCTGCACACCCTCAATGCTCCCCCATCACCTCCGTCACTCCCCTTCATAACTAACCTAGATTGCCTTTCATCCCTTCACTTGAGTCAATACCCTCAATTTTCAAACCTTGAAAAGCCAAACTCTGAGTCAATACAACTTGACACATTTACGATTTCTCTATCCAAACTGTTGAGTAATTTGGGGAAAAAAAAAACTCCCAAAATAGCAAGGTCAGTTAATTTTATGTGTCAACTGACGGGTCACAATACTTGCCAAGATACCTGGTCAAACATTCTGGGTGTATCTGGAAGGTGTGTTTTGGGTGAGGCTCACCTTAAGTCAGTAGCCTTGAAGGGAAGCAGATTACCCCATAATGTGGTGGGTCACGTCCAATCAGCTGAAGGCCCTAAGAGAACCAACAAAGAAGGCATCCCTCCAACAGCTTTTGAACATGAACTGCAGCTCTCTGTCACGGGGGATATTTTTTCTGTTGCTTTTGAGAGTGAGTAGGAAGGAGGGAGAAGACAGAAAGAGAAAAACATCGATGTGAGAGAGACACATCAATTGGTTGCCTTCCCCACACACCCCAACCTGGGTTAAGGATCGAGCCCACAGCCGACGTATGCGCGCTTGTCCAGAATTTGAACCCTCGACCTTTCAGTCCACAGACGGATGCTCTAAACATGGAGCAAAAACAGACAGGGCCGAACTGCTGCTTTCTCTGGGTCTCCAGTCTGCTGGCTCCCCCATCAGATTTCAGACTTGCCAAGCAGCCCCGAGTGCACAAGCCAATTCTTTAAATAAATCTCTCTATAAATACACATCCTGTTGGTCCCAGTTCTCTGGAGAACCCTGACTAATGCAGCAGGGCCCTGAGGACCAGTGACACTCAAAGCTCTTGGTAGCTGAATCTTCCTCTCCCACCTCAGTGATTCCAAACTCTTTTCTCACCCCTTTTCAGGCTCAAATCTTTCTCCTTCTGGAGTTTACTGCTTCCCTGAAAAGGCAAAGGCCTCTCAGGGGGGAGCTCGATTCACTTACTCCTGCACCCCAGCCTTTCTCCCCCTCCCCCTAGAAAGTGTGACCTTTCTCTGCATCATTGCCCACCTTTTTCTCTGCTAAAAAGTGTTGTTCCTGCTCAGCTGGCGTGGCTCAGCGGTTGAGCATCCACCTAAGGGACCAGTAGGTCACGGTCCGATTCTCAGTCAGGGCACATGCCTGGGTTTTGGGCTCAGGCCTCAGTCGGAGGCGTGCAGGAGGCAGTAGGTCAATGAATCTCTCTCATCATTGATGTTTCTATCTCTCTCTCCTCTCCCTTCCTCTCCGAAATCAATAAAAATATGTATATTTTTAAAAAGCAAGTATGGTTCCTAAGGAAAAGGCTAATGCCTCTACCTCTGATCTGAACCCCATTTTCTTCCTCCTCCAAAAGCCCTCCTCTCTCCTGCATCTTTGACTTTGAAAACAGAATAGAGGAGCCTTTTCTGGATCCTGGTTCCTCTCCAGGTATCTCCTTTGCTTCCGGCCCAAGCTTCCTGAAAGCTGCGGCTCTACCTGGACATCCTCGCAGGGGGCTCTGGCCTCTGCCTTCCTCCTGGGCATAAAGCTGCTGTGAAGGAGCTGCATGACCCTCAAGATGCTCAGCCCAGTGGACGGCTTTAGTCCTTACTTCATGTCACGTGACAATGCCTTTGGGAAACTCTCCATCCACTCTCTCCATTTTCCTCCTCATTCTCATTCCTCTTTCATCAGCTCCCTCCCTGCATCTGTCCCTTAGACATTGTGCTTCTCAGGACCCTGTCCTGGTGCCTCCTTTCCTGCTGCTTTCTGCCAGGACTTGTCCACACTCAGAATTTCAGCAGTTGCTTTCTCTCTCTCTCTCTCTTTCTCTTTTTAATTTTTTTTTATTGATTTCAGAGAGGAAGGGAGAGGAGAGAGAGATAGAAACATCAATGATGAGAGAGTCATTGACCTGCTGCCTCCTGCATGCCACACACTGGGGTTGGAGCCCACAACCCTGAACCAGGAACCCAACTCCTGATCTCCTGGTTCATAGGTCAATGCCCAACCACTGAGCCATGTAAACTGGGCTCACCTTCTCTCTTTATCCCATTCCTCTCCTCTGCCCCAGATTCACATATTCAATTATGAAAATGTCCAGAGGATACAACTCACCCCCAAATGTAGCAATTTATAAAATAGATACTTTTCTGAGCCTCAGGAATCTAGCAGGGACTTTGCCAAGTGTTTCTGGCTCAGGGTGTCTCAGGAAGTTTCAGCAAAGCTGACCACCTGGAAGGCTTGTCTGGGCCTGAATATATGCTTCCATGCTTGTTGCTGTCGCTGGAATCTCAGCTTCTCCTGACCCCTTGCTGTGTGGTTCTTCCCAGGGAGATGTGCAGGAAGCAGCCACTACGGACACTACATAAGAGTGCACCTAGAAACAGAAGACTGATAGACCTTGGGCGTTGGCAGGGCTAACGCCAAGCACCATTGTTCTGTGGAGATAGCAGTGGCTCGAAGCAATTTCCTGACCTGATAGCCTCAACGTAAATGTTTTCTGAACCTTACTGATTTTACTGACCTTTATTAACCTTAGAGACAGTCTATCTGCTACCTGTTTGCCGTGCTTTACTGAGGGCAGGATGTGTATCTAAAACTGAACAAAAAGCAGATAAGACCAGGTTTCAGTGTGCCTCTTCAAGAGAAAGGTCTCCATCTGCCTGCCCGCCCCATCCCCAATGCTATCATCAACAAATCAACAAACAAGTGTTGGTGAGGATGTGGAGAAAAAGGAACCCTCCTTCAGTGCTGGTGGGAATGAAGGCTGGTGCAGCCACTGGTGGAGAACAGTATGGAGTTTCTTCAAAAAACTAAAATGGAACTTCCATTTGACCCAGTGATTCCACTTCTAGGAATATATCCCAAGAGACTTGAAATACCAATCAGAAAGGATATGCACCCTATGTTCATAGCAGCACAATTTACAATAGCTAAGATTTGGAAGCAGCCTAAGTGCCCATCAGCAGATGAATGGCTTAAAAAACTGGCACATCTACACAATGGAATACTATGCTGCTATTAAAAAAGAAGGAATTCTTACCATTTGCAACAGCATGAATGGAACTGGAGAGCATTATGCTAAGTGAAACAAGCCAGTCAGAGGAAGATAAATATCACATGATCTCACTCATTTGTGGGATATAATAAACAATATAAACCGATGAACAAAAATAGATCCAGATACAGAGAAGCATCGATCAAATGCCTTAATCCTCAAAGGGAAGGCAGGGGAGGGTGGGACTAAAAGGGAAAGATCAACCAAAGGAATTGTATGCATGTATATGAGCCTAACCAATGGACACAAACACGGGGTGGGGGTTGAGGAGATGAGTTGGGGGATGGGCAAACAATGTGTGGGATACGAACACATTTGTAATATCTTTTTTAAAAAAATATATTTTATTGATTTTTTACAGAGAGGAAAGGAGAGGGATAGAAAGTTAGAAACATCGATGAGAGACATCGATCAGCTGCCTCCTGCACGCCCCCTGCTGGGGATGTGCCCGCAACCAGGACACATGCCCCTGACCGGAATCGAACCTGGCATCTTTCAGTTCGCAGGCCGACGCTCTATCCACTGAGCCAAACTGGTTTCAGCCATTTGTAATATCTTAATCAATAAAGAAAAGGGGGAGAGAATCTAAGATGGCGGCATAGGTAAACACCTACACTGCTGTCTCGCTCAACAATTTCAAACTTACAACTAAAAGACAGAACGGACATCATCCAGAACCACAGGAAAGCTGGCTGAGTGGAAATTCTACAACTAGAAGGAAAGAGAGGGGCTCACAGAAACCCAGAGGAACTGCAAAAAGTTGAGGTACGGAGACAAGCGCGTGGAGAGAGCGGTGCCGGAGTACCTAGCTGGCTTACTCTGGCGGGAGGGAAATGGAGACTCCCAATGGCATTGAACCCCCTTATCCTATGACACTAAATCCCAGTCCAGCCAAAACTCATACGGGAGGAGTTTGGATTGTGAAAAGGGAGAAGTGCATGGATATTTAGGGGAGTTGCAAGAGATCAGAAGTCTGTTGGCGCGCACGGCACTGCGTGCAGAGGACCAACTGCTGATTTCACGAGTGGGCAGGAGACAAACCCTCCCAACTGTGCCACTTCTAACTTCACTAAACACCAGTTTTGGGCGAAACCCTGTGGACCTAGACTCATATGGTCCTGGAGCACAGGGGAGCCTGAAAGGCAGCAGTCTAGAGGCACTACAAGAGCACCAGCACAAGGGACTGCTTCAGCCATTACCCAGTCACGTGAGACTCAGGGGCCGTGGAGGGCGGGGCCGAATGGAAGGCAAGGCAGTCCCTTAAGCCCTGAGACTCCACCCATCCCAAGCTCAACAGAGAGGCTTCTGCACTTCTGCAAGTCTGGTATCATAAGGCTGAATCCAACACAGAAGTTCTCCTGGCATAGTGAAAATGCCGAATCAAGGGAAGGGATCACAAACAAAAGAAATGGAGGAAAACAAACGGCTGGATATAGAGTTCAAAACCACACTTATAAGGTTTTTCAAGAATATCCTAGAAAAGATCATAAATTTAGCGAGACCCAAGAGGAGATGAAAAAGAACCAACTAGAGATGGAAAAGAACCAACTAAAATTTAAACATACACTGACTGAATTAAAAAATATTGTACAGAGACCTAACAGCAGACTAGAGGAAGACAAGAATCAAGTCAAAAATTTGAAATATAAAGAAGCAGAAAACACTCAACTGGAAAAGCTAGAAGAGAAAAGAAGCCAAAAATGTTAAGATAATGTAAGGAGCCTCTGGGACAGCTTCAAGTGTACCAACATCAGAATTGTGGGGGTACCAGAGGAAGAGAGAGAGCAAGATACTGAAAACCTATTTAAAGAAATAATGACTGAAAACTTCCCACATCTGGTAAAATAAATAGACTTACAAGTCCAGGAAGCACACAGAACCCCAAAGAAAAGGAATCCAAAGAAGACTACACCAAGACACATCATAATTAAAATACCAAGAGCAAAAGACAAAGAGAGAATATTAAAAGCAGCAAGAGAAAAACAGTTCATTACCTACAAGGGAGCACCCATACGACTGTCAGCGGATTTCTCAACAGATACGATGCAGGCCAGACGGGAGTGGCAAGAAATATTCAACGTGATGCATAGCAAGAACCTACAACCAAGAATACTCTATCCAGCAAAGCTATCATTCAGAATTGAAGGGCAGATAAAGAGCTTCACAGATAAGAAAAAGCTAAAGGAGTTCATCAACTCCAAACCAGTATTATATGAAATGCTGAAAGGTACTCTTTTAGAAGAGGAAGAAGAAAAAGGTAAAAGATAAAAAATTATGAACAACAAATACCTATCTATCAACAAGTGAATCTGAAAATTAAGGGAATTGAAGATTTGATCAACAAAATAAACTGGTGAATATAATAGAATCGGAGCACAGAAAGGGAGTGGACTGATAATTTTCAGGAGGAAAGGGGTGAGGGGTGTCCAGGGAGACTGGACAAAAATCATACACCTATGGATGAGGTCAACAGGAGGGAGGTAAGGGTAGAGGAAAAGGTGGGAGCCAGGTGGAGGGGAGATATGGAGGGGGAAAAAGAGAAACAAATGTAATAATCTGAATAATTAAGATTTAATAAAAAATAAATAAATAAAGGGGGGGAAAAGACATAAAGAACGAAAGAAAGAAAGAAAGAAAGAAAGAAAGAAAGAAAGAAAGAAAGAAAGGAAGGAAGGAAAGGCGGGGGGAAGCCCCATGCCTTCTAAATTCGTGTGTCTTTTTTTAAAAAAATATATTTTATTGATTTTTTACAGAGAGGAGGGGAGAGAGATAGAGAGTTAGAAACATCGATGAGAGGGAGAGAGAAATTGATCAACTGCCTCCTGCACACCCCCTACTGGGGTTGTGCCTGCAACCAAGGTACATGCCCTTTACCGGAATCTAACCTGGGACCTTTCAGTCTGAAGACCGACGCTCTATCCACTGAGCCAAACTGGTTTTGGCTAAATTCGTGTTTCATGTCTAGTATTTTCATTTCTTGAACCCTAGCCATGCAGGTCGAGGCTTCCAGGTCCTACAGAGAGGCATTCAAGCAAGAGCCAGGAGCAAGAGCAGTGCTTTTTGTGACCTCGCCTTGACCTCTGCTATGTGCTCCTGGCCACAGACCAACCCTGGTACGATGAGCCATTCCATTCCTTGCTGCCATTCCCTTCTCTCCAGTTCCCATAGGATCTTCACACAATTAAAACGCCTTAAAAGCTTTCTGTTTTTTTTTTTTTTTTTCTGGGTAAAAACCAAGCTCCTCAGCACAGCCTGCAAAGCCACCAGTGATCCTGCCAGTGGCTAGACTCACTCCAGGCTCATCTTTTTATTATTATTGCTAGAGGCTGGGTGATGGATTCATGCACATTGAAAGGAAATTAATTAGAAAAAGCATTTTAGAGGCCAGGGAGGGACCAGGGGAAGGCTCCAGGGTATATCTGGCCCATCTCCCCAGTCCTGATCAATCGAACCCCAGCAGCAGGCTAATCTACTGGTCAGAGTGTCTGCCCCCCTGGTGGTCAGTGTGCATCATAGCAACTGGTCAAACAGTTGAACGAAAGATTGGACACTTATTAGGCTTTTGTTATATAGGATTATTTATTATTAGTATTGATTTCAGAGAGGAAGGGAGAGGGAGAAAGATAGAAACACCAATGATGAGAGAAATCATTGATCAGCTGCCCTGCACGCCCCACACTGGAAATCGAACTGTGACTTCCTTGTTCATAGGTCCACACTCAAGCACTGAGCTACGTCAGCCAGGCTCACCATGCCCATCTTTGAATACTTCTTTCTAACCAAGATGTACAGTTCCCAGTTCCAAAGGTGTCAATATCATTCACATTTCTAAGTCTTATGCTGGCCTCTCTAGGTTCCGTCTCCAAGGCATTTTGTTGATATATATTTTTATTGATTTCAGAGAAGAAGAGAGAGGGAGAGAGAGATAGAAACATCAATGATGAGAGAGAATCATTGATTGGTTGCCTCTGCACTGGGGATTGAGCCTGCAATCTGGGCTTATGCCCTGACTGGGAATTGAATCCTGATCTCCTGGTTCATAAGTTGATGCTCGATCACTGAGCTGCACAAATTCTACTATAAACTTGGGTAAATAATGAGTTGTCTCTGTGTCTCTCTACCTGCACGAAGGATTAATAGAAAGGAAAGGAGAAGATTAATTACTTAAATTAATATTTATTGAACCAGAACCTGTGCTAGACACTCTTTCATAAATTAACTGAATGACAGACGCAGTATCCGGGCGAGACAGGCTGTCTCCCCTTCCCACAGATGAGGAAAGTGCCGCTCCAGGTAGCTACATGGGTAATTTGGCCAAAGTTGTGAAGCTGGAAGCAGACGTGGGTAATGCTAGAAAGAAAATGGAGCATCCATGTCTTTCAACTGAGTGACGGAGATTTGTCATTCTCATGGCCTCTTCCAGCCTCAGGTCTCAAGGACAAAGGCCTTGCCATGTCCCATGGGGCCAAAGCTGGTGAGCACTGTATTTCACCTCCAGGCTCAGCTCCAGGGTCTCTCCCAGTGCATCCTACAGATTAAGGCAATGATCTCCTGCATTCCTCCTGCACATGTACATGTGTGTGTGTGTGTGTGCACGTGTATGCATGTGTTAATCCTCACCCGAGAATATTTTTTCTCCCATTGATTTTTAGAGAGAGTGGAAGGGAGAAAGGAGGGTGAAGGAGAAAGAGAGAGAGACACATCCATTGGTTGCCTCCCACAGGTGCCCTGACCAGACCTGGAGATCAAACTGGAAACCGAGGTACATGTCCTTGACTGGGAATCAAACCCATGACCCTTTCGTCTGATCTGCGGGCTGACACTCTAACCAATGAGAACAGCCAGGGCCTGCACCTTTATTTCTTACACCTGCCATATGTTGCTAGAGGAATGGGAAGGAATGAGTCTTCCCATTTTAGGTGAGAAAATGGAGGTCAGAGGGACTTACCTAAAGCCTATGGCACCACTCATCAGCAAGAGGCCCCCAGGCCCATGGAGCCCATGGACCCACTTTTCCTCCGCTGGTGGCAGAGGGCAGCTTTAGGGGGGAACTGGCAGTGCAGCCCACAGACGGGCTCTCGTCTGAGGCCTTCCGGTTGCAAAATGACCAGAGTCAAGAAAAAACAAGTGCTGTCACTCAAAAAGAGCAGGTCTTCATGAGGAGTATCCAGTCCAAGCAGCAAAGGGAGCCGGGGAGCTCCTGAGGCAGAATTTCTCTGACCTTTCCCGTCCCTGGTGCCTAGCACAGGGCCAGGGACATAGTGGATACTTAATACATACTGGTTAACTTGAATATGGAACTCAGAAGGAATGAGGCAGGGGAGGGAACTTGAGAGAATTTAGGATTGAGAACTCATTGTGGGAAGAGTGGGTCCAGGCTTGAGACACCAGCACTTGTGCTTCTAGTTTGCTGACGCCAAGCCCAGAGAGAATTCTCTGGAGGGGCGGGGCTGTGCTTCCAGGGCCCTCCGTGTAACCAAGGAGTCTGCTCCGCTAAGAGAGTTATCCTCTCACTCCTGGGCTTGGCCTCCCTTCCTCTCAGCTCCCCAAACCCTTCTCCACCACCATGATGGGATAATTAGATGTGAGAGCTCAGCACAGATGATGCTCCAGTTGCTTAGCAACTAATGGTTTCCATGGAGACCACAAAGCACAGCCTCCAGAGCCATCAGTGAACGGCTTGGCAGGGCAGGGGGAAGACACAACTCTCAGCTCCTTCAGGAATGGGGGGAGGGGGAGCAGAGGGGTGCACCAGGGTTGGGGGACAGGGATTGGGAGGAAAAGGGTGGGTTTAAAGCTACAGGGCCCTCTTATCCCTTTAAGTGATGGTCCGAGCTCTCTGGTCTCCCCTACCCTACTCTGTCCCACTCATAGTTTCAGATGAGGCTGGGGCTTCGGAGTGGGCCCAACACAACCCACCCTGCAATAAACCCAACTTCTTCCCATTTCTACTCTCTGGTTTATGACTGACATGGAGACAGACACTTCCCAAGTCCTAGAGTAAGTATACTCCTAGCTCAGGGACATCCCCGATTTGAAGAGTCCCAGGAAGGTCCACTTCCCCCTGGAGTCCCACCTTCTAGTCAGTTTCCTCCCTGTAAAGTTCCACTCAGTATACAAATATCCTCTTTCGGTTTGTACAAGGACGGTTAGAATCTGATCTAAAAGAGGACAAAGGGCAAGGTGCGAGAAAAGCAGAATTCAGTTCTTTAAGAGGGCAGCCTGTCTGGGAGACAGAGAAAACTTGCCCTGGTCTTCATCAGAGAGGCCGGGGGCGGGGGACCAGGACATACACAGTTCAGAGTGTCTGGCAACTCCCAGTGGGGGCCACTCAGACCAGCATTACCAGTGTTGCCTGGACGCTCCTTAGCAATGCAGGACTTCAGGCCTCACCTTGGACCCACTGAACCTGAACCTGCATTTTAGCAAGATGCTGCCCAGTCGGTGTGGCTCAGTGGTTGAGCATTGACCTATGAACCAGAAGGTCACGGTTCCATTCCTGGCCAGAGTGCATGCCTGGGTTGCAGCATTGATCCCCAGCTGATCCATGATTCTCTCTCATTGATGTTCTCTCTCTGTGTCCTTTGCCCTTCCTCTCTGAAGTCAATAAAAACATATTTTTAGCCGAAACTGGTTTGGCTCAGTGGATAGAGCGTCGGCCTGTGGACTGAAAGGTCCCAGGTTCGATTCCGGTCAAGGGCATGTATCCTGGTTTCGGGCACATCCCCAGTGGGGGGGGAGGGGGGTGCAGGAGGCAGCTGGTCAATATCTCTCACTTCGATGTTTCTGACTCTCTATCCTTCTCCCTTCCTCTCTGTAAAAAACCAATAAAATATATTTAAAAATATTTTTAAATACCTGGAGCAGATGCACGTTAAATTTGGAGGAGCACTGGTCTAAGGCCCCTACTCTTCACTGTCACCCTTGCTTGCACCCAGGCTTTGCCCCACCACAAGGGTAAGGGCATAGCCTCACTGACCCTCACTTTCCTGCAGGATCCTGACCTGCTCTGGGACTGGGGAAGGCAGAAGAGTTCATGGAGCACAAGGACATAGGAAAGCTCTGGTTCCATGGACTGGAGTGTTGTCCCATGAACCAAAGGCCGCCGGCTTGGTTCCCAGTCAGGACACATACCCCGGTGCAGGTTCCATCCCTGGACTGAGCGAGTAGGGGAGGCAACTGCTGGATGTTTCCCTCTGGGATGAATGTTTCTCCTCTCCTTCTCCCTTTCTCTGTCTCTAAAATCACTGAAAACATTCCTTCCGGCGAGGCTAAACAGACACACATCAGCCTCTGCTGTGTCTCTGTCCCCTCCTACAGTGTCCACATCCTACAAGTGACAGCACCTCTTAGAGTCTGTTTCCATGTCTACAAAGGGGAGCTAGTGCCCCCCCTGCCCAGGATGTGGAAGGACAAATGTTGGAGCCTGCAGCCTGGCATCCCCTCTGCTCCCCTCTGCTCACCATTCCGTTTCCCTCAGCACAGGGATCTGGGTGCGGTCAGAGGGGCGATGCGTTTTCATTTTCTCTTACCAGGCCTCTTTGTCTTGTTTCTTCTCAAATAGTTCAACAAAGACTGCTGAGCACAGCTGCCCATGTCCACACTACCCATGCCCACCTCCCTGGTCTCTCCAAAGCCTTTCCTGGCAACCCTTGCCCCCTATCCCTTATACTCCAAGTAACATTTCCCTCTATGCTCCCACAGAAGGACCTGGGCCTCAGGGAACACTCAGAATATATTTTTATTGGTTTCAGAGAGGAAGGGAAAGGGAGAGATAGAAACATCAATGATGAAAGAGAATCATTGATCGGCTGCCTCCTGCACGCCCCCCACTGGGGATCCAGCTTGTGCCCTGACCAGGAATCAACTGTGACCTCCTGGTTCCTAGGTCGACATTCAGCTACTGAGCCACACCAGCATTAGACCCCTTGGTGCTGCTGCCGCACGACCAGCTTCCATCCTCGCAGCCAAAGCCTCAGAGTTGCTCTCTTCTTCCTGAGCCCAGGGCACCCTCAGAGCTCGCTGCCTTGGAGACCTCTCACGACCAGGGGAGCCATCCCCCACAGGCTGGGCTCCAGATACACAGGCAGCAAAACCAGGGGTGCCCTTCCAGGTGTGGATCGCAGAAGAAGGGAGGATTTCCACCCCTTCCCCCAGCCCCAACCCCGCCCCTTAGTTACTGCCACCCCCCATTCCCTCCCACCCACCCCCAACACCTCCTCACGCAGCTGACTAAGCCACCAAGTTGCTTACTCAGGGCCTGAGGGCCAGCTCCCCATCCTGAAAAACCTGTCTGCCCACCCCGGGCTGAAAAGCCCAAGGGGCAGGTTGGGCAAGATTCCTCTCCAGCCCCTCCCACCCCAGGACAAAACCCGCAGCCCCAGGGACAAGGCCTCACTTGCCTCCAGAAGCCCCAGCTGTCAGCATCCATTCCAGCTCCCAGCCCAGCTATGGCATCCTTGCTACCCAGCCGGATCTTGCCCTTGACTCTGGTCCTGATGGTTATCTTGGCCCCAGGGGCTGCAGGTCTCTGCCTTTTGGGGGGAGGAGGGCTGGGCTTGGACAGGGCAGTGCCCCCTGTGCCTTCCAGACTCAGAAAGAGGGGCTCATCTGGCCAATCGGGGTTGGGGACTGGCCATGGCAGTGACTGGTCATTGGTCACTGAAGCCATCGACCACTGAGCCCAGTGCACATTCTTGTCCTCGTCCTGGCCCAGGAGGCAGAGCTGCCTGGGGATGGGCCTGAGGCTGGAGTAGGGGTGAGGCTGGGTCCGCTGGATCTGCATGTTTGTAGGGTACCCAGCTTCTGCAGCCCAGGTCTGCCACCTGGTGGTCGGACCAGCAAAAGTCCGTGTTCTGCCAATGGACCGCAGGGTGGGAGAGGCACCTGGTGGGGCGGGTGAGGGGGAAACAGGTTTGACAGTGTGGGGGCCACCTAACTTCTCCCTGGCCCCTCAGCAGTCTTCAACATCTCAAGTCTCTCTGGCCTGCTGTCCCCGGCGCTAACGGAGAGCCTGCTGGTTGCCTTGCCCCCCTGCCACCTCACAGGGGGCAACGCCACCCTGATGGTCCGGAGAGCCAATGACAGCACAGGTCTGCTCCCCTGTCCCTGGCATCCCGGTCCCTTCCCAGAATGCCCCCAGCGTGTCTGCTCCCATGCCCCTTTTCATCGACCAACCCTCTGCTGGGCCCGCACTGTAAACTCAACCCACCTTTCACCCCGATTTCCCGAGCAGTGGTGACATGTGGCTTTGTGGTGCCCTCCTGCCGTGGGCGAAGGGAGTTGGTGAGTGTGGTGGACAACGGAGCTGGCTTCATGGTCACCCGGCTCAGCGCATACCAGGTGACAAACCTCGCGCCAGGAACCAAATACTAGTAGGTGCCAGGTCCAGGCCTGGGCCCTGGGACAGTGGGCGGTCGTAGTGGGACATGGTCACTTTGGGGAGAAAGGTCATAGCTAAAGGGCTCATAACTGGGCCTCTCCAGCCAATCAGTCATTCTCTCTCATCATTGATGTTTCTCTCTCTCTATCTCCCTCTCCCTTCTCTCGGAAATCAATAAAAATATACTTAAAAAATAAAAATAATAAAAAAGAACAGGCCACTCCTGGAGGAGGCACCGTGGAGGCAAATGGAGAGGCCTGGCTGGGCTCCCTCTTCTCCCAAGTCCCAGACACTCTCTCCTTTCTCTCCTAACCCCACAAAAGCATCTCCTACCGGGTGAGGAAGGGGACAGCTACTGAGTCCAGCCAAGAGATCCCCATGTCCACCCTTCCTCGTGAGTAACCTGCTCCCTCTCAGCTCCAGCCACACACGCCCCCCCCCTGCTCTGGCCCTTCTCGGCACTGCCGGCCCCCTTGGAATCCCCTCTATCCTAGCACTGAGCCCTGGGCATTTTATTTGTTTATTTTTAATTGAGTAATTTAAGAGAGAGAGATTGTTGCTCCACTTATTTACACACTCATTGGTTGCTTCTTGTATGTGTCCTGACTGGGGATGGAATACACACCCTTGGCATATTGGGGCAACATTCTAACAAATCCAGCCTTGGGCATTCTCACTGTGTTGGCTCATCTTCCTGCTAAACTGAAGGTTCTCTGTGGGAGGACCAGTTCCAATTGATTGCTGTAGCCTCCGAGAGTGACGCCGGAGTTGCTCCCTAGACTGTTACTGGGTAGATATCTGGATCCCTTGGATGGCCTGGTGCTGGGTGAATAGACCAATGAAAGGGTACTGAGTGGAATGGCTGGAGGAGGCAGCAAGCTGAGTGTCTGGGGCGGCTGCCTGCCCTCAGACCTCCCTGCTTTCCCCCACAGGACGCAAGGTGTCCTCCATCGGGCTGGGGATGGCCCGCACGGGGGGCATGGTGGTCATCACGGTGCTGCTCTCCGTCGCCATGTTCCTGCTGGTTGTGGGCTTCATTGTGGCCCTGGCACTGGGTGCCCAGAAGTGAGGAGGCCAAATGGGCACAGGGGGCTGGGCCAGGAGGTTGGCACTGACCAGCTCTCCAGCCCAGAGCTGGGCCTTTGCTCCTGACAAGCTGGCCTGTTCCCCCTCCTGGTCTGGCTCCTTGATGTCTTAGCTCCCCTCATCCTCCTCCCTCTGCTCCTCCCCTTGTCTCCAGGCCTCCCTTTCCCTGCTCTCCCTGTCCTCTTCCTCACCCTGCTCCTGTCACAGTGGAGTTTCCTCCGCTTTCACTTCTTTAATTGCCTCCAACAATTCACCAGTGCACTGAGCTCCTACAATAAAGGGGCTCTGGCCGATGTGGATTTGTTGGTTGGGGATCCTGTGCCCCAGGTTGTGGGCTCGATCCCCAACAGGGGATGGGCATGAGGCAGTCGATCCATATTTTGCTCTCATCTCTCTCTCTCTCTCTCTCTCTCTCTCTCTCTCTCTCTCTCTCTTCCTTTCCCTTCCTCTCTTCCTGAAAATCAATGAAAAGTTTTTTGTTTTTTTAAAATAAAGCCTGGCTGGTGTGACTTAGTGGTTGAGTGTTGACCTATGAACCAGAAGGTTCTAGTTCAATTCCAGGTCAAGGGCACATGCCTGGATTGTGGGCTCCATCCCAAGTAGTGGGCACGCAGGAGGCAGCCAACCCATGATTCTCTCTATCATTGATGTTTCTCTCTCTCTCCCTCCCCTTCCTCTCTAAAATCAATAAAAATACGTTAAAAAAACAATTAATTAATCAATCAATTAATTAATTAAGTCAGCTGCTGCCTCTGCTGCATGTGTTCCCGTCTGTGCCCCCACTTTGTCCTGAGGCTACAGATTCTGCGTCTAGGCCGCAGGAGCTTCCAGCCCCCTCTCCGCCCCATACCTCAGCTCCAGAGGAGACCGGAAGGAGCCAGAGGAGGGAATTCAGGAGTCAGAGTCCTCAAACCCACACCTAACTGTGGGGTTGTGCATCCTCTGCAGCGAGCCCCCCAACCAGGGGCTGGTGTGCCATGAGAGGACAGAGAGGCCACAAGGCCTGGGGGTGATTGGCGTGGGCACCAGCTGGCAGAGGCAGGGGAAGCGTCGGGGAAAAGGATTGGAGGCTCTGACTAGGGAAAGACAGAGGGCCACCAGGGGGAGACCCAAGACCAGGATCCTGGAGGGGGGACTGGAGAAGAGCTAGAGGGGCTCTGGAAGAGGGAGCAGGTGTGGAGTAACCTGGTGGGCAGAGACAAGAGTGGGGCATGTGGTAACTGAGGGAAAGAGCAGGAGTAGTCGCCCTCACTCAATTAAAAAAAATGTTCCCCTGCATGCTCCTCAACCAGGGCCAGGGCTGGGGAGGAGCCTGCAACAGAGGTACTTGCCATTGAGCAGAATCGAACCTGGGACCCTTTGATCTAAAGCGAGTGTTCAATCCAGTGAGCCAAACCTGAAAAGCAAAATGGGGACAGGGAGGATTTGCAACCTAGTTCAGTATCTGATTAAAACTGTAGTCTGACTTCCCTACTCTGACTGACTGGGGCGGAGCTGCCAAGACCCTCAAGGACCACCACAGGAGATATATAGGTCAGAGGCTCCCCAATGAGTTCAGTTCAGGCTTTGGATCCAGAATTCCCCTGGACTAGCAGATCTGCGAAATAAAGGTTACACTTTCCTCCCTCAGAGTTGGCTGATCCTTCTGCTGTGTGTTCTGCCGTAACAGTCTGACCAGGAATAGAACCATGGCTTCCTGGTTCATAGGTAAATGCTCAACCACTGAGCTACACCAGCCAGGCCAGAAAACAAACTTCTCAGTTGATTTTTATAGAAATAGAGGGAGAGAGAGTGGGAGGGAGACATTGATTTGTTCATTTATTTATGCATTCAATGGTTGCATTACTGTATGTGCCCTGACCTGGGATGGAACCTGCAACCTTGGTGCATTGGGAGGATATTTCAACCAACTGAGCTACTTGGCCAGGGCCAAAATCAAATTTTCATAAAAGATATTATTGGGCCCTGGCCTGTGTGGCTCAATAGATAAGAGCATCAGCCCGTGGACCAAAGGATCCTGGATTCTATTGCAGTCAAGGGTACGTACTTTGGTTGCAAATTCCTCCCTGGCCCTGGCCCTGGCCAGACTTGTACAGGAGGCAACCAATCTATATGTTTCTCTCACATCGATGTTTCTCTAGATCTTTCCCTCTCTCCCCCACTCTCCCTAAAATTAATGGGAATATATCCTCGGGTGAGGATTAACAACAACAAACAAAAGGTATTATTAAGACAATGTCCTCATTTCTGATTTCCTAGTTATGTAAGCCAATATCCTTGTTTTAAGGAATACATACTGAAGTCTTTTATGGTAAAGAGGCATGATGTCTGCAAATACTCTTAAACAGTTCAGAAAAAAATACTATACATGTATATCGGGAAAGAAAAATTAAATGTGGTTAAATGTCAGAATGTAATTGCTGAATTACAATATTTAAGTATACAGGGGTTTTTATAGTATCCTTAGGATTTTTCTAAAATTTTTAAATTATTAAAAACAAAATTTAAGCCTGGCCAACATGGTTGAGTGGGTGAGCATTGACCTATGAACCAAGAGGTCACAGTTCGATTTTCGAAAGCTCCATCCCCAGTGTGGGGCATGCAGGAGACAGCCGATCAATGATTCCCTCTCATCATTGATGTTTCTCTCTCCCTCTCCCTTCCTCTCTGAAATCAATAAATTAAAAAAGAAAAGAAAAAGAGCACCATTTAATCCCATCTCCACAATGTTCTACAGATTCGATCTTGGATAAGCCTTTCTCTCTCTCTCTCTCTCTCTCTCTCTCTCTCTCTCTCTCTCTCTCTCTCTCTCTCTCTCTCTCTCTCTCTCTCGGAGTCATTCTTAAACGGTAGAGGAACCTAATGAAGTCAGAGGTCTGTGCAAACAGCGTGGGGAGGGGACCGGAGCGAGCTCCCGGCCAGAGGGGCCGGCGCAGGTCTGGAGGTGGAGGCCATGGCCCAGGGCCCCATTCAATCAGCTCCGGGATTTGCAGCGGCTGCGGTCCGCCTCAGTCTCTCTGCCTCCCACGAGCCGGGCTCCTCCTGAAGGTGGACGTGCGGCCGCAGCGCCTGGACCTCTGGGCCGGCCTCCACGGCCAGGTCCCAGGGCTGCTGGACTGGGACATGGGCAACGAGTGCTTCCTGGCTGGCACCACCGCGCACCTGCCCCCAGCGGAGCAGAACCGTGAGCCTGCGTGGGGAACGTGGGCGTAGGCGGGGGTTCGTGGGGCAGGGCCAGGGGCTTGGAGTTGGGGGCACGCCCCTGTAGCTAGAGGCCCCTGCCCGGAGCAGGACCCGCCCCTGGGTGCCAGCAGCTTGGCCTGCCCGCCAAGCCGCCCAGGCCTTCCAGGCCCTTTGCCATTGCTCCTGGGCGCACAAGGGTTGGTCATTTTTCTTCTGCGAATATAACGCGATGACCGGTTCCGACGGTGGCTGTGACCCTGCCTGTGACCCGCGATCTGGCACTGAGAGGGCGCCCCGCGGGCTGAGGGAAACCGGCGGGGCTGGTGGAACCTCAGGTGCAGGGAGTGGAGGCATCACCTTAAATTCTCTGGGAGCCATGGCCACCTGTTGGGGCAAAAGACTCAGATTAACTCGCTTTCTGCCCCTCCCCTCCCCCGTCAGTCACCGCCCCCACCCTGCCCCTTCCACTGGTCCTGTGTCTCTTTTAACAACTGATTAGCATTCTTTTGTGTTTATAGGTTACCCTCTTTTACGTAATGCTCATTGTTCCCCCTATCACCTTGTTGTTTTGTTTTTGTTTTTTGTTGAGGACTCTTCCTGGTTCTCTTGCTGTGTCTTCATGTGGCAGAGAAAGGGGTTTCTATTTTTTTTAATCTACTTTTATTGATTTCAGAGAGGAAGGGAGAGAGAGAGAAACATCAATGATGAGAGAGAATCATGGATCCAGTGCCTCCTGCACTCCACACACTGGGGTTGGAGCCCACAACGCAGGCATGTGTCCTGATGGGGAAACAAACCATGACCTCTTGGTTCATAGCTCAATGCTCAACCCCTGAGACACACGGGCTGGTGATATCACATTTCCTTGGAGAGCTGTTCAGGTTACTAACTAGACATGGTCCACCATGTGTTACTGCTGTGCAGTGGCCTACCCTCTGCATATGCTCACTTTTGCACTTTAGGTCTCCTTACTCAAAGAGACCCAATTGCCTCCAACTCTTAGCCACCATAGCAGTGCTGATGGCCATTCCCTTGTGGTCAATATTTTGAGAGAGATTTAGTGAGAGCCCCAGTTTGCTAGGCACAGTTCATGATACATAAGGAAAGAAACAGACAAGCTTTCATGGAGCCTACATTGTTCTGGTACAGACAACCCGCTAGTTATGTACTCACTAGTGTGTCAAACAGGGAAAGGCACAGTAAGAAGGGCTGGCAGGGAGTGGAAAGGGGGAACAGGTAAGGTGGCGGCCAGTACAGTTTAAACAGGGCACCGGGTTGGGCTTCATTGGGAACATCATAATATTTGAGTATTGAGTGGAAGGAGGTGAGATAGGGAGCCAAGAGAACCATATTTAGAGGGAGTGTCCCAGGCAGCAAGAATTGCCAGCACAAAAGCCACCAGGAAGGCATGTGCTTGGAGGGTGAGGAGCAGTAAGGAGGCCCGTGATGCTGAGTGAAGGAAAAGAGAGAGGAGCATAATGTGGCATGGAAACCAGGAAGAGCTGCCTTCCACTTTAAGGATGTTGGGGTTGACTCTGAGTGAGATGTGGCGTGGTTGGAAGGTTTTGAGCAGTGGGGAGATAGTCACCAGCACATGAGCATGTGACCTGTACAGGAAACACTTAGGTTATAGAGGACTGGAGAAAAACCAAGCAATGCTTAGAGAAATGGAGTTACACAGCTTTATTACACCAGCAGACTCAGAGGAGTTGCCTCTCAAATTCTGAGCAAAGCAATCTATCTAGTGGAATCTTTTCCTTTATAACTTTTTGGCTTCTTTGTCCCCCAAATATGGATGGGACTTCTGGACCTTTCGGGGGCTTTGCAAAAAGCCCCATGCATGGGGATGGGGTTCATGAGACCACACCTAAGGGCCTGGCCTGGTGCCAGCACTAACAGCCCTCCTGGGGGTTGTGAATTGTTTTATGATTTATGGCTTCTGTAACATGTAAGCAAACAGGCAACAAATCTTGAGAGCCCAGACTGCAGGAAAGGGGCACTAGGTAATATTTTCCCATCTGGGTTACACTGTTCGGCTTGAGGAAATTCCCTTAGAGGGAATCAGATGTTATAGAATGAAGTTGCCTTTAGCCTTCTCACTTAATTAAATGTGCTGCTATAACTGTCTTGAAAATTTTAATAATTTTTTAACAAGGAGCTCCACAAGTTATGTAGCTGGTCCGGCATTATCTATATTCTAAAAAGATCACTGTGGCTGCTGTGTGTGTGGGTACATTGTACGTATAAAAAAACTAGGCCCTAGCCGGTTTGCCTCAGTGGATAGAGCATTGGCCTACAGACTGAAGGATACCAGGTTTGATTCTGGTCAAGGACATGTACTTTAATTGCAGGCTAGATTCCCAGCTCTGGTAAGAACCCATCTATGTGTCTCTCTCACAATGATGTTTCTCTCTATATCTCCCCCTCCTTTACACTCTAAAAATCAATGAAGCCCAACTAGTGCGGCTCAGTGGTTGGATTTCTACCTATGAACCAGGAGGTAAGGGTTCAATTCTCAGTCAGGGCACATGCCCTAGTTGCAGGCTCTATCCCCAGTAAGGGTCATGCAAGAGGCAGCCAATCAATGATTTTCTCTCATCATTGATGTTTCTCACTCTTCCTTCTTCTCTGAAATCAATAAAAGTACATTTTTAAAAATCAATGGGAAAATACTCTCGGGTGAGGATTAACACACACACACACACACAATCAGGATCCTAGAAACCAGGAGACTAGTTACTGGAAAGCTATTATAGTTGTTCAAACAAGAGATGATGCTAGACTGGAACTCCAGGAGGGTAGTAGAGGATGAGGTGAGAAGGTAGAACCAGCTAGGTTTGCTGGTAGAGTGGATATGTGGTGTAAGAGATGTTAGAGGATGATTCCTCCCAAGTGTTTGGCTACATAAGTGGAAGGATGGAGTTGCTTTCTACTGAGAGAAGCTTTGGCAGAACAGGTTTAGGAAGAAACTAGGAATGCTGTTCTGGACAGGCTGAGTTGAAATATTTTTTCCATGTCCAGGTAGAAATGTTGAGTAAGCAGATAAATATATGCCTGGAGTTCTGGAGGTGTGAACTGCAGATAGCAATTTTGAGAGTCTTGTATAGAGGTGAGAATAGAAAAGAGAGAAGGAACAAGGATGAGCCCTGGGGGTATCACATTGTGGTTCCTTTAGGTCTCTGAGTTTACAAGACCACCATGCAGGCCTCGCCTTGGCTGTCAGGTTAGCATGTGGCCCCTTCTGTCCATGATAGCAATGAACCATGCACACAGGAAGAAGGAAACACGTTTCTGGCTAAAGAAACAGCTTGTAGGAAGGCCTGGCATCAAGAATATGGTCTGTGGGAGATGGTGAAGGCCCTGGGAAGAATGACTCCACCCATGAGCAGTCAATGTTGGACATTTTCAAGGAGTATCTTTAGACTTGGCCCGAAGGCAATGGAAAACTGTTTCAAAGCTTTACCACAGGCTGACAAGATTGGGTTCATAAGTTAGAAAGATCAAACTGTAATATGATCAAATTAAAGAAAAGGGGATAAACTGATAACCCAAACGTTTGGATTATGGCTTGGACTAGGATGATCAGACTTGGTCATTGATTGGCTATGGCTGTCGGGAAAGAGAAGAGTCAAAAGCAATTTCTAAGTGCCTGGCCTGAAAGGCTGGGTAAGAGGTGGGGCCACGTGCTGAAATGGAATCCAGGAGGAAGATGTAGTTTTTGTTTTGTTTTGTTTTGTTTTTTTTTATTGGAGTTTAGTTTTAGAAATGATGTTCAGACCTAGCTTTGGCTCAGTGGATAGAGCATCAGCCTGTAGACTAAAGGGTCCTGGGTTTTATTCCAGTCAGGGCGTTGCTGGGGTTATGGGCACGATCCCCAGGAGTGGGAGCGAGGCATGCAGGAGGCAACTGATCAATGATTCTCTCTCATCATTGATGTTTCTATCTCCCTCTCTGAAATCAATAAAGATATATATTTTAAAAAGAACGACTAGAGAAGTCTGGGTAGAGGTGTGAACGTTTATTATCCTGGTAGAAGGTGACGAAGCCACAGGCACCAATCAGATCCTTCAGGAACAGTGTGCACAGTGTGAGAAGAGAAGGATGCAAAGGTGCATGAGGTCTGAGATGTAAGAAAAAACTAGTAGAACATGGGGTCATATCTCCCCACGCAGGGCTCATGGCCCCATCCCACAAGCCTGGGCCACAGTGTCAGACCCTCTCATCTGTCTTTTGCCAGTTGCCAGATACAGACTGCGTGTGGTTGAGCCACCACTGCCTGTAAGGAAAAGGCCCACCCCTGATGAAGATGGTGAGTGTGGGAGTGAGCAGTGACCCCAAGGCTAGGCTGGACCCCAACGCCATGAGCTAAGGCGTCCAACCTGCTTTCTCCCTGCACAGCTCCAGACACTGAGCCCAACTTGTGGATGTGGGTGAACCCCAATATCGTGTTTCCCCCTGGAAAGCTGGAGATCTCACAGCCCAGGAAAAGGGAGGGCCTGACCAGCATACTCCCCTCCCCTCTACTGCCCCCTAAAGAAGAAGACTGTGCCCACTGCTCAGAGGCCGAAGTGGGGGAGCTGCTGCCCGCGTCTACCGGGGAGCAGTCTCCCCCTCCAAAGCAGTCCCCTTCTTCCCCCAGCAGCTCAGAGGTGGAGTCTCTGGGATTGCAGGTGGGGTGGGCAAAGGGATGATGTATCGCAGAGTTCTGGGGTTCAGGGATCTCACAGGGTTAATGGGCTCAGAAATCAGCTGTGCCCCTGGGTTGGAGACCAGTCCAGATGGTAGCCCTGCACACGGCCCCTTCCTGCCACTGCAGCGAGGAGAGGCCATGGAGCAAGGACAGTCCCTACTCTGTACTCCTCTAGCTCACAGAAGAGGAGGAGGCTAAGGACCAGCATGACAGCTCCTCTGTGGCTCTCCCTCACAAAAGGGCCCCCCTCCAGAGTTGGAGGCTCCGGCAAACCACCAGCCAGAAGGGGAGTCCCTGGCCCCGGCCCCCTCTCAATTACTTCCACCTCATAGCACTGGCACTGAGAAACAGCCCCCCCCTGTGGCCTCCACGTGCAGCAGATCTACAGTTTCACCCGGTACGTGCCTGCCAGGCTGTGAGAAGGGGCGGGGGTGAGGGTCCTGGTCTGAAACCTTCCAGTCCACTCAGAACCTTGCTGCCACCTGTATTTTACCATCCGGATCCGAGAGAACAGGTGTTCTCATGCTTCCTCCCCAGGCTGGTTCTACATAGTCCCTAGATGTGTGTCCACACATCACATGTAGGGAAGATACCCACCTTAACCCACTCTCTCATTCAAAAACTCAACTCTTTTTTACATCTTAGTTCTTTTTAAAAAAATATATTTGTATTGATTCTGAGAGGAAGGGAGAGGGAGAGAGAAACATCAATGATGAGAGAGAACATTGACTGGCTGCCTTCTGCACACCCCCCACTGGGGATCGAACCCACAACCTGGGCATGTGCCCTTGACCAGAATCAAACGGTGACCTCCTGGTCGATGCTCAATCACTGAGCCACACTGGCCGAGTTTCATCTTAGTTCTTTAAAACATAAATTCCCCTGGGTGACAAATTCATTTCCCTCTAAAGATCATCTAGTATAAAGCCTGGGTTCTCCAACAGTCTCCCCCTACTTTCCCTGTGGACAGTATTGCTGAGTACAACTCCCCCTATCCCAGGGGCACATGGCTGAGAAGGGATTCACCTGGAGCTTTGGTAGTCATGTACACACGAGTGTGGGGAGTTTCTCAGACCTTTTCCTGTATCAGAAGAACCTTGGAACATTCACCCTCATGTGGTTCCCCTCTTCCAAGTGCCTCTTCCAGGAGTTGGTTGGTCTAATTTATGCTCTGTTGCTGTTGCAAGTCAAGGGACTTTTCATTCTCAGAGGGAGGGAGGCTAGGGAGCTTAGGGATGGGGCAGACAAGGGCCTCGTTTAGATGGGGGTTTGTGCCCAGCATATAGCAGATGGATGTTTCAACCAGCAGAGCCTTCCCCTGGAGGGAGGGCTGAGGGTCCTGGCCCCTGGGGAGCCAGGCCTAGGTGACCGCACCTCTCTTACTTGCCCCTTCCTCAGACAGCATTTCCCCTTCTTCCGGACGGCTCCCGAGGGCTGGAAAAACACTATCCGCCACAACCTCTGCTTCCGTAACAGCTTTGAGAAGGTGCCAGCCAGCACGCAGACGGCGAGGGCTGGCTCCTGGCCGCGGGCCTGCCTCTGGAAGCTGACGGAGGAGGGCCGCCGCCGCTTCCAGGAGGAGGCCCGGGCCTTGGCCTCTGTGCATCTGGCAAGGATCCGGCAGTGTATGAGCCAGCCAGGTGCGAAGCCACCTCACAGTGTGTGTGTGGGGGTGGTATGTGAAGATCTTGGCCCGAGGCTAGATGTGCAAGGAAGGAAACACACCATGGGGAGTAAGGGGAGAGAATAGCAGGATCTGAGATTGGGGGGTGGGAGGGTGGCTGCCTAAAATGGGACCCACCCACAAGTTGGGACTTGTGATCCAGGGAGTTGATGGGGAAACAGCTCAGATACAATTGGTCCTACTCACAGGCTAGCAGCCTAGGGACACAGTGGCCACAGTGTCGGGGCCTGGCATGAGTGACCGTGTGCAAAAGGGGTGTTTTCTTTGCCTGGACACCAGGAATGTTCTGAGGCTCTTCTGATCTAGGAAGAGGGCTGAGAAACTCCTCATGCTCATGCCATGGCACGTGGGCCTTCAGGGAAAAGACTGCCTGTGAGGGCTCCAGGCTCCTCAGCTCCTTTGACTCTTCCTCTCTTATAGATGTGATGCCCTTCCTCTTTGACCTGTAAGTCCAAGAAGCGAAGTCAACGTGTGCCTTATTAAAGTTCCAGCAGCAGCCTGTGTGTGTGGTCTCTGAGGATGAGGGGTGGGGAGGGGGAGAGGTGAGCTCTGAGGTTGGGAATGGGGTGCCCCCAGAACTGACGGATGTCCCAGAGGCAATGGGGCAGTGGTCTAGTGTGCAGCAAGGGCTCCCATAGTGTTTCTTTCCTCAAAGGAAGAAAATGTTTCATCCTCTTTGGAATCCTGGAGTAATTCCCATTTTTCCTTTTAAAATATATTTTTATTGACTTCAGAGAGGAAGGAAAAGGGAGAGATGGAAACATCAATCATAAGAGAGAATTACTGATCAGCTGTCTCCTGCACACCCACCACTGGGGACCAAGCCCACAGTGCCCTGACCAGGAATCAAACCCTGACCTGGATCATAGGTCAACACTCAACCACTGAACCATGCCAGTCAAACACAATTCCCGCTTTTCTGGGAGATGACGATAGTCTTGGGAGATGCTATTTTGTAGCAGCCAGCCTGCAAAAGACCCCCCAAAAGCACTACCCACTCAGGAGCAGCGAGAAGGTGAGAGGAAACACTTCTTTGGAAAAGGGAGTAGTCAGGCTCCTTTTGCCCATAAACACGGGTGGGACTGCAGGCTGGGTGCCTGGACTGCCTGCCCCGTGCCACTCAGCCTCACCACACCTTCAGCAAAAGCCAGAACATGTGGTTCCAGTCCTTAGTGCTGCAGACGCAGCCGGGGGTGACTTTCCTGGGCATGGGAGGCTGTGCTCAGGGCTAGGCCAGCTGCCAACCTCAGGTCTGAGGGAATTAGGGGGCAAGTAAGAAAGGCACGTGGTCAGCCCGGCCAGTGTGGCTCAGTGGCTGTGTATCAACCTATGAACCAGGAGGTCACGGTTCAATTCCCGCTCAGGGCACGTGCCCAGGTTGTGGGCTCCATCCCCAGTGTGGGGCATGTGGGAGGCAGCCAATCCATGATTCTCTCTCATCATTGATGTTTCTCCCTCTCCCACTCCCTCTCCCTTCCTCTCTGAGATCAATAAAAAGTATTTTTTTAAAAAAGAAAGAAGAACAAGGCTCCGAGCTATGTCTGGATGCCACAGACATTAGGATAGTGCCTGAGGCAATGGGTTTCCCCCAGGGCTGAGCTAATTGGTCTCATTTCCTCCCGCTTTCCCTTCACCCACCGTAGGCCTGCACAGAAACATGGCTCTCCCACAGACACTCCTCCAGGGGCCTGGGCACCTCCTGGAGGTGGCAGGGGTGGTGCTTGAATTGAGAGAATGGATTCCCTGGTACAGGGGCCTCCCTGGACCTACAGGCAGTTGGGGCTGAGGTGGTATCCCCTCTGCCCCTCCCCGCCCTGCGTGCAGGCCCAGCACTGGGTGTCTGTTCGGAAGGACCCACCTCAGGCTGGCACCTCTCTGAACTGGAACGTCTGGTCAGGAAGATAAGCTCACATTGCCTTTCTTTGTGCCAGAGTGGAAAACCAGGGGATGGAGTAGAGCTTCGTGCTGAGTACGGTTCACAGTGGAAGCAGAATGAATGGTCCTTGCTCTCCTATTCATTGTGCCATCTCGTCACGAAGCCTCCTGTCCAGGAGGCTGCTGGGCTGGTCACAGCCTGGATCGACTCTTTGGACAGCACAGCTCTCAGTGGCCACCTGTGTCTCAACATACTGGCCTATTCTCAGCACGGTTTTTCAGCTTTTCTGAACTTTGTATCTGTTTTTAAAAAGAATATATACATATGTGTGTGTGTGTGTGTGTGTGTGTGTGTGTGTGTGTGTGTGTATTTTGGAGAGGAAAGGAAAGGGAGAGATAGAAACATCAACGATGAGATCCCTACTGGGATCGAGCCTGCAACCCGGCATGTGCCCTAACTGGGAATCGAACCATGACCACCTGGTTCACAGGTTGGCACTCAACCACTGAGCCGCTGGCAGGGCTGAACTTTGGTGTCTTTTGTATGCAAAATGGGGATACTAAAAATGCAGACTTTATTTAAGATCTAAATAGAAGGGGGGGAAAGTGCGAAGTTCCGTATCCAGCATATTAACTTTGAGTACTTACAATGGAGTAGACATCATTGACATACATTTGCAGGCTTAATTCGTAAAGCTGCCTTCAGGAGTATATACAATTTTTCTTGTCATGTCTTTGAATGTGATAGTCATTATGGTCCTAATTAAGGAGTAGCCTTCATTTCCTGTCATTAATTCGCCCCTAATCCTTTGCAATCTGCCTCACCGTGAAACCATGGGATTCCTGGAAAGGCACAGTCGTGCCCTCCCAGACCAACACCCCTGCCTTTGAAGAAAGTCCCGTTTGCTTGATTTGCACAGTCTGGCCACATACCACGTCCACAGCGCATGAGCGGAGGGGAACCGCGAAGGTCCGCGCAGCCGCAGACGGGCCCGCCCCGCCCCGCCCCTAGGGGTGAGGGGTCACGGGTTGCGTAGGATCCGCAGCGCAGCGCTTTCCCGCTTCCGGGCAATGGCTCCCGCGCAGCGCTGCTCTCTGTGCCGCCAGACCTTCTTCTGCGGCCGCGGGCACGTCTACAGCCGCAAGCACCGGAGACAGCTGCAGGTGGCTTTGGACCGGTTCCTGCCCCAGGTGCGGGCGAGCGGCTGGAGGGCGGCGGGAGGCTTGGGAACAGGGCGCGCAGACCAGTGAGGACCCGATGGGATTGGGGGGGTCTCGCTTGGGTGCCCCACTCTCGCTACCACCTGGCCTCCTCCAGTCATCTCGCCGCTCCCGCAGGTGGAAGCCGCCCGCAAAGCTGTCTGCTCGGCGCAGGTGGAGCGGTACATGCCGGAGCACGAGCGGCGCTGCTGGTGCCTGTGCTGCGGCTGTGAGGTGCGCACACATCTCAGCCACGGGAACCTGACCGTGCTGCACGGGGGGCTGCTGGAGCACCTGGCCAGGTGAGGTCCGGCCGGGAGCCTCCTCGGGCCTGGCCGCCTGCACACGTGGGAGGGAGGATCTGATCAGGGGGATGGATGGCCACCCTATACAGCAGCGATTCTCAACCTGTGGGTCGCGACCCTTTGGGAGTCGTCGCCTAAGACCATCGGAAAATGCAGATATTTACATCACGATGCGTAACAGTAGCAACATTTCATGGTTGGGGGTCACCACCACATGAGGAACTGTATGCAAGGGTCGCGGCCTTAGGAAGGTTGAGAACCACTGCTATAGAGGTTGCCTGCCCTAAGGAATAAGAGGACTTTGGGCTGCCATGATCCCAGCGGTGTGGGTGGTCTCATTGGGAAAGCCAGCAGGGCAGCCAGCTCAAGATCACCTCCTCAGGTTCTCGCATTTTAGTTGAGGACGGAGACTGGACATCTGGATGAAACTATTGACTGTTTCTCTGCCAGCCTTGACCAGAGGCAGAAACCCAGATGTCAGTTGGAATTACTTATCTAATGCCTGGCTAATACCTGAGCAATAGTCTATAATCTATCATTGAGATTATCCATATTCTCCATTCTCAGCCCAGAGCATAAGAAAGCAACAAACCGATTTTGGTGGGAGAACAAGGCTGAGTTTCAGATAAAAGAGAAGTTTCTCATCTCCCCTCAGGATTATGCACAGTAAGTTGCTGCTTATGAAGGACCAGGTGGCAGATGTGAATTCTCTGGGTCTGTGTCAAGTACTAGAGCTTCCTCTTAGTTGGAAAGTTTAGTAAAGAATTTATACGTGTCTATTGTCTTCATAGGACTCATTACTCTAGGTACTATATTGGACAAGAGTCTTTGAGAGGTTTATAATCTAGTTGTGGATGGGATTGACAAATGGGATATAGCAAATAGAGAGCAATAGGTAGTAAAGTTGGACTAATCAATGAAGTGTGGCACAGTGAATACATAGTGCCCACCCAGCACGCACTTGTAATAATTTTAGACTCACTGGCCTCTGAAGGGCCCTTAGAAATGGAAGTGCAGGAAGCTAGTCAGCCCAGAGGGAGTGTGAGTCTGGCTCCCTCCAGGGAAGGACACAGGCAGCCCCATGACACCACTTGTATCGGGGACCATATTCAGATTATGGATGTGGAGCCGTTCTAGAGAAGCTCATGGTGTCTAGTGTCTATTATTCCATTCTACTCAGTGTGGAGATTAATGAGGGAATGATAAGAAATACTTAAATCCGCCAAAACGGGTTTGGCTCAGTGGATAAAGCGTTGGCCTGTGGACTGAGAGGTCCCAGGTTCGATTCTTGTCAAAGGTATGTACCTTGGTTGTGGGCACATCCCCAGTAGGAGGCGCGCAGGAGGCAGCTGATCGATGTTTCTCTCATCGATGTTTCTAACTCTCTATACCTCTCCCTTCGTCTCTGTAAAAAAATCAATAAAAATACATTAAAAAAAAAAAGAAAAGAAAGAAATACTTAAATCCGCCCTAGCTGATTTGGCTCAGTGGATAGAGTGTCAGCCTGAAGGGTCTCCAGGTTCAATTTCAGTCAAGAGCACAAGCCCTGGTTTACGGGCTCGATCCCTAGGAGGGGATGTGTAGGAGGCAGCCAATCAATTCTCTTTCATCATTGATATTTCTCTCTCTCTCCTTTTCCCTTCCTCTCTGAAATCAATTAAAAAAATATTAAAGACCCAACACTTAAAAAAAAAGAAAAAAGAAATGCTTAAATCCCACTACCTGCCTTCATACCTGTGGCTCAGACTAGGGGTTGGGAATCTGAGGCCAAAAAGCACTCATATCTCATTACCTGACCCAGCCACATAGGGGTTTGGGTGGGTGACTGAAGGATAGTTAATCAAAAAAGTTTAAGGTTGAGAATTATGAGGACAAACTCTTGGAATTTATTAAAACACTAGAGGCCTGGTGCATGGGATTTGTGCACTGGTGGGGAGCATGGCCTGTAGGGATCAACCAGCTTGCATTAAGCCTCTGCCCCCTGGTGATCAGTGTACGTCATAGCAACTGGTCATTCTGGTCATTCTGCCATTCAGCTGCTGGGCCTTTATTATAAAGGAGGATAGTTTTGACTTTTAACCATATAAATTTTGTTGTTAATCCTCACTTGAAGATATTTTTTGCATTGCTTTTCAAATAGAGTGGGAGGAAGGGAGAGAGAAACATGGATGGCACATCAACTGTTGCCTCCCGCTCATACTCTATCAGAGGGCAGGGAGTGAACCCCCAACCCAGGCACATGCCCTTGACTAGGAATCCAACCTACAACTCCAGTGCATGGGCTAATGTTCCAGTCACTGTACCACACCAGCCAGGGCTAACTTTACATATTTTAAGACCACACATAAGACCAGACAAGGTGGAGCCTGACTGACCAGTAAAGATAAAATGAGCCATTTTTAGGTTCATTTTACCTAGACAGGAAAGAAAATAAGCTCAAAGTACCAGCCTCCCAGGTCCTTGTCCAGCATGCCAGAAAGATTGCACTGAAACAGAAAGGGCTGGGGGACCTCAGCATGAATGGGGGTAGTGGCTGGGAGTCAGGTGTCGGCTAAAGCTGTAGCTGCATGGTTCTTAGGTCACAGCTCTGCTCTGTAAAGGCAGGGCAGATAGTCCGATCTCATCAGAACCTGGGGGTTGATGAGAAACTGTCTCATGGCAGCCTCCCAGGGAAGAGAGGGTAGGAAATGGCCTCAGTGTCTTCCAGGCCTCTTGTCCTCTTGTGTTCTGGGATCACACAGGCATTCAACCAAGACTGACAAACTGCAGTTCAAGGCTTTGCCTGTGCAGCTACATGCATGGCTGCCAGGGCACTGTGGGAGAGCTGTTCCTGCACAAATTTTCAGTTAGAGCTCTGATCTGTTTTCTCAGTGGTTAGAGCATTGGCCTGCACACCAGAGTCACAGGTTTGATTTTTGGTCAAGGGCTGTTTTGAAGAGGGTCTCAATTGCTGCATCCTATCTAATAAAAGAGTAATATGCAAATTCACTGTCACTCCAACACACAAGATGGCCACCTCCGTGTAGTCAAAGATGGCTGCCCCCATATAGACACAAGATGGCCACCACAAGATGGCCAGCAGGGGAGGGCAGTTGTGGGTGATCAGGCCTTCAGGGGAGGGCAGTTGTCGGGGAACCAAGCTAGCAGGGGAGGGCAGTTAGGAGCAACCAGGCCTGTAGAGGAAGCAGACTAGGCCTGCAGGGGAGGGCACTTGGAGGGAACCAAGGCAGCAGGGGCGACCATGCTGACAGGGGAGGGCAGTAAGGGGTGACTGGATTAGCAGGGGAAGGCAGTTGGGGGGGACCAACTAGGCCAGCAGGGGAAGGCAGTTAGGGGCAATCAAGCCAGCAGGGGAGCAGTTAGGCATCAATCCAGCTGGCAGGCGAAGTGATTAGAGGTAATCAGGCTGTTGAGCAGTTGGGAGCCAGTTCTGGATTGTGAGAGGGATGTCTGACTGACTGGTGGGATCAGGCCTAAATGGGCAGTCAGACATCCTTCAAGAAATCCCAGATTGGAGAGGGTGCAGGCTGGGCGGAGGGACCCTACCCAACCCCCGCATGAATTTCATACACTGGGGCCTCCATTATGAGATAATTTGAATATCAAAGAATAATTGACTTTCATAAATATGGTCATGGTTTCATGGTTCCATAGATGCTCTCAGGAGATCCATGCTAAGTATTTAAGGTTGTCTTGTGATGTCTAAAATCCATTTTTGCTTTGGCAAAAAGGAAATGGGTGTTTAAGAGAGAAGTAGAGCCAGTATGAAAAAATGTGTGTCTGGATGAGAAGTACACAGGTGTCATTGTACTATGTTCTTTTTTTAAAAATATATTTTATTGATTTTTTTACAGAGAGGAAGGGAGAGGGATAGAGTCAGAAACATCAATGAGAAACATCCATCAGCTGCCTCCTGCACGCCCCCCACTGGAGATGTGCCCACAACCAAGGTACATGCCCTTGACTGGAATCGAACCTGGGACCCTTCAGTCTGCAGGCTGACGCCCTATTCACTGAGCCAAACCGGTTTGGGCCATTGTACTATTTTCTTTTGAGAGTTTGAAATTTCTAAAAATTTAAAGAAAAAATTATCTACTGAGGATCTTTTCACAATTGGCAGAGCCTGAGGTTCTGGGCTGACTTGCCCTTTTCTTTTTAGATTCAAGAAATCCATGGTGAAAGGTTTGGATTCCTATGAGGAAAAAGAGGACAAGGTGATCAAAGAGGTAAGTCAAAGGGACCCAGCCCCATGATCTTTTACCCATCTAAGCAGCCTCTCTTCCATAGATGGCAGCTCATATCCGAGAGGTGGAGCACAGCCGGCAGGAGATGGTTCGGTCCATCTTAGAGGTTGGTTTCCCTCGGAGAAGCCAGAGCAGTATCCAAATCCACCGATCCCTGCTTCTCCCAGGTCCAGCATTTCACCTATCAGCTCTAAAACTCATGGACTCCATGCTTCACCTGCTCTTACCTGCCCACTAGGGGCAAGGCCTTATCAGTGGAGAAGATATGGGCAGGGCTGGGAGGTGGGGAGTGTTGCAAAATGGGCAGTACCCTCTATATGCCAATTTGTTTCCTTCTGGAGGGTGGGAGCATGGCCTAGGTAGACTCTCAAGCATCCTAGACACACTTATTTTTCCTGAATCAAACTCAGTCTCAGGCAGTGCCAGACCCAGAAGCGGGCTCTTCGGCACCTGGAAGCTGGAAAGGGACAATCAGGTAAGATTGGAGGGGAATTGTGAATTGAGTTTGACCTGTTAGAGCATTCTGTAACTTTTTTTTCTAATATATTTTTATTGCTTTCTGAGAGGAAAAGGGAGAGTTTGTAGAAACATCAGTGATGAAAGAGAATCAGTGATTGGCTGCCTTCTGTACAACCCCTTCTGGTTTCATGGTTCCAACCTGAGCATATGCCCTTGATTGGAATTGAACCTGGGACCCTTCAGTTTGCAGGTTAATGCTCTATCCACTGAGCCAAATCAGCTAGGCAGCATTCTGTAATTTTTGGCTGAGATGTGGGAACAAATCACATCTTTGCTGTCCTCATGGATCAAGGACCTTGTTTGCTAGCCTGGCTCCTGTTTGTCTTTTTCAGTCAAGTAGCCTCTACCTCACAGTGGCCCTTATACTTGGACCTGCCACCTGCCCCAGAGCTTGACTGGATGGAGACAGGACCTCTGACATTCATTGGTCATCAGGTACAATGGACAAGCCAGCCAGGAAAGCACAAATGCCCCTCCAGCTCCCAAGACACCCAGGTCTCCTACCCAGCCAGTCTTATCTTTGCTGCAGGGTTTTCTTGCCACAGTTCTCTAGTATAGTGTTTTCAGGTGTATTCCTCATCCTCCATCCATACCTGTTGCCCCCACTGCCACTTAGGAATGCCAATACCCAGTGTATATCATCTGGAGAAGTCAATGGCCCAGTTGATTACATCCCTAGGTGTCCCACGGCATCTGTAATTAACCCCCCTCCTATATTTCCAATAGGCTTAGATGCAGATCTTCTCCCTTCCCCATCTTCTACATCCTATCAAGTATGTCCATGTGACCTCAGTACATTGATCTCTTGGAACAGTTCCTATCCCTCCCCGCTGCTATCTGTATTTTAATAAATCTCAGAGAAGGGAGAGGGACAGAGAGATAGAAATATCAATGAGAGAATCATGGATCAGCTGTCTCCTGCATACCCCATACTGGGAGATGGAGCCCACAATCCAGGCAGGAATCAAACCTCTGAGCCACACCTGCTAGGCTTTAGTCTACTCTTCACTTTGTGCAATGCAGTTGCATTGCCTTAAATATGCTTTCTTTTCCTCAGGACCTATTTACTAACCTCTCTTCAGGTTTTAGCTCAAATGTCATACTTTCTGGAAGGCTTATCTGAATTTTATCTCTTATAAATGATATAGTACCATGTACAAGCCTGTGGATGTAACTTGTGCTTTTTTTTTTTTAATATTTTATTGATTTTCTACAGAGAGGAAGGGAGAGTGTTAGAAACATCGATGAGAAACATTGATCAGTCACCTCCTGCACACCTCCCACTGGGGATGTGCTCACAACCAAGGCACATGCCCTTGACTGGAATCGAACCTGGGACCCTTCAGTCCACAGGCCAACGCTCCATCCACTGAGCCAAACCGGTTTTGGCAACTTACACGTTTTTCTTTCCCAACATGTATGTTGTGAGAAAAGGCTTTTGTTTACCTGGCATGTAGCAAACACATCACTATGAAGACCAAGTCTCTTGAGGACTGGACTTTCAATGGTTTCCTGTGCTCTTAGGATTTAGTATCAACAGGGTACAGAACTAGCATTGTGGCATTGGCTCCAACCACCTCCTACAGTTTGCCCTTTCTCTAGCTGTATCCTATTATCTCTTGGCTTTCTATATCTAGGTTGTTGTTTTTCCCCACTTTCAACTACAGGACACACCAGGAGTTGGTAACATCCACTCAGGTAAGTGTTTCTTCAACTGTTTTAAAAAAAAGCAAAGTTGAATGGTTTCTTGGCCTTCTGGCTAAGATCAAGTATAGTAACTGTGTTTTTATTTTTCTTGGGAAACATCAATTTGTTGTTCTACTTATTTATGCATTCATTTGTTGATTCTTATATGTGCCCCAATGAGGAGGGAATCCACAACCTAACCAACCTAACCCTGTCAAGGCATAGTATCTATTCTCGACCAGTTTAATATAGATACATCCTTTAACTGAAGACAATATATCAGATGGACTTTTGAAGCAGGGAGATGTAATAGGAACTTGCTCCATCCATTCTATGCATCAGCCTGGTATTGCACCAGGAACAATAAGGTTGATTAAGATAAAGCACTAGCTGTCCAAAAGATAAATGTGATATGTTTGTGTATCCGCAATAAAAAAAAAAAAAAGAAAGCTTGCTATTTGGACCTCTAGAGTATTATGCTGAATGAAGTTAAGTCAGACAAATACCATATAATCTAATTTACATGTGAAATCTTAAAAAACCAAGACAGAAATGGACCCATATAGAGAGCAAGCTGATGATTTCCAAGGGATAGGAGGTCAGGATGGGAATGAGAAACTAAGAAAACCAACTGATGAAGGGCTTGGATCAAGGCATATAAAAAGATACGTTCCTCACAATAGCTAAGTGAAAGACTGGGCATGTACTGGAAGAACTCATTCATTGCTGGTGCAATGTAAAATGTCACAGCCACTTTGGAAAACAGTCAAGCAATTCCTTAAACATGTTATGATCTAGCTATTCCAAGAGTAAAGACTTATACACATAAATGGTATAAATTTAGTAGCCCCAAACTGAAAACAACCCGCCTCAACAAATGAAAACTGGAGCAGTCCTCAACATCAAAAAGGAACTGTTGATATATGCAGCAAGATAACTTTCAAAATAACTAACTGGCCTTTTCTAGGTGCCACACCGCCCTGGATGGCTCAAGATGAGGAACACAGCTCTGGAAACCCACAAATAGGCCCTTCCTATGAAGAATTTCTTAAAGAAAGTGAGTAAACTAAAGCAAGAATGACAGTGGGGGGGGGGTCCTTAAATCTTCCCACTCACATAAAATCATTTATCATTATAGAGGAAAAACATAAATTGAAGAAACTCCCTCCAGACAGAGTTGGAGCCAACTTTGACCACAGCTCCAGCACCAGTGCAGGCTGGCTGCCCTCTTTTGGCCGGGTCTGGAACAATGGACGCCGCTGGCAATCCAGGTATGGGCCAGAGCCAGGAGCCCAACCCACCTCCTCCTCCCTTGGGAGATGTCATCCTTTTGTCCTGTTAACCCCTTCATCTCCTTTCAGGCATCAATTCAAAACTGAAGCTGCAGCAAGGAACAAACAGCAGCCATGTCAGCAACCCACACCTGCCTCTACTCTTTGTGACTGCCTTACTTGGGAAAAAGACACACCCACTTACTGATTTAATAAAGGTTTATTTTCCAAAATGTACAGCCAGTGAGATCTGCAAAAAAAAAAAGAAAAAAAAAAGTAAACATCAGTCTACAGTCTTATAAAGGGGAGGCATCCTTCCTGCACCATAAGCCCCTGGATTCTTGCTCACCTATTGCTCATGCATCTTCTCCAGCAGCTGGGGCATCCCCACCTTTGGTGTTTCTGGTGTAAATCACTTGAGCTCTGTGCTTTGATACTAGTTTAATAAGTCCTAAGGAGAAAGAACAGGCTTTCACATACTGCTGTGTGTTATACCTCTTTCCAAAACAGAAATGCTGAATTTGAGCATATATTCAATAACAGACATGCCTACATTCTGGGTGATAGCCTAATTTTATTTATTCTGTGTAAATGAGGGACCCACCATCTGCTCAAGATAGCCAACCTCACAGCACTTTTTCCACTGAACTGTCATGGGGTCCAGAGCACAAAAATGACAATCACCACTGGTTAGCCCAAGTTCATTCTTTTTTACAAACTCCAGTTAAAACACTTAAGATAGCTAAAACGGCCATCGTGGCTATAGTTGAGCATCGATCTATGAGCCAGGAGGTCACGGTTTGATTCCTGGTCAGAGCACAGGCCTGGGTTGTGGGCTCCATCCCTAGCGAGGGGTGTGCAACCCATCAACAATTCTCATCATTGATATTTCTCCTTGCCTCTCTGAAGTCAATAAAATAAAAATACATTTAAAAAATAATGTGCAAAACCACTCCAGTGCAATATTCCCCCTCTCACCTTTACTAAGGAGCTCCTGAAGGGCTGCCCTAGCCAAGGAACCACGGATCTTCAGCCTCTCAGAGACCACAGCTGGAGTTATTAGCTTGTAGTTGGGAACTTCCTTACAGAGCTTGTCATACGTGGCTTTGTCAAACAAGACCAGGTTATTGAGCTTGTCCCGAACTTTGCCTTTGGACCACTTCTGCTCACAAAACCAAAAAGGGTAAGTGCTCCTGACAGAATCCCCCTCACTCTCCCAGACATCCCTATTATAAGCTTCTGTGTTGGAAGGGTGACAGGACTGAGAGTTTCCTGGGTCTGAAACTACAAATTAAGATGCAAATAATTAGTATATAAAGTAAGAAACCTTGGTAACCTTTAATGGCATCACATAAATTAGGCTTTGAGACTTTGGGACATGGGTTGAGGCCCACCGGACTGGTTGGAATGTAACATGCGAGGCACCAGAATAAATGTCTGCAAACACATTTGAAGTTTCAAGTAGCATGCACCACACCGTTCTTGAAATGAGAAAAGCGAGAATGGCGATAGGCATATGAGCTCTCAACAGTTTGCCTCTATACCCCACAATGTTAAAAGCCATTTGCTACGCGTCACTTATTACTGTCCATCTGGGACGGACGCTCAGTTTTCCTTACACTTAATAAGGGCTCACTCCTACCTTCTTTTTGGCCTTGCCCCCCGATTTGTTCACGGGATCTTTGTCTTTCTTGGTCGACTTTCCAGCATCTTTCTTCTTCTTGTCGTCCTTTGGCGGCTGTTTAAGCAAAATGGGGATACCGCCGGCTCCTAGCGCGGCCCAGACTCCCACTACCACGCCGGACCCGGCCCAGCCGCAAGCCGAGCACGTGGTGAGCGAGGCCACCCGCCCCACGTGCAACCCGCAGCCCCAGGGGCCCCTCCCGCGGAGCCTCCACCGCGTGGACACAGCGCCGCCGGCGTCCAGGCCGCAGCGCCGCACTCACCATCGCGGAACTCGGAGAGCAGAGATGCGCTGCTGCCTCGCCAAAATGTCGGCCCAAGAGGAAGCGTCGCTCCCCACCAAAGGCAGAAGACGTCCCCGCCGGCAAGCGCTTCCGGGGCAAGGAGAAAGGGGCGGAGCCCACTCGCAGTCCCGCCCCTCGCTGTAGCCGGAAGCGGAAGCGGGGTGAGCCGCTGGGCTCCGATTCCGGTGCCCCCGACCCTGCCTGCCTCGTCGGTCTGTGCTGCTGGTTCGAAAGCAGCCGCGCGCTGCTCTGCCCTAGCACTAAGAGCCGGGAGAGAGACCGGAAGTCCGTTATCAAACCAGGCAACTAGCTTCCGGCGTCGCACCCTCCTCCCCCCCGCGCGTAGTTTCAAGTGCGCAAGTGCAGTGGGTGGCGGGCGGTTGCATCGACTGCGGTCCAGCCAAGCCACCAATTGCCCGGCTCGCCGCCGCGGCGCAACGATGGCTATTTTCAGTGTGTACGTGGTGAACAAAGCCGGTGGCCTGATTTATCAGCTGGACAGCTACGCGCCACGAGCCGAGGCTGAGAAAACGTTCAGTTACCCGCTTGATCTGCTGCTAAAGCTGCACGACGAGCGAGTGCTAGTTGCCTTCGGCCAGCGCGACGGCATTCGGGGTGGGTTGGGCTCGGCTCGGGAGGGGGGCCCGCGGCGGTGGGCTGGGGCGAGTCGCTTCCCTGTTCCCTTGGCGAATTCCACTAGATAGGGCTTCGTTGACCCTCGCCTCGCCTCTGCAGTGGGTCACGCAGTGCTGGCCATCAATGGCAAGGACGTGAACGGCAAGTACACGGCCGATGGCAAAGAGGTGCTGGAGTATCTTGGCAACCCTGCCAACTATCCCGTGTCCGTGCGATTCGGCCGGCCCCGCCTGACCTCCAATGAGAAGCTCATGCTGGCCTCCATGTTCCACTCGTGAGTCCTCCAACCCTGCCTCGTGCCTCCTGGCCTGCACTGGGCTCTTAGGCTGGCGGGTTAGTGTTCCATAAGCAGGCGGTCTCCTGAGCGGCAGTGCTTACCTTTCTCTACTTCTAAGTCATTAGGAAAAGAACAACTGATTCAGTTCAGCCAGGTTTGGGGTAATACTGGCATTGGTGGTCTGTGGCTTAAGTCAGCTTCTCAGAACCTCAGTTCGCCGTTTATAGTGAGACAGATGAACTAAAAGATCTTTAGGATCTTTTTCTGTTCTCAACCACAGTATGAACTGTGATGGGTATGCTAGCCTTGGGGTAAGTAACATTCCCATTGTTAAATTTTATTGATTCCAGAGAGGAAGGGAGAGAGAGAAACACCAATGATGAGGGAGAATCATTGATCAGCTGTCTTCTGCATACCCCCTACGGGGGATGGAGGCCACAACCCTGGTCTATGCTTTGAACTGGAATCAAACCTTGACCTCCTGGTTCATAGGTCCACGCTCAACCACTGAGTTGCATGGTGGGCCCTAGTGTTAATTTTTCCCAAAGTTCTTAATGTAAAATGATGTATAGCAAAGTATGGATATACAATAAGTCCTCAATTTCCTCACTGAGTTCTGCAACATTAAGCAAAAGGAGGTACAGTTGACCTTGAACCACAGAGGTTTAGTTATGTGAGCCCGACACAAATAACTTGATTCCCAAAACAACTACTGTCATCCCTTGGTGTCTGCAAGCTCAGTTGGTTAGAGCATCATCCAGATGCCAAGATTGAAGGTTGGATCCCCATCAGGGCACATACAAGAATTAACTAGTGAATGCCTAAGTAAGTGTAACAAATCAATGTTTCTTCGTCCCTCCCTCTCTCTCTCTAAAATCAATAAAACAGCATACAACAATGCAGACAGTTGGCCCTCTACCTCCAGGAATCTATGGATTGAAAATACTATTTTTGATCCAGAGGTGGTTGAATCCTTGTATTTGAAACCCTGATAGGAAGGCCGACTAAATATTTTTTGGAAAAAATTTTGTGTAAGTGGACCCACACAGTTCAAACCCAGGTTTAAGTGTCAATTGTATCATGAAACCAGTTTTGCCATAGGTCAATTGATGTGAAAAGTTCTTATGGCATCTCATCAGTGTTAAACAATGTTATTTGAGGACATGCTATGAAATCCTTGTAGAATTCGAGTGAACTTGAAAAAATTTTGTTCTGCCTGCCTCTAACTGTAATGTGAACTCCGAAGCAGAGAGGATCACTTCAGTGGAAGGTTTGGGGAAGCCACTGCTCCCTGAGAGCAGTGGGTGCATTCCCAGCTTTGCCTCCTTTGCAAATAGGCTGTTCGCAATCGGCTCCCAGCTGTCTCCTGAACAGGGCAGCTCAGGCATTGAGATGCTGGAGACAGACACATTCAAGCTGCACTGCTTCCAGACCCTGACAGGTATGTGTCTCCAGATAGGCTAAGGGATGGGTTGTGGAAGGGATTGACCAAAGCTTGGGGAAGCAGTGGCGTAGGGGTGGCTTCCTGGGGCAGCCAAGCATGGACACACATCTGTCTGTGAGTCCAAAGCCAGTTAATATTTAATCTGCCGCCGATTTTGTCCACATCACTCAGTATGCTTAGCCCTGGTTATCTTGTGCACACATAAAACTCACCTTAATGTCAGCTCATGTTGGGCACATTTTGGAAGGTGTGTTGTTTCAAAATGAAATTTGAATGCCAAGTGGTGACCTTTGGATTATGAGTTCCATTGCTTCACTCCCTTTTAATGCAGATAATTGAAAATTGCCTGAGTTTGTCCCCTGCCTGGAACTTTCTGTGGAGGGACCCCCAATTCCAGAAGTAGCCTCATCTTAGCTGAGTGATGTGATAAAGTCACTTCAGCTGTTGGTCTCACTTATGGATTGAAAACCTTGTCTTTCTGCTCTATGGAGCAATAAGGATAAAACAAACATGGGCTGATGAAAGTGCTTTGCAAAACTGAAGTGCTATACAAACATAGGATAATGCTGTTTGTTGCCTTCTCTACCCTTTGGTAACCGTTCTTGGCCCCTCTCCAGGAATCAAGTTTGTGGTGCTGGCAGACCCTAGGCAAGCTGGAATAGACTCTCTACTCCGAAAGATTTATGAGATTTACTCAGACTTTGCCCTCAAGAATCCATTCTACTCCCTGGAAATGCCCATCAGGTAGGTAGTGCCACTCCCCAGATCAAGTTCTTGCCCCAACCTGTGTGCTCTTCTCCAAAGTCACTTTGAGATATAATAGAGCTTTTTAAAAATAAAACAAGAGCGAGTAGCCTTTTACTTATTTAAGAAATCCATGACTTTTCCTTGGAAAGTACATCCTTCAAGCAAGCATTTGACTGGCTCTGCCTCTGCACCCTGAGTGGGAGAGAGCCTTAGCCTCTCACTTTGTCCTCACATGTGCCTCCTGGGCCTGGTGTAGGTGTGAGCTGTTCGACCAGAACCTGAAGTTAGCCCTGGAGGTAGCAGAGAAGGCTGGAGCTTTTGGACCTGGGTCATAGGCTGGACCTGCAACAATACCCCACTGCTGCCTTCCTAAACGCTGAGATCCTGTGGCAGGGATCTTACTGAGTCCTCTCCAGTGGAAGTCCCAGATGCCTTGTTAGTACACCTGAAAGGGATGGGGGAGGAGGCTGAGCTTGATGATACTAATCCCTGAACCTTATACCATGCTCTTTCCTCTCATATATGTCATGGTCCCACTTCCCGACTCTACATACTTTATTTATGGAGGAGGTAGGCTATAATAAACATTCCTTTGATCTCAGTGTTTGCAATCCTAATTGATGGTTTTGGGGGAAAGGCCCAGGAGGGGAGACAAAAATGATAAGGGAATTCTGAGAAGATATTCTAGTTAAAACACACACACACACACACACACACACAAATGTGCTCATAAAATGAATGAATGTGGGACTTTGAATCAGGGCCCTTGGATCTAGTTTCATAATTGCTACTGACTTCTAGGCTGGTGATGGTGATGATGATGATGATGATGATGGAACATTTATCAATTGTTTACAGCCAGGCTTTCCTGCATTGTTGCTTTATCTTATTTAATCCTCCTCAGGGGCTAGGCTCTGTTACAGACCAGAGGTTTAGCAGGTGCTCTGTGCTGCAGTCTCAGAGCCAGTTACTGACAGCTGAGGCTGAACCCAGGCTTCTGATGGACTCAGCCACTGCCTCCCTCCACTCACTTCTTAATCTGCACGAAACCCAGTAACTCCACCTCTGAAGTGATCGTTGAGTTAGATATACAGTATTAAACTGAAGGCAGAGGATGTAAACTCACAAGAGTCCATGTCTGCTTTCCCATTCCAGGGAATTGGGTCTCACTTTTAGGGTGGAAAGAGCAGGCCCAGAGGGTATTTTCCAGAGAAAGCTGCCTGGCTTATATATTCCTCTTGAAAGAAGGACTGATTCGATGTCAGTGTTTAGTATCAAATCTATCTTTAATCTTTTGGACCTGGGTTATTGGCTAAGCCTATAATGTCTTCCTACCCTCCTGCCTGTCTGCCCATAATGAGGGGGTGGGGGAGAGTGTAGAGAGGATAATAAAGTGATGGTCTCTCTTCCCCTGGACCCTGAGGAACTGGCAGTAGCAGTTACCTCTGCTAAGAGGCCTTAGGGCAGAAGGCAGAACCTCGGTGGCCTGCAGCTTCAGGAGAACCTCACTCCTGGTGGGGATGGGATGGGATGGGGGCCAGACGGGGCCCAGGAGAGAAGAAGAGTGTAGGAGACTTCCTGGCTGTAAGGGCTTCCTGTTTGAAGCCAGAAAATAGAAGCTAATGGAATCCTAGAACAAAGGTTATCTTTTAAATAGAGCATACGATGGGGAGCCTGAACCTCATTAGCCACTGATCCTGTCCAATGCTGCCTGGCCAGGAAAAGGAGCAGAAGGAAGTCAGAGGTTTAGCCGGCCAGAGCAGGCCCCTCTCCTCCCAGCCTGTGGGGTGAGGGCCAGGTGGGAGCGGGTGCTCTGGAACCTGCCTCTCACTCGGCCTTCGTGGGCACTCGGCCCATCTTGGTGCGAATGTTCCGCAGGACAAAGAAGGCAGCTGTGCTGGCTGCGCAGATTACTTCTGCCACCCAGAAGGCTGTGCTCCAGCTGTAGTGCTTGGCAATGGTGCTGAAGGGCAATCCGGCCAGAAAGCCACCCACTACCAGGGAGGAGGAGGCAAGAGCAGAGTCACTTGTGAAACTAGTTAGTGGGGCGCCCCCAGTCTCTAACTGGTCCATGTGGGGGTGAGGTAGAGACTAAAGGGTATCGCTTACCATTGGCCATGAGTCCCACGATGGCATGGGAGGTGCCACACAAGTTGGGAGGGGCACTTTCATTGGCAATGACTCCAAACAAGGCAATGGGACCATAAGAGGAGAAACCAAACAGAGCTCCCAACACCAGGATCCAGAGCTGTGAGGGAGTACAGGGCAGCATTGAGAGGCTAGGCATACCCACCTTCCCCACCAGAGAGGAGGCATACCCTAGGAACAAGTGACAAGTCAGGAGGCGGTGACCCCTCACTCCACTCCCAACACAACTGCCAGTGCAGAGCAGGAGGAGTGGCTGCCATACTGAGCAGTCCTCGGGCCATGTGAGTGGGTGAAGGATATACAGGAGCCATGCCTCTGAATAAGACGCTTGCTCCTGCGAGCTGGACTGGCTGGGCAAGGCAGAGGGGGTAGGACAAAGGTGAGAAACAGACAAAGATAAGGCACCTCGTGCTCCTTAAAGCCTGTGAGCTCAGTGAGAGGGTGAAGAGCCAGAGTCCAGAAAGCAACATCCTGAGGAGCAGAAGGAAAAGGATAAAACCAGAGCAGAGTCAGGAAGGAGGGCACCAAAGTGCAGAGGAGAGGAGCTGAGGCACAAACAACCAGAAAGGGAAACAGCCAGAGGAGTCAGGTTGGGCCACAGCCAGAGGAGAGCGAGTCTGTGGCCCTTGCTTTCTCCTCATTCATGCCTGCCCTGGCCCAGCCCCTTATTTACCTTGGGGGCATCACTGGTCACGGATACTCGGAAGAGGTACATGGACACTGTCATGCCTGCCATCATCACCAGCAGCAGGCCATGGCGAGGGTTCCCATGGGTGGACAGACCTGCCTGTGGAGACAGCCCAGCAACATCAGACCCTAAGACCATGGACTCTGACACACAGGCCTCTGCTGACAAGTCGTTAGCAATCCCTCCATTAGGACCTCCGATGCTCTGAGGCCAAATTCCATAATGTCCCTTCCTCCATTCAGGCCAGCTTGGAACATGTACTGGTAAGCTGCACCATCCTTCCAGCCCATTGCTAGGATTGTGAGAAGCCCATTGCTAGGCTGAGAGAAATTCTGACTCACTTTGACATAAAACCCTTTCCTGTCTAGCTGGCATGGCTCAGTGGTTGAGCATTGACCTATGAACTAGGAGATTACGATTTAATTCCTAGTCGGGGCACATGCCTGGGTTATGGGCTTGATCCCCAGTAGTGGGTGTGCAGGAGACAGCTGGTCAGTGATTCTCATCATTGATGTTTCTATCTCTCTCCCTTCCTCTCTGAAATAAAAATATATATATTAAAAAAAGCACCTATCCCCCAAAGGCCTGATTTCCACATCGGCCTAAACCAGCACATGTCAACCTGCCTGTGCCCCAGGGCTCCCACCTCTAGTGCCTGTCCCATTCTGGCTGGATATATATATCTCCTAACTAATAAAAGAGTAATATGCAAATTGATCATCACTCCAAGACACAAGATGGCCGATCTCATGTGGTCAAAGATGGCTGCCCCCATGTGGACATAAGATGGCCACCATAAGAAGGCTGGCAGGGCAGGGCAGTTGTGGGTGACCAGATGGCAGAGGAGGACAGTTTGGGGAGACCATGCTAGCAGGGGAGAGGAGTTGTTGGGGACCAGGCCTGCAATTGAGGGGGACCAGGGCAGCAGGGGAGGGCAGTTGGGGGTGGAACAGGACTGCAGGGGATGGCATTTCGGGGGGCAGGCCTGCAAGGGAAAGCAGTTGGGACCAGACCTGCAGGGGAGGATAATGGGGGGAGGGGTAACCAGGCCTGCAGTGGACAACAGTTGTGGGGGACCCAGGCCTGCAGGGGAGGGCAGTTGAGGGGGACCAGGCTTGCAGGGGAAGTCAGTTTGGGGGACCAGGCCTGTAGGGGAAGGCCCTTAGGGGGTGACCAGGCCATCAGGGGAGGGCAGTTTGGGGGGCCAGGCCTGCAGGTAAGGGCAGTTGGGGAAGGGCCAGGCCAGCAGGGGAGGGCAGTTGGGGGTGATCAGGCCTGTTAGGGGAGGACAGTTAGGAGTGACCACACTGGCAGGGGAGGGCAGTTAGGGGTGACCAGATTGGCAGGGAATGGCAGTTAGGGGCCATTGGGCTGGCAGAGGAGCAGTTAGGCATCCATCAGGCTGGCAGTAGAGTGGTTAGGGGGTTATCAGGCTGGCAGGCAGAAGTCATTAGGGGCAATCAGGAAGAGGCAGGTGAGTGGTTGGGAGCCAGCAGTCCTGGATTGTGAGAGGGATGTCCAACTGCCCATTTAGGCCTGATCCCAATAGCCTAAACAGACAGTCAGACATCCCTATAGGGGTCCCAGATTGGAGAGGGTGCAGGCTGGGAAGAAGGACACCCATTCCCCCACCCCCCGCACGAATTTCATGCACTGGGCCTCTAGTATATATATCTTATCTAATAAAAGAGTAATATGCAGATGGACCATCACTCCAACACACAAGTGGCTGCCCCCATGTGATCAAAGATCCTGCCTCCATGTGGGCACAAGATGGCTAGCAGGGGAGGGCAGTTGTTAGTGATCAGGCCAGCAGGAGAGAGCAATTGGGAAGGGCCACCTGTAAGGGAGGGAAGTTGGGGGTGATCAAGTCTGCAGGGGAGAGCAGTTAGGGGTTACCAGGCTGGCAGAGGAGGGATGTTGGGGGTGACCAGGCCTGCAGGGAAGGACTGTTGGGGGGAACCCAGGCCTACAGGGGAGAGCAGTTTTTTTTTGGGGGGGAGAACCAGGCCTGCAGGGGAGGGCAGTGAAGGGCAAACAGGCGGGCAGGGGAGCAGTTAGGCATCAATCAGGCTGGCAAGGGAGTGGTTAGGGGTGATCAGGCTGACAAGCAGAAGCATTTAGGGACAATCAGGAAGGCAAGCAGGTGAGCAATTGGGGGCCAGCAGTCCTGGATTATGAGAGGGGTCCAGATTGGAGAGGGTGCAGTGGAAGCCTGCAGGGGAGGGCAGTTGGGGGGACCAGTCCTGCAGCTGAGAGGGACCAGGACAGCAGGGAAGGGCAATTGGGGGTAGAACAGGACTGCAGGGGATGGCATCTTGGGGGAGGGGGCAGGTCTGCAGTGGACAACAGTTGTGGAGGACCCAGGCCTGCAGGTGAGGGCAGTTGAGAGGGACCAGGCCTGCAGGGGAGGGCAGTTTGTGGGGCCAGGCTGGGCTGAGTGTTCCTCCCCTCCATGCACAAATTTTGTGCACTGGGCTCTTTGTGTGTGTGTGTGTGTGTGTGTGTGTGTGTATTAATTTCAGAGAGGAAGGGAGTTAGAGATAGAAACATCAATGATGAGAATCAGTGATTGGCTGCCTCCTGTACACTTTCTACTGGGGAGCCTGCAACCTGGGCATGTGCCCTTGACTAGAATCAAACCCAAGGCCCTTGAGTCCACAGGCCACTGCTCTATCCAGAGGGTCAAACTGGCTAGGGCTCTGGCTGGGAAAATTTAGGGATCCTCCTTCTGCCCCTTCTGCCCACTCACCTTCGCCATGGCCTGGTCTGACAGGTATCCAGCGGCAATGCTGCCCACAAGGCCCCCGACCTCCAGGGCACTCATGTAGGAGCTACCTGCAGTGGGGTGTGGGAGAGGGAAAGAAAGGGTGTTGCACATTGGGGCTGCATAGTACCCAGCCTGAGGGAGAGAAGAAAAGGGAATGAAGGGAAGCCGGGCCTGCATTGCTCATCCTCTGCATTGATTTCTGCTTTATGCCCACCCTGTCCCAACACTCCTCTTACCCACAAGGGCTGACTGTCCTTTCTCCTGGATAAGGAAGAATTGGCCCCAGTCAGTACAGCAAGTTTTGACTCCAAACACCACCAGGTAGCCAGTGGAGAGTACCCACAGGTAGGGGGACAGCAGCAGCTCCTGTAAGGTACTCTCCTCCTTCATGGAGCCTAGGGGAGGAAGCCAGGCCTCAGGCTCTGCTCTTGCTGCCCTCCCCCAGGGAGCGCCCACCACTCATTAACTAGCCACAGGAACAGAGTCCATCCAGAGCCCGGGTCAGCCAAGGTCCCCTCACACCTACTCTGCCCTCCCCTCACTGCAAGCCTCAGCCAGTGAAGACTAAGGGAGATGGAGGAGAGTTCCCCAGCCACTTCAGCTTAGGGTGCTGCCCAGGACAGGGAAGCCTGGCTCTGTGTGGGGAAGGGTCAAGATATAATATGAATCCTAGCATTTATGGGCGTTGCCATTTGTCTGACAAACTTAATTGTGTCTGGGATGGAGTTTTATCTACTCACTCCCCACCCACTCTCCATCACCATTGCAACCTCTACAACCACTGGCTAGCACAGGCCAGGCATACAGCCAGTCCTCAATAAATGACTGCCAAGTTATGACAGAAGGGGTCAGCCTAGGTGGGTGCTCACCCTTTTTGCCCTTGGAGGGGGTGGGGTCCAGGTTGTGGAGTCCAACATCAGCAGGTTCATTGTGGATGAGCAGGAGACAGAGGAAGGAGACAACCACACACAGCGCCCCTGACAGGGCCAGTGTGCTGCGCCAGCTGTAGCTCTGGGCCAGAATGGTTGCCAGGATGGGGCCCAACCCTCCAGCCAGGTTCATGCTGGTTGACAGGATGGCCCACCAAGTGCCAAACTGAGATGGCTCAAACCACTGTGGGACACAGAGGGACAGAGTAGATAGGTGCCCAGCGTATAGTCCACACACAAGGAGGGGATCAAGTGGGGCAGGCTGAGGGTGGGAGAATGGCGGAGGAATAGACAGACATGTCTCAAGCCTTGTCCCTGAGCAGACAGAGAGAACAGCTGAGGATCGCACTGGGTATGTTTGTTGGCAAGTTAAGGGACAGCTATACTCCAGGAGAAGGTCGGGGACTGCTGGACGGAGCTCCCCTGCCAGGCATCCCCCACTGCTGTTGGGTTTTCTCCCGGAGCCACCAGCTCAGATGTGGAGACCGCACCATCTTGAAGGGGAAAGTGAATGTTACTGGAAGCCTGAAAATCTACAACTGTGGCACCCACCGAACAGCTGCGAGCCCCAAAACACTGGTCCCCAATTGGCGCAAACACTCGGATTCAGAGGGGCTCTACACTCCATACAGAAAAGTCAGATTTCTCCTGGGATAAGGAGAGAGAGAACTACATAACCAGACACCTGGAGAAGAGAGACCATGGGGAGACAAAGAAATAGCCCACATATGAAAAAAAAGCAGGCATCACCAGAAAAAGAAGTAAATGAAATGGAGGCAAGCAACCTGCCAGAGAAAGAATTCAGAGAAATGGTTATAAGGTGGCTGAAAAGAATGGAAGACAAATTTGACAATATGAGTAAGAACCAAGAGGAAATTAAGAAGAACCAAGAAGAAATAAAAAATGACATCGCTGCTGTAAAGAACTCAATAGAAAAGCATCAAAAGTAGACTAGAAGCAGAGGACTGCATCAGTGAGCTAGAAGTCAAGTGGGGCAGACTCAGAAGTTCACATTACAGGAATGAGGAAGAGGGCGCTTCTATTTGGCAGGGCCATTTCCCCCATTTGCCACCTGATCCCATCATGTCAGGCTCCTAAAATACCTTGACAAGTGATAGGAGCCAGACTGACATTCCTGAGAAACGCCTTGGGTGGAGGTGGAGGTGTCGGCTCCCCAGACTTCTCGGATCCTCAGGGCCCATTGAGACAGGCTCCTTGGAAGGAGACACTCACCTTCCTGAGGACCTTCCCACATGGGGGCCAGCCCAGGCCCTGTGCCAGGCCATTGAGGAACCAGAGGGCAGCGAAGGCAGACACTGTGGAGCTCCAGGAAAAGGCTATGTTAACCAGGCCGACCAGGAGCAGCCCAGATGAGAAGAGCCAGCGAGCGCTCATCTGGTCAGACAGCACTCCACTCACAAACTTGCTGATGGCGTAGGCTGCCGACTGGCTGCTGGTGATGAGCCCTGCAGGGGAGGGGCAGGGAACAGGACCTCTGGGGGGTCAGGGGCAGGGCAGAGGCACAGGAGAGTTTGGAGAAGCTGGGGTCAGGTGGGCAGAGGTGCTGGGAAGGGTGAGGCAGCTTCCTTTCAGGAGCACTAGGTGGACCCTGACCCGCCACTGCCCCTGCCTCAGCTGCTCTCCTTGCTTCCCGTCAGTGCTAGCCCCAGCTAACCCATGACCTTTCAGCCTCTTGGAGAGTTCCAGCGACAGCTGTCTGGAAGCAAGAAGGGACAGGACAGGAGCACCCTCCCTGGGATTCACATCCACTTGATTCCCCCTCATGCTGGGTGCCAACCCCAAGTCTCTGGCCACTCTGTTGCCCCACCTTTGAACATGGGGCGAAGGACTTAGAATGGAATCAGGGGCCATATTCCTCCCAAAAGGTAACCTGTGGGACCACATGAGGCCGTGGTGCCGACTCCCAGTTCCCATGCTCACAGTGCCAGTGGCCAGCAAGTGCTCAGCATGCACCTGCATAATAGGCAACCAGACTCAAAATACCCCTGAACACACTCAGCACCAAAAGTGTGTCTGGGGGTACACGTGGGTCACAGCCACAGCCTGCCTCAGGCTGCATGGATCAGGATCATACTCAGAGTCCTTCACCAATACCCATGTACATGGCTCTCCACCTCCATCTGGCACACAGAGACTGTCCTCTCACCTCTACTGTGCAGATGCTCCACGCACATCACAGGGCTGCACACACCACACTGCCACACACACTCACTGGTCCTGTGGGCCCTGTGGCCCTGGCCCGCCACCTGCTCTGAGGGCTCACCCAGGTCATCCTTGTCCAGAGGGACTTCCTCCACCAGTGAGGGCATGACGAAGGAGAAGGTCTTGCGGTTAAAGTAGTACAGGCTGTAGCCTCCATACATGGCCGAGAAGATCACAGTGCGATAGTAGCCATAGCTCCGGGCAGCCATGGTGGAAGCCAGCAAGCTCTGCAGGCCAGGACAGGGCACCTCTGACCACAGCTCCTGCCTGAAGCTCCCTCTGTGCCCAGATCTGCTGAGCTGGGCTTTTTCTGCTCCCTCCTCCACCTAGACTTCCAGGCTCTCTTTATAGCCACCTTCTGGACAATCATTAAGCCTGGGGCAGCTCTTAGGGAACCCAGTGTCCTGAGGGAGACAAGAAAACAGGTTGAAAGCCAAGCTGTGGGGGCCGGAGGCAGTGCCCGTGAGCCAGGCCAGCACCCTGTGTCCCCACGATGTCTCCTTTTCTATGCTCTTCCTTGTTCCTCTGCCTGTGCAATCAGCGGTGATTAAAGGCTCACCCTAATTACTTTTGTCTACAAGCGCCCAGGGAAGCGAGTCGGGTGGGAGGAAACAGAGCGGGCCCTCTCCTGCCTGCTCCCAGGCACCACCTTCTCATTCATCCAGCAAAGGGTTACTGAGGATCTACTGGGTGCTAGGCCCTCCACTAGGGTGGGTGAACTTCTACACACACTCCATGGACATGTACCCCAAAAACACCACTTGCAAGGCTTACAGAACTGACTTCAAGCCCTGTCACTCCCAATGCTTAGCACCTGCGGGGCAGAACTTGACTTGTTGCAGTTACAAGAAGGAGGAACTCCTAATGCAGGACTCACAGTGTCACCCCAAAGGCCTCACTAGGGGCTGGAGTCGTAGGATCATTCAGCGGCCTCCGGTTCCATTGACCCTGTGGTGCGGGTGCCGTTTCCGTCCCACTGGCTATGGGCTGCCGCGGGGGGAGGGGCGGTGCGCACCCACGGACTTCCAGCGGCAGTGCCGAGCGGCCGTGAGGCCCGGACAGCCTGCCCGCCCCCTCCCTCCGCTTCTCCACACGGTCGAAAAGCAACTGGAGCGGAAGGAGTAGGGCCAGCGGAGCAGAAAGCCTTACGGAGGCCCGGTATGGGCGCCCGGCGGGCGTGGGGGAGGGAGAGGCGGGAGCTCGCACCTGCATAGCCCAGGACCTCAGGCTGTCCCGCACGCACGCCCGACACCGGCTGGGGAGGGATGGGGCCCGGTGCGGGAGCTGATTCACGTAAAGGAGCAGGCGCCGTGCTGGTCCCGGGTGGCGCCTCCTTGGTCCCCAGAATTAAGAACTGTCCCCCCACCTCCTCAGCCGCAGGAACAACTCCGGTTGTAGAGGAAATGGGGCAACCTTTGTTGGGGCTCCACAAAGGAGGCTAGGCCCTGAGATTCCCTCTCAAGCCCCGCCTGCAGGAGACGCCGCTCCCCCGCACACCACCACCTACCAGAACCCGGGCAGGAGTAGCCTTAGGACCCGGCAGGCGGAGTCTGCGCCTGAGCCCTGGCGAGGCGGGGCCTCGGAGAGCCAAGTCCAGCCCCCCAGGTTCAGACTTAACCCTGAAGTCACACCGTCCTTGAATGAGGACGCTCTCCTTAGGCTGGCTGGGCAACTCTGTTTTCTTTTCTTTAAACGTATTTTTATTGATTTTAGAGAGGAAGGGAGAGGAAGAGAGATAGGAACATTAACGAGGAAGAGAATCATTGGTTCTGCCTCCTGCATGTTGTGGGGCGAATTTCACAATTAGTTGCAAATGACCACGGAGGCTGCCAAGTTGGTAACAAGCAAGCAAGGATTTATTGAGCTGGCCAGCCAGCGACAGCCGCGAGGGCACCACGCGCAGGTGGAGTCCACACACTCACGACTGCGCTGTCTCAGGGGTATACAGCCCCTTTTAAAGATCCAAACCACATTTTTTTTTCTTTATTCTAAAATCCACAAACAGCCGCAGGAGGGTGGGGAGTGTTTCAGTGGGCCGCAGTGGGTTCCCTTTGACTACTCCTTATCTCCCACCCACCCGCTGCTAGACCTTGGAATGTGGACCTATCCTGTGATGTGGTGAGAAGGCTAACCCAGCTGTCTGACCTTGTAGGCCAGAGACTAGATATGCCCATAATTTCAATGCCATGCCAGGTGCATTTTTAACTGGATAGAAATATGTTGCTTTCAAGGCCAGCAGCTAGATAACCACTAAGTGCACATAAGGCTGGCTCCTTAATACAAAGAGCCTATTTCATTTCCTACTGGTCTTTGGGGAATGAATCTAAATTCTAGATTCATTACTAGTATCTACTAGTTGGGAATACTGAGTATGTAAGACCATCAGTTTTACTGCCTGTATTCTATCCTGTACAAAATTAACTAAGCATCTTATGAGACATGGCCCAAAGATTAAGCTTATAAGTAATAGTAACAGTGGGCCTGCTATGGTAGTCAGTAGGGTGATGAGCCAAGGGGACCATACCAGTTTCCTGCAGTCTTTCGAGCTTCCTCTCTGTCAGCTAGCCTCTTCCGCAACTGACTGAGGCTCTCTCTTATGACCCCGGAATGGTTGGTGTAGAAACAGCAGGTTTCTCCTAGAGCTAAACAAAGCCCTCCTTGCTTCAGAAACAATAGGTCTAAACCTGTTTTGTAGAACTACTTCTGCAAGAGACCCAACAGATTCTTCTAACTTTCCTACAGACTTTTCTAGGGTACTTAAATCTTGGTCTATCTGCTGACCTAATTCCTTATAGTTCTGTTGTCCAGTGACTAGGGCTGCCGTGCCTACAGCAGTGGAGCCCGCTGAACCCAAACCTACTAGCAAAGGGATTAATAGTGGGGCTCTCTTAACTCGCTGGGGCTCCATTAAGAGGTGCTCACATCCCCCTTCTCCTGAATAGTAGTACACTTGGGGCAGGATAGGAGTGATATGCATAGTCCAGGTTCCTTGCCTACCTGCAGGCCTAAGGATCTCATGCATGGCGTGACACCGGTAGTGCAAGCCCACCAAGCTCCTTTTGCATCGACTAGATACCAAGGGGTCCCCTCACCTGGTTTCTCGGGTACGTGGATTGTCTGGTTACAATTTCCTGCATACAGGGACGTTCTGAGATCATATTTCCAGGAGTGTACACAAAGTCCCTCCCCTGAAGAGTTACTCCCTGATTTCCGTGTCCCCATGGGCACAGCTAGCTGATCAATCTCCCCGCCGTCTGTGGACATGTTCCGGACTGATCCCGGGTCCGCTCCAATTTCAGCCATGGCTCCAATTCCCACGTAGTATGAGGGCTCAGGATTCAAGCATAGCCCGCAGTCAGCGGTGAGTTAGGGGAGCTGGCATTCAGCAGGCAGAAAGAGGTATCCAAAGGGGAGAAAATATCAAAGCGGGATGTTACTCCGTCAGCCTCTGGTCTGGGAACAGGAGCAAGGGGGACTCCCTTCAGCGGTTTGCCTGTTGTCCAGGACACTGGGCCCGGCGTCGGAGCCTTCGTCATGGGTGCAAAGGGTGCCAGGGCCCAATGGGCTTGGGTGGCCTGGGAGTCTCCTTCCACTGGACTGTGAACAATACTTCTGGGTCGTACCCTGAAACATACAACCTCAGGCCCCACGTTTTCCCCCCTGCCGAGTCTCTAGACCAGTAATTGATGGGTTGAATCGTTAGGGGATTGCATCCCTCAACCTGGCAGTCTCCTGGCTGAGTCCAGGTGATCCTGGCATCTCTGTCCTACATCTTGGGAGCCCACCTTTGGGCAAATGTCTCACATCCACCCTGGACACAGTAGAAGTCCTCATGGTCCCCACACTTAAAGAGGGGTATCCGGGGCCACTGGGGGCAGGTGTAGAGGGAGTCTTCCCTAATTGTTGCTCTGCTCCCCTGGTTCCACACCTGTAGGAGGTGGAGGCCTGTTGGTCCGCTATTCCCCCCTCCCCCAAAACCCACTGTTTAGGCCGGACTTTGGAAGATAGGGGCGGTTCCAGATTTCCCAAAGAGTTGGCACAGATCGAAAGTCAAGGTGGGTGGCCCTGTTCCTTCTGTCCGAGCCAAAACGGTCCCGTCAGTGGTACGGGTCACTTCCCCGGTGTAATGGGATGCCCGGTGGGGCTGACTTACTCCAAGACTGAACAGACAGATGAGCAGCACTAGTCTCTTCATTCCGTGGGCACCAGTTTCACCTTCAGTGGGTACTGAGTCGGCTTAACCTTCCACCGCATGGGTTCTGGTTCCTCCTCGGCTTGCTTTACTTGAGACGGATGAATCTAATGCTTCTTCCTGGATACCTTTACAGCAGTGGGGGTGCTCAGGACGACAGTGTAGGGTCCATCCCACTGAGGCTCAAGTCCTCCTGGCTGGTGCCTCTTTACCCAGACCAAATCACCTGGAGTAATCAGGGTGTTTTTCTCGCCTGCAGCCGCTCGGGCACCTGCAGTCTCTTCATAAACTGCCTTTATAATATCTTGGGCTGATGTGGCGGCTTTCTGGAGTGCCTGTAAGGACTTAAGCAAATTATGAGTAGCTAGGCGAGCAATCTTCTCCTCTCCCAATCGGGGAATAAGCAGTGGTGGCCTGCCAAACATGATTTCAAAAGGAGTTAAGCCTTTCATAAATGGGGTACAGTGGGGCGGAGCAGGGCAAAGGAGAGTAGTCTTACCCAGTTCTCGCCAGTCTCTAGTTTGAGTTTAGTCAATGTTTCCTTAAGAAACCTGACCTGAACTCTGTGGTCTATACACAGTGGAGCTTCCAATTTACCTGTAGAGCTTTTGCTGCCAATTGGGTGGTTTTGGCGATGAACGCTGGGCCGTTGTCAGATCCCATGTATACCGGTAGGCCAAACCGGGGGACAATTTTGTTGAGTTTTTGACTACTATCTGAGCAGTCTCGGGCCTTGTGGGGAATGCTTCTGCCCAACCCGAAAAGGTGTCGATGAAAACCAGGAGGTACCAGTAGCCACCGAGTCCAGATGGGAGTTCTGTAAAGTCTACCTCCCAGTGCTTTCCTGGACTGCTTCCTCGGAGTCTGGTTCCCTCAACCTTGCCCGGTCCCCGACTTGTGTTAACCTGAGTGCAGGCTCTACATCTCTGGGCGATGCTTTTTGTCGTTTCATGGAGTCGGGGCATATAGAAGTCTTGCTGGATCAGCTTGGCCAGCCAAGTTCCACCTAGGTGAGTGTCTCTATGTGTTTGTTCAATGATGGTTCTTCTTAGAGCCTAAGGGAGAAATATGTGCCTATGCGCCCCCCAGGCAACACTAGCCAATCTCCCTGAGTCCTTTGTGCCTGTAGAAGCCTTGCCTGCTTCTGTTCCTGCTCTGAATAAGGAGAGTCTGACAGCCATCGGTCTGGCAGGGCCACTAGAATCTTCAGCGCCCTACTGGTCTATTGGCTGCCTCCTTAGCCGTTCTGTCAGCGAGAGCATTTCCTCTTACTATGGGGGAATCTCCCTGCTTGGCAATTCCTACCCAGGTCTTTTGGCTTATGAAGTATTGTTTAACCTGAATCGGCTCCTCACTACTCATGAGTTGGACGACTATAGGTGGTCGGTGAGCAGCCAGCCTGGGAGGATTGTCTTTTGCCCACACTTGCGATATCTCTGCCAGCAGGACTGGGAGTAAGGAGCTGAGTGACCGGTTGAGCTCCTCATACTGCCGGTATTCTTCCTCCTGTGGCAACGTTAGCAGGAACACACCCTCCATCCCCAGCGTACTTCCTCCACCAGGATCGGGGCGGCTGGTCCTCCTCCTCTCTTTGGGCACTAGTTCTTCCAGTGCCCTCTCTCCTTGTAAATGGCACACTGATCTTTGCCTAGCCTGCTCCGAGGGGGGCCTCGCCCACTGCGGCGACCTTCCTTGGTTCCTTTCCCCTCGTTCATTGCTAGGAGGACCTTAGCCATCCTTAGATTTAAGTCGGTGGTTGGGTCTTCTCCATTATTGAAAACCTTCTGGGCTACTTCGACCAGCTCAGACAGCGACTTCCCCTCAAAGCCTTCTAACTTCTGTAGCTTTTTCCAAATATCTGGGTTTGACTGGAACACGAACGCTGCATTTATGGCCCGCCTGTTTTCTGGAGCGTCTGGATCTATGGGTGTATATACCCGATGGGCTTCACACAGCGGTTCCAAGAAGGCAGCAGGGTTCTCGTTCTGTCCTTGAGTGGTTTTTGAGACCTTGGAAGGTTAATGGGCTTCTGGGCCGCTGCCTGGATGCCCCTTAGTAGAGTGGTGATACCGGTCTAAGGCTTATCTTTTCTGGGGGATCATTAAAATCCCAACCCTGCCTCGTGCTGGGGAAGACTGCTTCCGCCCGCTCAGGGTCCCTGGTAGGCTGCCCATTGGGCCGAGGACCAGTTTCCTCCCTTCTGCCCTCACTCTCTCTCTCTCCTTAGAGGTAAAAAGTGTCTGTAAGAGCTACTGGCAGTCATCCCACATGGGTTGATGGGTGAAAAAGACAGACTTCAGTAGGGAGATAAACTCCTGAGGATTCTGGGAAAAGGATGGGTTCGGATTCTTCCAGTTGTAGAGATCACTGGTGGAGAACGGGACATAGATCATAAATGGCTGTCCGTTTGGTCCAGTGTCTGGGGGCCCTGCCTGTTTCAAGGGCAGGATGGGTATGGCCTGTGGGTTCGTTCCTCCTAAACTCTCCCTGTAAGTTGACCCCGCCTAGTATGAGGTGGACTAAAGGGGTTGGAAGGGGAATAGGGCAGATTGGGAGGGGAAAAGATAGGAGTGGGGGAAGGAAGGGGTTCTGGCGGAGACGCTGCTGACTAACTCACTTGGGGATCCTGGACAGCTGGGGTGCATATGGAGATGGCCTAGGAAGAGGGGACTCTTCCTCCTCCCCCTGTAGGACCTGGGTTGGCTTCCCCTTCTGAGGGGCAGCCAATAAAATTTTCTGTCTCTGTCCTGATTTTCCCCTTGGGAGGCAAGACCGGAGCCATATGGGTTTTTCAGTTAAAATGTCAAACCAAACCTGAATATATGGGACCTGATCAGGGTGGCCAGGCCGTCTGTAGACTGCATGGTGGACCAGATATGCAGACGGGAGATCAAAAGAACCCTCAGATGGCCAGCCAACTCCAAAGGTGGGCCATTCCTGTTCACAAATTTTTTTGTAAATCAAGAGCATTAACATCAGAGCTGTAATCGTCTGCCCATTTTTTGAAATCCTGGAAATATTTCAAAAAACATTGTAAAGGGGAACACAGAGACACAAACAAACTTTGACCCATTTTGATGAAGACTGACATGACAAACACAGAACAAACAATCCACACTAACACGATAAACACAAGACAAATAGTCCAGACTCAACTATACCTGACTTGGGCCGAGGACACCATCTGGAGGTTATGCTGCGTCCAGCCCACCGACAGACTCTTACCCTTGAGATCTCAACCTAAGCACCTTACCTCCTGTGAGACCGGTCTCATCTTTTTCAATAAATCCTTGTGGCTTCCACTCCGGCCTTGGTCCTCAGAAAGGAAGGAGAGCCTCCGGCCCACTGAGTGGGGGTCCCTCTCACCTCCACCGGGTATCTCGCTGGCACCTCCAAATGTTGTGGGGCGACTTCCACAACCAGTTGCAAATAACCACGGAGGCTTCTAAGTTGGTAATAAGCAAGCAAGGATTTATCGAGCTGGCCAGGTGAGTCCACACACTCATGACCGTGCCGCCTCAGGGGTATGCAGCCCTTTTTAAAGATCCAAACCACATTTTTTTTCCTTGTTCTAAAATTCACAAACAGCTGCAGGGGTGGAGGCATGTTTCAGGGGGCTGCAATGGTTCCTGTTGACTACTCTTTATCTCTCAGCCACCTGCTGCTAGACCTTGGAATGTGGACCTATCCTGTGATGTGGTGAGAAGGCTAACCCAGCTGTCTGACCTTGTAGGCCAGAGACTAGAGATGCCCATAATTACAATGACATGCCAGGTGCATTTTTAATTGGATAGAAATATGTTGCTTTCAAGGCCCCTCACACACACACAAACACATACTGTCCCTTCACCGGCCCAGTCATCTTACCCTCAGAGTCCCCTCACTGCCAGGTCTCCTCACCTCTGGGGCTCCTTACCGTCCAGTTCTCTCATCCTCAGGGTCTCCTCACTGCCATCCTCATTCCCAGGGGAAAGGGGGAGGTGGCTTACCACCCAGTCCTCTCACCCTTGGGGTCCTCTTGAAGCATCCATCTTACATAAAAACCGTTTGAAATTTTAACCCTGCTATTTGGCTCCTCTAGATTCTTGCTTGCTTCAATAATAAGGAAAATAAGACTACTCCCACTTCAGAGAGGCCATTAAACCTTCCCCTGAGCTAGAGAATCCAAGATGGCAGCATAGGAAAACACCTACACTGCTGTCTCGCACAACAATTTCAAAACTACAACTAAAAGACAGAACAGACATCATCCAGAACCACAGGAAAGCTGGCTGAGTGGAAATTCTACAACTAGAAGGAAAGAGAGGGGTTCACAGAGACCCAGAGGAGCTGCAAAAAGCTGAGGTACGGTGACGAGCGCGTGGAGAGAGCGGGTGATGGCGAACCTGGCTGGCTTTCTCTGGCAGGAGGGAAACAGAGACTCCCAACAGCATTGAACCCCTTATCCTACGACACTAAACCCCAGAACCAGCCAAAACTCATACGGGAGGAGTTGGGACTGTGAAAAGGGAGAAGTGCATGGAAATTTAGGGGAGTTGCAAAAGATCAGAAGTTTGGTGACGCGCACGGCACTGCACGCAGAGAACCAACTGCTGATTGTGCCGCTGGCTTTCACGAGTGAGCGGGAGACAGACCCTCTCAACTGTGCCACTTCAACCTCCACTAAACCCCAGTTCCGGGCGAAACCCTGGGGACCCAGACTCATATGGTCCTGGTGTGCAGGGGAGCAGGAGGGGCAGCAGTCTAGAGGCACTGCGAGAGAGCGGATGCACGTACAGGGACCGCTCCAGCGATTACCCAGTCAGGTGAGACTCAGGGGCCGTGGAGGGCAGGGCCGACTGGAAGGCAAGGCAGTCCCTTAAGCCCTGAGACTCCACCCATCCCAAGTTCAACAGAGAGGCTTCTGCAGTTCTGCAAGTCTGGTATCATAAGGCTGAATCCAACACAGAAGTTCTCCCGACATAGTGAAAATGCTGAGACAAGGGAAGGGATCACAAACAAAAGAAATGGAGGAAAACAAATGACTGGATATAGAGTTCAAAACCACGCTTATAAGGTTTTTCAATAATATCCTAGAAAAGTTGGATAAAGTTAGCAAGTCCCAAGAGGAGATGAAAAAGAACCAACTAGAGATGGAAAAGATCCAACTAGAGATGAAAAAGGACCAACTAGAAATTAAACATACACTGACTGAATTAAAAAATATTATTCAGAGACCTAACAGCAGACTAGAGGAAGACAAGAATCAAGTCAAAAATTTGAAATATAAAGAATCAGAAAACACTCAACTAGAAAAGCTAGAAGAGAAAATAATCCAAAAATGTGAAGATAATGTAAGGAGCCTCTGGGACAGCTTCAAGTGTATCAACATCAGAATTGTGGGGGTGCCAGAGGAAGAGAGAGAGCAAGATACTGAAAACCTATTTAAAGAAATAATGATTGAAAACTTCCCACATCTGGTAAAAGAAATAGACTTACAAGTCCAGGAAGCACACAGAACCCCATATAAAAGGAATCTAAAGAGGACTACACCAAGACACATCATAATTAAAATACCAAGAGCAAAAGACAAAGAGAGAATATCAAAAGTAGCAAGAGAAAAACAGTCCATTACCTACAAGGGAGCACCCATATGATTGTCAGTTGATTTCTCAACAGAAACTATGCAGGCCAGACAGGAATGGCAAGAAATATTCAACGCGCTGAATAGCAAGAACCTACAACCAAGAATACTCTATCCAGCAAAGCTATCATTCAGAATTGAAGGGCAGATAAAGAGCTTCACAGAGAAGAAAAAGCTAAAGGAGTTCATCAACTCCAAACCAGTATTATATGAAATGCTGAAAGGTACTCTTTTAGAAGAGGAAGAAGAAAAAGGTAAAAGATAAAAAATTATGAACAACAAATACATATCTATCAACAAGTGAATCTAAAAATTAAGTGAATTAAAAATTTGATCAACAGAATAAACTGGTGAATATAATAGAATCAGGAGCACAGAAAGGGAGTGGACTGATAATTCTCAGGGGGAAAGGGGTGAGGGGTGTACAGGGAGAGACTGGACAAAAATCATACACCTATGGATGAGGTCAACGGGAGGGAGATAAGGGTAGAGGAAAGAGTGGGAGCCAGGTGGAGGGGAGCTATGGAGGGGAAAAAAGAGAAACAAATGTAATAATCTGAATAATAAAAATTTAATTAAAACAAACAAACAAACAAACAAACAAAAAACCTTCCCCTGACAAAATTATGACTGCTGGCACCAGGCCAGGTCTTTAGCTGAGGTGTCAAGGTCCCAGCACATAGGGGCTCTTTAAGAACTTGCAAAGGGCCAAAACTGGTTTGGCCCAGTGGATAGAGAGCATCAGCCTGCGGACTGAAGGGTCCCAGGTTCCATTCCAGTCAAGGGCATGTATCTTGCTTGTAGGTGCATCCCCAGTGGGGGGCATGCAAGAGGCGGTTTAACCATGTCTCTCTCTCATCAATGTTTCTAGTTCTCTATCCTCCTCTCTTCCTCTCTGTAAAAAATCAATAAAATATATTTTTTTTAAAAAAAGAACTTGCAAAGGAGGTGGGAGACATCCCATATTTGGGATACAAAGAAGGTAAAAACATATAAATAGGAAAAATTCCTACATGTTGGGGCCCAGAATTTGAGAGACATTTTCCTCTGAACCCGCACATAATAATTGTAACTCCAAACTCTCTGAGTATTATTTGATTATTCCAGTTCTCTGTAACATGATTGGTTCCCTGAGATTCCTGGAAAACTAACCCATGCTTGGCTTTTTAGCTCCTGGTGAGTGGACTGGGTTTGGGGCCCAAGGGAGCCGGATAGGCCTCTGGGAGGTGCTGCTCTGCTGATTTAGCAGAATTGAACCGGGGGACTTCAGGCTCTTCTGGACCTCAGCTCAGGACCTGGCCAGTATTTGGAGAGAGTGGACAGACACTTCTGGACCTGTCGACAGAATCTGTAAGGTAGGGGCCCCGTCAGTTCGGCCCACTACAAGTGCATGGAAGGTGGAGCTTGATCACCTCCTCGGAAGCTATAGCTTCCCCAGGCAAATTAATCAGGAATCAGGTGTCAGGTGGACTGTTTAAACTCTGGGTAATATCTGGTAGAATTCAAAAACTTGGACTAGCTAGTATATAAATGTGGGACGTTAGAGGTGAGTGAATTCAGTTTCGATTAAGGAATTATGAGTTCACTCTGGTGTTTATGTGAGACTAGCCAATTTTTTATTGAGAAGGGGGACTGGAGGCAATCTTAACTCCTCTGGTAGGTTCTCACCAAGACATTGGTCGAGAATTCTGTTCTGGGGCATGGGTGCCGGGAGTGCCCCCAAGTTCTTCTGGGGAGTTGGCCATTGTTTCTTTTATTTACTCAGCTCCAATCTGGGCTAGTCTACTAAGAGAGTGTGAGTATGGATGTTTGTCTGTCTTGGCATAATTATCTGTTCATTAACTGGTCTGTGTGAGGCAGAAGCTACTTTGTGCCTTCTGGCTGTACAGGAGAGTATTTGTTATCTCTTCTTATTGATTAATTTGTTTAAAGATAGGGCAGACCAGCTGTGATGAAATGCACAAGTCTTTAGCAGATGCTGGAATTTCTTTTTCTGAATCTTTTGCTCTCTGTCAGAGAGGGGATAAGCCCATTTAGCTAATAAAAATGTCTCTCTAATTTTGTATATGTAAGGGTTTCAGTTTGTTCTGATTTGTGAATTTGCTATATTAAGTTGAAAATTTAAAGTCCTAGGGTTAATTTAAAGGTATAAATTTATGACATTTTAAAGAACAAAGAACTTTTATTTATGGCTTTCTTATCTCTTTTTGGTGGTCAGAGACTTCCAAGGACAGGGCTTACAACTCCGCAGAACAGAGAGATTTACAGGCCCTGTCCCTGCCTATGACATCATAATCAATGTGAGCCATCTAAGGCTAAACTAAGGCTGAAGTTATTATTAACTGTCTATGGACCCTGTTAACCCTAGTTGTGTGTCTTCGTGGTTATATGTTTTCTTTGACTTGCTGTTTTCAGTTATTAGGATCCTCATAGAGGACATTACTGGTCTTTCCCTTCCTCCCTCATCCTGATTCCAATAGCATCTGTAACTAGATTAAAAGTCTTTTCTTTCAGGAGGCCATCCAGGCTTTCAGTTCGAAAGAAATCTCCCTACACACCCTTATCTTCGTCCTCTATCTTTCCAGGCTAAGAGTCATTTTTCTCCACAGGTTGGACCTCAGCATTTGAAAGGGAGCACTATTATAGTGGTCATCTGTAGTTTTCTCTGAAACTCCCACTGTTTCTACTTCTCCCCTCTGTAGGAATTGTCTTCCTCTGACTCATAATAGGAAAGGGAGACAAGCAACTGGACTGGGAAATGGGAATGGTCAGAGAAATCAATAGTGGTAAAGAAGAAAGATTTAAGATACTATAGGGGCTTAGAATAAAGAGGAAAAATCTATGAGGGAAAACAACAGTCACAAGAAAAAAGTATCCTTAAATGTAAAAGCCTAAATATACAGGATCTCAGACCATTTGCCTTGTTTCAGGAGAGAGTAAATGGTTAATGCAGAAAAGGGGGGAGGAAGGGTGTCGGCAGTTAATTATGAAGCAGGGAGAGATAGGTTTTCATTGATAATTACTGGCTGCAGACCACTCTGCTGGCTTAGGGGGTCTGGTCTAGGTTTTTATTAGAACTTCACTAGATTCAAGGTCACAAGTTTTCTGCAAGCATAATTAATCTATCTGCTCTGGTGACTTAAAACTGGTGGCTAGGCAGACTCAGCCCCTGAGAGCCAGTTGAAAGAAGGGGGGCTGGATGCCCGAGCTGCCTGCAGTGGCCCTGGAAGAAGCCGCAGCAGTGAGAAAAGTGGGGACAGCAGATATTTACCTGATACTAGAGCTGCCCCGCTGCTGACCACTGTATAATAAGCATTTTACAACAAGCAATACAAGACTTAGGCTTAGGATTCCTGGCTACAACAGTTAAACCAGAGCCAGTGACTGCTACTGGCCTTCCTGCAGCCCCAAGAATAGAGCAGGGAGCCTGGGATCTATAAAAGCAGCAGATAGAGCTAGTGAAAGCTTCCTGTTTGCAAATTTATTGAAAGGATTCAGTACCTGTTGCTGCTGGAAGAGGAGGGGCTGAGATCCCTTTCCAGTGCACTCCCTTGGAAGAGGCCTGGTCGCTTCTCTGCCACAAAGGGTAATGGTGGGAAGACAAGGGGCCTAATACCCAAGCCACTGCCACAGAAGTGCTTTGCAATATGCAAAGCTGTTTCTAATTACAACTCTGGCTGTTTTGGACTGGCAGCTTAAAGTCAAAGAGCAAAGGAAAGGCACTCTCCCTGGACCTGGGAGCCTTTAGGACTTTGAAATTCTCCAAGAGAGGAGGAGTCTGAGTGAAGGATGGCAGAGACCTTGTTGGGTTGGAAGAACCTAAGGTCACATGTTAAACTTATAAATTTCAGCTTTCTAGGCAGATGTCCAAGCCCAGTTATGTAGGTAAATTGGTCTTGATTTGGCTCTTTTACAGCAAAACAACTTTCTCCCATGCCAGAATAAATTTTAGGGAAATTAGGCTATGTTTGTGGCTATAAAGAAGAACTGGCCATCATACAGTCCTGACAGTGGCCTGCAGAAAACTGTATTATAGGCTTAGATAATGCCTGTGTCTTCATGAACATGACTCCAGAAAGACAAGGACAATTTTGCTTTGTGTGGGAAGAGCAAGAATAGACTTTAGTCACCTTCCTATTTGTATAGCCCTACCATGTGTCATATATGGTAGCAGAAGATTTGGCTACCTAAGGTGGCCACAGTGCCAATATTGTACTTCATTGTGTTAATAATATTAACCTTACCGATTTGAATGCAGTTTCCAAAAGGGCAGGTGCCCAAATGGGCAAGGAAAATACCCATCTGGTTTTGGTCTCTATTGAAAGACAGTTGGCAGCCTGTATACTGTCTTGCAGGCCTGTGTGGCCATACCCATGTCAGGTGTGACAAACCTCAACTTTAGGAAACTGGGGAAGGCCTGTTTGGAACAGAGGGAAGTGGTGAGTATCAGTCCTTTGTTACAGGAATTACAGATTCCATGAGGTCCTGTGACATATGAGACCCTGTAAAGCAATAAAGTTCCCTTAGTCCTTTCTCAGAGGGCATGTCACCCCTCTCAGAGACCATTTGAAATTTTAAGGACAAGTCAAGTAGGGAGAGCCCTACTAAAAGGACAGCTATAATTGTCTACTTGAATAATGAACATTTTGAATTTCTCCTTGTCATTTGAAGACAGTTATATTACTCTGAAGAATCCATAGAAAGGACTGACAAGGAAAATCAGAAGATCTTAAAGCAGGTCAATATATTTTTCTCCTTATATAATTCCTATGAAATTTGACAATGCTTAATAAATCATGGCAATACATTTCTTTTTTTTTCTTTTTTCTTTTTCTTATTTTGAATTTTTTTTTATTAATTTTTATTAATTTTTTATACATATCTCCCCATTGCCCCCCCTCCCTCCCAGGCGTACCCCGACCCCCCAGTGTCTGTGATCATTGGTTATGTTTATAAGCATGCATACAAGTCCTTTGATTGATCACTTATTTACCTCACCTAACTTTAATCTTTCTGCTATAATTTCACAGTCTGTTTGATGCTTTATGATTTTTGTCCTCCTGAGAATTATCAGTCTACTCCCTTTCTGTGCTCCTGATTCTATTATATTCACCAGTTTATTCTGTTGATCAGATTTTTAATTCACTTAATTTTTAGATTCACTTGTTGACAGATGTGTATTTGTTGTTCATAATTTTTTGTCTTTTACCTTTTTCTTCTTCCTCTTCTAAAAGAGTACCTTTCAGCATTTCATATAATACTGGTTTGGAGTTGATGAACTCCTTTAGCTTTTTCTTCTCTGTGAAGGTCTTTATCTGCCCTTCAATTCTGAATGATAGCTTTGCTGGATAGATTATTCTTGGTTGTAGGTTCTTGTTGTTCATCACGTTGAATATTTCTTGCCACTCCCGTCTGGCCTGCATCGTTTCTGTTGAGAAATCAGCTGACAGTCGTATGGGTGCTCCCTTGTAGGTAATAAACTGTTTTTCTCTTGCTGCTTTTAATATTCTCTTTCTCTTTTGCTCTTGGCATTTTAATTATGATGTGTCTTGGTGTAGTCCTCTTTGGGTTCCTTTTCTTTGGGGTTCTGTGTGCTTCCTCGACTTGTAAGTCTATTTCTTTTACCAGATGTGGGAAGTTTTCAGTCATTATTTCTTTAAACAGGTTTTCAGTATCTTGCTCTCTCTCTTCTTCTGGCACCCCCACAATTCTGATGTTGGTACGCTTGAAGCTGTCCCAGAGGCTCCTTACATTATCTTCACATTTTTGGATTCTTTTCTCTTCTTGCTTTTCCAGTTGAATGTTTTCTGCTTCTTTATATTTCAAATTTTTGACTTGATCCTTGCCTTTCTCTAGTCTGCTGTTAGTACTCTGCATAATAGTTTTCATTTCAGTCAGTGTATTTATCATCTTCTCTTGGGTCTCACTAAATTTATCCATCTTTTCTAGCATATTCTTGCAAAACCTTATAAGCGTGGTTTTGAACTCTATATCCAGTCGTTTTTTTCCCTCCACTTCTTTTGCTTGTAATCCCTTCCCTTGTCTCGGCATTTTCACTGTGCCGGGGAAACTTCTGTGCTGGATTCAGCCGAAGAAGCCTCTGCTGAGCTTGGGAGGGGTGGAGTCTCAGGGCTTAAGGGACCGTCTTGCCTTTCAGTCGGCCCCGCCCTCCACGGCCCCTGAGTCTCACGTGACTGGGTAATGGCTGGAGTGGTCCTTGTGCGCGCGCGCACCCGCAGCGCCTCTAACCGCTGCCTTTCCGGCTCCCCTGCGAACCAGGACCACACGAGTCTAGGTCCCCAGGGTTTCGCCCAAAACAGGGGCCCAGTGGACTCAGAAGTGGCGCAGTTAGGAGGGTCTGTCTCCCGCCCACTCGCGAAAGCCAGCGGCACAATCAGCAATCCGTCCTCCGCGTGGTGCCGTGCGCGACCAGACCTCCGATCCTTTGCGACTCCCCTAAATTTCCGTGCACGTCTCCCTTTTCACAGTCCAAACTCCCCCCGTATGAGTTTCGGCTGGATCTGGGGTTTAGTGTCCTAAGATAAGGGGTTCAATGCCGTTGGGAGTCTCCGTTTCCCTCCCGCCAGAGAAAGCCAGCCAGGTACTCCAGCACCCGCTCTCTCAGCGCGCGTCTCCGTACCTCAGCTTTTTGCAGCTCCTCTGGGTCTCTGTGAGCCCCTCTCTTTCCCTCTAGTTGTAGAACTTCCACTCAGCCAGCTTTCCTGTGGTTCTGGATGATGTCCGTTCTGTCTTTTAGTTGTAGTTTTGAAATTGTTGTGCGAGGCAGCAGTATAGGTGTTTACCTATGCCGCCATCTTGGATTCTTCCGGCAATACATTTCTTTGCATAAGTTCAATAAACCAGTTTCCAATAGTGGTTTTATTGATCAGAAACTTTGAGTGGAGTATCATGTTTTAAAAAGCCCTGAGGGAAAAAGTGTAAATAGCACTATGTATGCAAAGATTGAACTCTGAAGACTTGAAGCCAATAGGAGTGCCAAGGAAAAGCCTGGTATCCTGCTTGGGAGCCCTGAAAATGGCTGGCACTAGAGCATCAGGCCCATGCCCTATCATCACTGGCAGTTGGTCAGAGTAGAAGGGGAACAATAAGGACGCCTCTGCGTCCCTGCAGAACCCACAAGCACTCTAGGCCGCAAAGAGTAGGAGTGCTACTGAGATGGGCCTTAAAACCTTGGGCGTGGGCCCAGGTGGAATTGCTGGAGAAGAGGGATTTACCTAACTCAGCAGATACTGCAGGCAAGGACCACCTCCATGGCAGTCAAGGTCAACAGAATCCCAATAGAAGCAGCTGGATTTCTTGGCTTCCTAGCCCTACAAGGCACAATAAGATTCAATCATGAAATTCTGGCAAAGATAGTTAGTTACCATTCTTGTTGTATTTATGCAAAAAATCAGGCCAAATTAAATACAATAGGTAAGTTGGTCTTGATTTGGCTCTTTTAATAAACATAGAGGTAATTTTAAGGAGAAAAATTCTATTTCAATAGAGATTATTAAAACTGAAATGTTTTCTTTCCCTTCCACCAGACCATTTGTTACAGTTTGTCTCTGCCAAGTCATAAGCCCACCTCCTTCAGTGCCCAGGCCTCACCATCCCTCTGACAGACAGCAAGGATCACTCGGCTTTGAGGAAAACTCCATCCCTTCTCAGCACAAAGCAGCTACAGAAGAAATTCAACATCCATTTTTCCTGAAAGAATTCAGAGCCAGGATCCTTGAGGTAAAATATTAGGCAGTTATACAGACATAAGCAGAGCAAGGACAATGGGCCAACTAGTGTTACCAGATGTAACTAAGTCTTTCCACCTCTGTATATAAGACAAGGGGCATAGCCAAAAAGATATTCATCCAAAGTTTCAGCCCTTAGAGAAGGCCAGTAGCCTATTTGTCCAAAAGACTTGACCCCTTTGCATTTGCATGAAATACTTGCCTCCAGGCAGTAGCAGCCACAGCTATGCTTATGGAAAAAGCAAATAAGTTAACCCTAAGGCAGTAACTAATCCTAACTGCCCCACATGAGGTGGAGGTTTTACTCCAGAACACACTAGAGCACTGGATGTCAAACGCTCGAGTCACCCAGTTTCAGGCTCTCTGGTAGACAAAAGAAAAATCAGTAACAATTTATACTGATAGCACGTACGCATTTACAATGGCTCTCGTATATAGTGCTATTTACAAAGTAAGGGGTCTCTACAGAAGCAAGAGGGAACCGGGCCACAGATGAAGCTGCCTGGGAGGCTGCCCTAAAACTAGTGGGGCCTCTACCGATTCTAGTGACTCTTCCAGACCCTGATCTACCCAATCTAGAAAAGCTGAAATCCATAACCAGGCTTTATTCAAGTTCTTACAAACTTTACAGTCTACCCAGGAAGCAATCCAGGACCATATGAGATGCTCTGCCTGTACCAACTTCTGATCTGATTCATCCCTTCCACCCTGGTGACTGGGTAAAGAAATTTGCTACCTAAGGACTGACTCCTACCTGAAAAGGACCACCTCCATGGCAGTCAAGGTCAACAGAATCTCCACTTGGCTTCATCACACCCGGCTTAAGACAGCTCAGGAAAAATAGAGAGTCCAGGACTTTTTGGACTCTCTAAAGATTACTCCTGGCCCTCATTCCAGGCCCTTTTTGTATAAGCAGGCCCACTAACTTTATTAGGCAGAAAATTAAAATTATAGTCCTCAGGAGTAAATATAACTCCCCTTTTCGACAATGACCAAGACTCAATGATTTGACTTGTACATAAAACCAGTGGGGAATTAAGCATCCATCTTATATAAAAACTGTTTGAAAATTTAACCCAGCTATTTGGCTTCTGTAAATGTTTGCTTGCTTAAATAATAAGGAAAATGAGACTATTCTCACTCCAGAGAGGTCATTAAACCTTCCTTGGGACAAAATTATCAGTGCTAGCACCAGGCCAGGCCTTTGGTTGAAGTCTCAAGGCCCCAGCACTAGGGGCCCTTTAAGAACTTGCAAAAGGAGCAGGAAACATCCCATATTTGGGAGACAAAGAAGGTAAAAACATATAAATAGGGAAAATTCCTGCATGTTGGGGCTGAGAAGTTGAGAGACATTTTCCTCTGGACCCATGCATAATAAATGTAGCTCCAAACTCTCCAAGCATTGGTTGATTATTCCCGTTCTCTGTAACACTCTTATCCCCGGGTCCCTCACCCTCAGGGTCCCCTCACAGCCCAGTCCTCTCACTGCTGGGGCCCCCGCACCCCAGAACCCCCTCACCTCTGGGACCCCTCACCCCTGTGGTCCTCTCACCTCTGGGGCCCCCTCACTGCCAGGGTCCTCTCATCCTCGGGGTCCTCTCACTTCTGGGGTCCCCTCACTCCCGGGCTCCCCTCACCCCTGTGTCCTCTCACCGCTGGGCCCCTCACAGCCAAGAGCCTTCTGGTGCTCAGAGGCCTTGCCTGCGCCCCTGAGCTGTGGCCGGACGCCATCTGGGACCAGTGGACCTGGCAGGAGCGGAGTGCACCAGCCGTGGCTCAGGGACGTCAAGCAGCCTGCAGGTCCACATCCCTCGGAGGGAGAGGACTAGGCGGCAGAGCTGACTGTGGCCTCCCAGCACCTCAGGCTGCCATCTGGAGGGTGGAAGTGCCCACTGGGGGTGCCAGCAGCTGTGGCAACTGGTCCACGTATTGGACGGGCGGCACCATTAGGCCATTAGCAGCTTTGGAGGGATGGCCTGTGAGCTCCAGGGGCGGGCACAGAGTCTGGCCCTGCTTTCATCTTGCGTTCAGGTGGCTGCACACTGGTTTTCATTGGGAGGCAGTGAGAGTTGTCAGGTTTCCTCTGGTTTGTTATTGTGGCTTCGACAACTGCGGGTGGAGGACAGAGGGACAGGGACCTGGCATCCTCGGCGAGGCCCTTGCTAATGCTGTGTGTTTGTTGGTCATCCTGGCTTTGTCTGTGGTGACCTTTCTCTCGATGACCTTTTTCTTTTTTTGAAATGGCTTAGTGGTTTGCATGAATTTTTTTATATGATCTGGAAATGAACCTTGTTAGAAATATTACTTTAGAGCAATGTATTTTACCAAAACAAATGTTTTCTGTTTGTATGGGATTAGCGAAAGTGTCCTTGTTACAGAAAAACGGAGAAGAACCAAACAATACTTAGAGAGATGGAGTTACATTTATTACGTGTAGGTCCAGAGGAAAATGTCTCTCAAATTCTGGATCCCAACAGAGAGGAACTTTCCCTATTTATACATTTTTACCTTCTTTGTCTCCCAAATATGGGGTGTCTCCAGCTCCTTTTGTAAGTTCTTTTTTTTTTAAATATATTTTATTGATTTTTTACAGAGAGGAAGGGAGAGGGACAGAGAGTTAGAAACATTGATGAGAGAGACATCAATCAGCTGCCTCCTGCACAACCCCCCCTGGTGGTGTGCTTGCAACCAAGGTACATGCCCTTGACCGGAATAGAACCTGGGACCTTTCAGTCCACAGGCCAACACTCTATCCACTGAGCCAAACCAGTTTCGGCTGTAAGTTCTTTTTAAAAATATATATATTTTACTGATTTTTTACATAGAAGAAAGGAGATGGAGAGTTAGAAACATTGATCAGCTGCCTCCTGTACAATCCCTACGGGGTATGTGCCCCACCCAAGATACATGCCCTTGACTAGAATCCAACCTGGGACCCTTGAATCCACAGGCTGATGCTCTATCCACTGAGCCAAACTGGTTAGGGCCTTTTGCAAGTTCTTGAAGAGCCCCTATGTGTTGGACTCTTGAACCTCAACCAAAGGCCTGGCCTGGTGCCAGCACTGATAATTTCGTGAAGATTTAATGGCCTCTCTGAAGTGGGAATAGTCTTATTTTCCTTATTATTTAAGCAAACAAGTATTTACAGAAGCCAAATAGCAGTGTTAAAATGTCAAATAGCAGTTTTATTATAAGATGGATGCTTCAACCTTGTGTTTTTTGGATTCTGACTTTTCCTTCTTATTCAGGAAGGTGACATTAACTATGGTATGTATGGTCTTCTGTAAAATAGCTTTGTTTCACTTGAGCCTTTTATACAGTTGAAATTTATTTTTTGCCTATAGTTATGGGATAAAAATGTTTTTTAAAAAATTATTTCCCATGGATAACCGATTTGGCCAGCATAATTTATTAAATGGTCCAGTTCAAAGCCAAAAAGAACCACACAATACCACGAGGCAATCAAAGGAACAAAACTATTGATACTCATCACAAGTGGGATGAATTTCTGGAGAATCAGTGAAAAAAAGATAAAGCCAATCCCCAAAGTTTGCATATAAATTCCATTTATATAATGTTCTGGAGTGTGAGTCTAAAAGGCAACATTCTGTCATTGTAGTGACAGAGTTGTGCTGGAAGCTAATTCCAGCATGTCAGCAGGGCTGAATCATCTGGAATGGCTGAGAGCATTTCCCCAAGCATGAAAAGGATGCATAAATGATTACATGTTTTTGCCTCCTGTGGGCCAAACAGCCAAAGGCAGTTCCCCCAATCTGACAATGGATTCTGTATACTAACCCTTGGCCTTTGATATGTATATCTACCTGGCCTTAGGATAATTTGTGTTAATAAAAAGCAAGGGCCAAAACCAGTTTGGCTCAGTGGATGGAGCATCAGCCTTCGAACTAAAGGGTCCCGAGTTTGATTCTGGTCAGGGGCATGTATCTTGGTTGTGGGCACATCGCCGGTGGGGAGTGTGCGGGAGGCAGATGATTGATGTCTCTCTCTCATTGATGTTTCTGGCTCTCTATCCCTCTCCCTTCCTCTCTAAAAAAAAATCAATAAAAAATATATTAAAAAACAAAACAAAACAAGGGCTCCAGAGAGACAGGAGAACTTAGTTCCTTTAGCTAAGTCTTCTCTGGCTCCCCAAAATGCCTTCCAAAATTATGTTTTGCCTCTGGACTTTTTAATAATTTACACACAATACCTTCTTTAGATTTCTGAACCCTTGTAGATGCTGGATTAAGACCCCAGGCATGGGGAATAGGTGGGGTGCCCCGGGCTCACATGTGCAGCCGCCGGTGTGCGCTCATTCTGGGACCAGCGGCTTGGGCCAAACAAGCCCCAACATCAAGGAAGCCAGTAGTGCCTTCCCAGACCCCTCCACGGTGTCCAAAGCCGAGGAGACCAAGAAGCTTGAGGGCCATGCAGCGGTGGAGAATCATGTGAGGGTCCATCAGCTGATCCTGCAGTATGGCTTAACACTCATTGACCTGGACCGACACCCAGAGATAGACCTCGCCATCAATGGTGCTGATGAAGTAGATGCTGATCTCAATCTCATCAAGGGTGGTGGAGGCTGCCTGAACCAGGAGAAGATTGTGGTGGGCTATGCCAGTCGCTTAATTGTGATTGCTGACTTTAGGAAAGATTCAAAGAACCTTGGGGGGATCAGGGGCACAAGGGAATCCCCATTGAGGTCATCCCCATGGCTTATGTCCCAGTGAGCCAAGCTGTGACTCAGAAGTTCGGGGGTGTGGTTGAACTTTGAATAGCCGTCAACAAGGCAGGTTCTGTGGGGACAGATAATGGGAATTTTTCTGGACTGGAAGTTTGACTGGGTGCACAAATGGAGTGAAGTGAACACAGCTATCAAAATGACCCCAGGTGTGGTGGACACTGGTCTGTTCATCAACATGGCTGAGAGGGTCTACTTCAGGATGCAGGATGGCTCAGTGCATATGCGGGAGAAGCTTTTCTGCAGTATGCTCACCTGGAATCCCCACCCACAGCAGGTGGACACACCTCTTCCAGAGCCTTTCCCTTAATGTATCTTTGCCAGGGTCCTGCTGGCAGGGTGTAGTGGGGTGGAGAGTGAAATCCAGCCTTGTATTGTTATTAAATGTCTTAAAAAAAAAAGACTCCAGGCATTAGAATTGTTCTGTATCCTGATGGTATCAATGTCAATACCTGGTTGTGATCATGTACTACAGTTTTGTAAGCCATTTATTGGGGGACACAAGGTAAAGGGTGTGTGGGACCTCTTTGTATTACTACCTAAAATCTATGTAAATCTATGATTATCTCAAATTAAAAATGTTAATTTAAACAACAAAGAAACATTTAAAATTTTTATTTATTTATTTCAGATAGGAAGGAAGAGGGAAAGAGATAGAAACATCAATGGTGCGAGAGAATCATTGATCAGCTGCCTCCTGCACACCCCCTACTGGGGATAGAGCCCACAACCCTGGGACTGTGCCCTTGACCAGAATCAAACCTGGCCCTTCAGTACATTTGCCAATGCTCTATCAACTGAGCCAAACCAGCTAGGATTGCAAAAAGCTTTATTGCTTTTACTTGGTCCATGGCTTGGGAAAAGGCTCCAGAGTGGTTAAAGAACTACCTCAGCCTGGCTGGCATAGCTCCATGGTTGAGTGTCAACCTATGGACCAGGAGGTCAAGATTTGATTCCCAGTCAGGGCATATGCACGGATTGCGGACTCAATCCCCAATGTGGGGCATGCAGGAGGCAGCCTATCAATGATTTTCTCTAATCATTGATATATCTATATCTTTCTCCCTTCCTCTCTGAAATCAATAAAAAATATATATTTTTAATCTTAAAATATATTTTATTGCTTTTTTTACAGAGAAGAAGGGAGAGGGAGAGAGAGTTAGAAACATCAATGAGAGAGAAACATCAATCAGCTGCCCCCCCCCCCAACCTGCACTCCCTCACACTGAGTATGTGCCTGCAACCAAGGTACATGCCCCTGACCAGAACTGAACCCGGGACCCTTGAGTCTGCAGCTGATGCTCTATCCACTGAGTCAAACCGACCAGGGCTATATATATTTTTTTATTTTATTTGTTTTTTTAAAAATGTATTTTATGAGGAAGGGAGACGGATAGAGAGTTAGAAACATTGATAAGAGAGAAACATTGATCAGCTGCCTCCTGCACGCTCTCTACTGGGGATGTGCCCATAACCAAGATACATGTCCTTGACCGGAATTGAACCTGGGACCTTTCAGTCTGCAGGCCGATGCTCTATCCACTGAGCCAAACTAGTTTCAGCCTTTATATTTTTAAAAAGCTGCCTTATGGCTTCAGGGAGAGGCTGATGCTGGAAACCAAACATTGTCTCACTAATAGAAAGATGTGGACAGGAGACCAGAAGGCTGGTCAACCTTAATTTCTCTGAAAGGTCAGAGTTAATCACTTACTGTTTAGTTGAAACATTGTTAGCTGAAGCAGCCTCTACCTGTTTGTTTCATGTAAACTTCTTTTCTTATAATTTTCTGCCTAAAGGTGTGTCCCAAAGCCTTAATAAAAGAGAGAAAAAAGGCCAGAGCAGGGAGTAGTCTTTTCACTAGAGGAAGGCTCCCACCTGGCCCCTCAACATCGCCAAATTAATACTTTTCTTTTCATTTGCTTGCGGCCTCCTCCAGAACCCGAACCCTGAACTGGGAACCCTGAACCATGCAGGACGTGAAAGGGGCTCCCACAAGCTGAGACAGAGGTCCTGACACAGGGGATACAGAGGGGCTCCTCAAAGGCCGGTGGGCTCTGGAGGCTCCTTGTAGTACTTGAGAGTAAGCCTTTTGAAGATACACTTGTCCATCTGAGAGTGAGATATAACTAGCCTGGAGAGTTTAGGCAGATAGTTGCCCATCCTCCTAATGACTTTAACCTCCAGGAAGCATAAAGATGGGGTCTATGAGGGAAGAATCCAGGGCATGTAGACACAAAAGGACCTGGTTCATGTTGTCTTGTAGAGCCATGTCAACTCCCATGGCATGGTGGGACAGCTTCCGTAAACCCTGGAAGAAGGCACGGCCACCAGGCTGGTTCTGCATCTTCTAGAGATGTTCAGCACCCTTTTACTTCTTCTTGGTCAACTCGCAGAAGTGTTCTAAATCCTCCAAAGTCAAACCGCTGCAATGGAAATAGAAGCCAAGAGAACGAGGGAGGCCTTGGAGGCCAAAGGATACAGGTTGACCTGACAATTGACAACATTCTCCATCTCAGGGGAATAACTGTGATGAATCTGAGAACTCAGGATTGATCAGCAATTAGAGGCTAAACACACAACACAAAATGGATTTGTCTGGTCCCAGAGTCATATGATAGTTGAGAAGAGTTTCAGGAGGTTGCAACTGGAGAGGAGATTGGAAGTTGGAGAGTCCCCAGGTCTCCTCTGTTCAATCACTGTTGAAGCATGAAGCAAGAGACAGACCTGCCAAGACCACTAGGCAGGCTGTGAAAAAGAAATTAAGAAAATAATCTCTTACAATAACCAAGTAGGTGAAAGATCTGTACACTGAAAACTATAAAACACTGATGAAACATATTGAAGGGTAGAGTCAGGGTGGAGGGAGTCAATAGGGGGAGGGAAAGAGCATATTGGCGTTACTACTTTCTTTCTTTTTCTTCTTCTTCTTCTTCTTCTTCTTCTTCTTCTTCTTCTTCTTCTTTTTTTTTGTTCTTTTTGGTATTACCACTTCAACAATAAAGATAAATTTACAGCCCTAACTGGTTTGGCTCAGTGGATAGAGTATCTGTCTGGGAACTGAAGGATCCCTGGTTCGATTCTGGTCAAGGGCACATGCCTGGGTTGTAGGCTTGATTCCCAGTAGGGGGCATGCTGGAGGCAGCAGTTCAATGATTCTCATTATTGATGTTTTTATCTCTCCCTCTTCCTTCCTCTCTGAAATCAATAAAAATATATTAAAGTATATATATATATATATATATATATATATATATATATATATATATCAGTGAGGATATGGAGCAAAGGGAATGCTTGCACATTTACATGACAATGAAAATATAGATCGGTACAGCTATTATGAAAAACAGTATGGAGGTTTCTCAAAAAATAAATAAAACTAGCCTGGCCGCTGTGCCAGGGCTGACCAGCAGACCCTGAGTGACAGATGATTGGATTATTCTGACATAACATTTGCTGTGAAGGAAAGGGCTAAGGGATTGCCTGGCTAAATGTACCACATAGCCCCAATTGCCTACATCATTAGGCTTTTATTGAAGCAGCAGTTTGAGATAAAGTTTGTCTTTTAGATACAATCAGTAGGGTAAGTAATATTGGGAGGACACATGTGTTTGTAGGGTCCTTTAAGCAAGGACACACAAAGATTAAGCATAAGAATTCCAGTAAATACCTGGGGGTCTGTATGTGCACAGACATGTTTGGAAAGGTCAAGGAATAATTAGGGAGACTGCTTTTGGCACTCACCTAAGTCAGAATTCTGATAAACAAATCTCATGTGCTTCCTAACATCTCCCCCATTTTGTTTTGCTTAATGTAGAAGAAAGAGGGAGGTGATGAACTTTCTGCTTTGGAATGTCAGGGTCCACAAAGTGCATTTACTGCTGCAGTTCTGATTTTACAGACTATAAGAAAAACAAAAAGAACAATGGTTAGTAACCTGAGATGTGTGGAGTGTGAGTAAGCTCCAATAATTGCTCAGCCTCTGTCATCAGCTTCATCATTCCCCAGATCATTCCACAGGCAGTCTGGGTCCCACAGAGTCCCCAGGTTCAGATTCTTCATTTCTGGAAGAGAATTGGTTCAGTGCCATTCCATTATAAGGTTTAATCTGGTGAGTGGAATCCACATTGGCCCTGTAGGGGTAGAAACACACACATATCCTCTCTCCCATGTTATAATTTCATTGGGTCCCATCCAGTTATTAGTGTTCACATCTTGCCACAAGACTTGTGCTTTTCGAGGCAGAGTTATTGAGGATTGAAAATGATCATTCAGATTAAAAAAGGGTAAAGATTGCTTTAGATAGTATTATAGCTGGGTGCTTGGGTCCCATATTCCTCCTTTTTATGTTTTACTAGCATACCTTTCAGGGTAGCATGGGCACATTCAACAATGGCTTGCCTTATGGATTGTAAGGGATTCCCATGGAATAGTGGATGGACCAAGTTCTAAAAAAGGCAGTAAAACCATGGCTGCCATAAGCTGGCCTATATTAACCATATTTATCATGGTTAATATAGCCATAATTGGAGATAGTTCTTATTAAGTTCATGAAAATAAATGTATTGCCACTTATTAAGAACTGCCAAATAGGAGAAACCAAGATGGTGGCATAGGTGAACACCTAAATTGCTGTCTTACACAAGAATTTCAAAATTACAACTAAAAGACAGAATGGACACCATCCAGAACCACAGGAAAGCTGGTTGAGTGAAAATTCTACAACTAGAAGTAAAGAGAGGGACTCACGAAGACTCAGAGTAGCTGTAAAAAGCTGAGGTACTGAGACATGCTCGTGGAGAGGACAGGTGGAGGAGGGTCTGGCTAGCTTCCTCTAGCAGGAGGGAGACAGAAAATCCCAACTGAACTCCACTTCTGACTGCACTGAATCCCAATTCCAGGTGAGACTCATACAGGGGAGTCTGGATGGTTGTGAAAAGGAAGGAGTGCAGGGAAACTTAGGGGAGCCGTGAAAGACAGAGATCAGGGTGTGTGCAAAAGTGTGCACACAGAGCGCTAACTACTGATTGTGCCACTGGCTTTCTCTAGCAGGAGGAAAACAGAATCTCTCAACAGCACTAAAACCCAGGTCCGACTGCACTGAACCCCAGGTTTGGGGGAGACCTTGTGGACCCAGACTCATACAGGTCCCTAGAGCACATGAAAACTCAGAGGAGCTGGAAAGGCAGAGGTCTGAAGGCATGCACATGTGCACACAGAAAGGGCTGCAGCAATTACCCAGAGGCACTGAGACCCAGAGGCTGCTGTGTAGGGCAGGGCTGATGGGAACCCAAGGTTGTCTGCTCAGCCCTGAGACCCCACAACATCCAAGCCCAGCACAGAGGCTGTTGCAATCCTACAAGTCTTAAGGCGGAGTCCAGCACAGAAGTTCTCCAGGTGCAGACACAGCATATCCTCACAACCAATAGGCTTAAAGGTCAATTCCTCCCAGTGATACCAATAACAATCAAGAATTCACTACAAGACTGTACACACAGTCCACAAAGGGGTGCACCAAGAATGTCCACCTCAGGTAACTGGGGAGGCAGAGTTACTGGGTCATATAGGACACTTAGCACACAAAGCTACTCTACCAACTCAGGGAAGCAGCAAAATATGCAGAGACAAAAGAACAGATCACAAATGAAAGAAATGGAGGAAAACAAACGACAGGATATAGAGTTCAAAGCCACCGTTATAAGGTTTTTTAAGAATTTCCTAGAAAAAATGGATAAATTTAGTGAGATCCAAGAGGAGATGAAAAAGGACCAACTAGAAATTAAACATACACTGACTGAAATAAAAAATATTATACAGAGACCTAACAGCAAACTACAAGAATGCAAGAATCAAGTCTAAGATTTGAAATACATAGAAGCAGAAAACACTCCACTGGAGAAGCAAAAAGAAAATAGAATCCAAAAATTTGAAGATAGTGTAAGAAGCCTCTGGGACAACTTTAAGCATACCAACATCAGAATTATGGGGGTGCCAGAAGAAGAAAGAGAGCAAAATACTGAAAACCTACTTGAAGGAATAATGACTGAAAACTTCCCCTACCTGGTGAAAGAAATAGACTTACAAGTCCAGGAAGCTCATAGAACTCCAAGGAAGACCACACCAAGATACATCACAATTTAAATGCCAAGAGCAAACGACAAGGAGAGAATATTAAAAGCAGCAAGAGAAAAAACAGTTAGTTACCTACAAGGGAGCACTTATTCGATTGTCAGCTGATTTCTCAACAGAAACTATGCAGGCCAGATGGGAGTGGCAAGAAATATTCAAAGTGATGAATAGCAAGAACCTATAACCAAGATTATTCTACCCAGCAAAGCTATTATTCAGAATTCAAGGGCAAATAAAGGGCTTCACAGATAAGAAAAAACTAGAGTTCATCAGCACCAAACCAGTATTATATGAAATGCTGAAAGGTATTCTTTAAGAAGACGAAGAAGAAGAAAAACGGTAAAGGTAAAAATTATGAAAAACAAACACATATCTATCAACAAGTGAATGTAAAAATAAAGTGAACTGAAAATCTGATGAACAGAATAAACTGGTGAATATAATAGAATTAGGGGCATAGAAAGAGAGTGGGCTGATAATCCTCAGGGGAAAGTGGTGAGGAGGGTACAGGGAAAGACTAGACAAAAATCATACATGAAGACAATGGATGAAGACAATGGAGGGGGGAGGTAAATACAGAGGGTGGGGTGGGAGACAGGTGGAGGGGTTCTCTGGGGGGGGAAAGAGGAACAATTGTAATATGAATAATGAAGATTTATTTTTTTTAAAAGAAGATTAAAAAAAAAAAGAATTGCCAAATACTGGAGGGACAGGTGGGGAAAAATACATAATTTATCAAATTTGTGTTAAAAATGCTTCTTTATGCCGAAACTGGTTTGGCTCAATGGATAGAGCGTCGGCCTGCGGACTGAAAGTTCCCAGGTTCGATTCCGGTCAAGGGCATGTACCTTGGTTGGGGGCACATCTCCAGTGGGGGATGTGCAGAAGGCAGCTGATTGATGTCTCTCTCTCATGGATGTTTCTAACTTTCTATCCCTCTCCTTTCCACTCTGTAAAAATTCAATAAAATATATTTTAAAAAATGCTTCCTTAGCCCTAGCTAGTTTGGCATAGTGGATAGAGCATCAGCCTGTGGACCAAAGGGTCCCAGGTTGGATTCTGGTCAGGGGCACATGCCTGAGTTGCAGCCTCAGTCTAATGTGCAGGAGACAGCCAATCAATGATTCCCTTTCAACACTGGTGTTTCTATCTCTCTCTCTCTCCCTTACTCTCTGAAATAAATAAAAATATATATTTTAAAAATCCTTTCTTATATTTGAAAAAGTTTAAGAATCCGCAATACTTGCAACAAAAATTACAAAAACTATATAATTATTTTCCATTCATTCAGCCCCATAATAAATTTTTTTGTTTCTCTTAATTTTTCCTGCCAGTACTTCTATAAATCCAGATACTGTATAGAGTAATACAAATGACATGGAATTGTGTTCTTTCTGCAAAACACAATATTCCAGAATAACAATTAGAGCTATAAGTGAAAGCATAATATACTAGGAGTTATTATTATTTGACAAAGCTTCCTATGCACCTTAACCAGAAAAGTTTCCTTGATGAGAGAGAAAACTAACACTTGAGGCATTCCAGAGCCTATAGGAATGATCTAAACCAATTCTAGGTCAAGAAAAAGTTTCTTTTTTTAAAATTTAATAAATCTTTATTGTTCAGATTATTACAATTTTTCCTCTTTTCTCCCCCCATAGCTCCCCTCCACCTGGTTCCCACCCCACTCTTTGCCCTTAGCCCCCCCCCCCTCCACAACTGTCCTCATCCATAGGTGAACAATTTTTGTCCAGTTCATTCCACAACCCCCTCACCCCATTCCCCCTGAGGATTGTCAGTCCACTCCCTTTCTATGCCTCTAATTCTATTATATTCACCAATTTATTCTGTTTACCAGATTTTTAATTCACTTGATTTTTAGATTCACTTGTTGATAGATATGTATTTGTTGTTAATAATTTTTACCTTTACCGTTTTCTTCCTTTTAATAATTTTCTTGATTTTTTTACAAAGAGGAAGGAAGAGGGATAGAGAGTCAGAAACATTGATGAGAGAGAGACATCGATCAGCTGCCTCCTGCACACCTCCCAATGGGGATGTGCCCATAACCAAATACATGCCCTTGACCGGAATCGAACCCAGGACCGTTCAGTCCTCAGGCCGACGCTCTATCCACTGAGCCAAACTGGTTTCAGCTACCTTTTTCTTCTTTCTCTTCTTAAAGAGTACCTTTCAGTATTTCATATAATACTGGTTTGTTGTTGATGAACTCCTTTAGCTTTTTCTTATCTGTGAAGCTCTTTATGCACCCTTCAATTCTGAAAGACAGCTTTACTGGGTAGAGTAATCTTGGTTGTAGGTTTTTGCTATTCATCACTTTGAATATTTCTTGCCACTCCCATCTGGCCTGCATAGTTTCTGTTGAGAAATCAGCTGACAGTCCTATGGGTGTTCCCTTGTAGGTAATTAACTGTTTTTCTCTTGCTGCTTTTAATATTCTCTCTTTGTTGTTTGCTCTTGGCATTTTAATTGTGATGTGTCTTGGTGTAGTCCTCTTTAGATTTCTTTTATATGGGGTTCTGTGTGCTTCCTGGACTTGTAAGTCTATTTCTTTCACCAGGTAGGGGAAGTTTTCAGTCATTATTTTTCAAGTAGGTTTTCAGTGTCTTGCTCTCTCTCTTCTTCTGGCACCCCATAATTCTGATGTTGGTATGCTTGAAGTTGTCTCGGAGACTCCTTACATTATCTTCAAATTTTTGGATTTTATTTTCTTTTTGCTTTTCCAGTTGAATGTTTTCTGCTTCTTTGTATTTCAAATCTTTCATTTGATTCTTGTGTTCCTGTAATCTACTGTTAGTATCTGTATAATATTTTTTATTTCAGTCAGTGTATGTTTAATTTCTAGTTAGTCCTCTTTCATATTATTGAGGGTCTCGCTAAATTTATCCACCTTTTCTAGGAAATTCTTGAAAAACCTTATAACCGTGGTTTTGAACTCTATATCAGGTCATTTGTTTTCCTCCATTTCTTTTTTTTTTCTTTTTTCTTTTTTTTGTGATCTGTTCCTTTGTCTCATATTTTCGCTGCTTCCCTGAGTTGGTAAAGTACCTTTGTGTGCTAGGTTTCCTATATGGCTCAGTAGCTCCGCCTCCTCAGTTACCTGAGGTGGACTCTCTTGCTGCACCTCTTTGTGGAGTGTGTGTATAGCCTTGTTGTAGTTAAGTCTTGATTTTTGTTGGTATCACTGGGGGGAATTGATCTCCAGGCCAATTGGCTGTGAGGATCATCTGTGTTTATGTTGGGAGAACTATGCTGGAGACAGCCTTATGAGACAAGACTTGAAAATTGCAAAAGCCTCTGTGCTGAGCTTCGATGGGGCAGAGTCTCAGGGCTGAGCAGACAGCCTTGGCTTTCTTCAGCCTTGCCCTATGAGTCTCCTGAGTCTCAGTGTCCCTCAGTAATTGCTGCAGTCCTCTCTGCATGCGAGAGCATTCACGCCTCCAGCCCTCTATCTTTTGCAGCTCCCCTGAGTTTCCGTGCGCTTCAGAGACCCATATGAGTCTGGGTCCCCAGGGTCTAGCCCAAAACTGGGGTTCAGTGCAGTTGGAACTGGAGTTCAGCACAGTCAGGAGGTTCCGTCTTCCTCTGGCTAGAGAAAGCAAGCAGTACACTCAGAAATCAGTCCTCTCTGCGCACTCACATGCACCCCTCAAGACCTCTGCCTTTTGTGGCTCCCCTGAGTTTCTGTGCACTCCTCCCTTTTTCTGACAGTTCAGACTTACCCCATATGAGTCTTTCCCGGAACTGGGGTCCAGGGGAGTTGAAACTGGGGTTCAGTGCAGTGGGGAGTTTTCGTCTCCCTCCCTCTAGAGGAAGCCAAACACTCTCTCTGCTGTCTGTCCTCTCTACATGTTTGTCTCTGTACCTCAGCTTTTTGCAGCTCCTCTGAGTCTCCATGAGCCCCTCTCTTTTTTTCTAGTTGTAGAATTTCCACTCAGCCAGCTTTCCTGTGGTTCTGGATGATGTCGTTCTGTCTTTTAGCTGTAGTTTTGAAATTGTTGTATGAGGCAGCTGTTTAGGTATTCACCTATGCTGCCATCTTGGTTTCTCAAGAAAAAGTTGCTTAAAATTCAAACCAAAGAAGGATTGTCAAGTTTATTTTACCAAAAGATCATATATCAAAGTGTATTAGGCACAAACATTGCCTAGCAAACTTCAGTTCCCATGATTAAAAGATGACTTAAAAACACCTGATTAATATAACATATAACCATTTAATAATTTATAGAACTTTTGCTTTGTGAGTAGAAAAATAGGGAAGATCTTTACCCTGTTAAAAGACTAGAAAAGGACTAACCAAAATGAGGTTTATTCTTTAACTTCATTTGTCCTTGAACACAGTCATCAAATGACACTAATTGGATTTCTGCTATCAGTCTCCCAATTCAGATTTAAAAAATAAGGGTAAGTACATTGATGTAAGCTATTTACCCTGTAGTTAGGGAGGCAAAATTCAAATCATTTACTCTCAAGTATCTTTGGTTTAGGAAGGATAGGACTTACTAGATGGCTCCAATTTGCTGTTTAACCATTTCAGTTTCCCTATTCCACTTGTCCTGGCCTACTGTCCTGTCATTTACACAATTTCCTTTCAACATTTTTCTTCACAAAATTCTACAACTTCCACAAACTTTCTACAACTTTCACCAATCTTTCTTCAGTACCTTACAACTTTCAGAAGTAACCAGCTTTAGAAACCACTTTCTTTCTCCTTCAAAACGCATCTCCATGGCTCATGCCTTCTGTTACACCAAAGCCATACTTTATTTCCAATTAATTAGAATTCTTAACCCTTAAAAACTTTAATTTTTAGGTGGCATGTAAGTTATTAACATTCCTAAGATTAGCAATACATTCACATTTTAAGAGCTATTTAAGTGATTAAACGACTGAACAACCAGTCGCTATAACGTGCACTGACCATTGGGGGCAGATGCTTAATGCAGGAGCTGTCCCATGGTGGTCAGTGCACTCCCACAGTGGGAGCACTGCTCAACTGACCAACCCATCCCAGCAACCCACCAGCCTGGCGGCAGCCACTCCCTCCCTCAGTAGTCCTGCAGATTCAATCTCTGGAGAAGGGCCAAGCACTGATGGATTGGAGTCTCCAGCACAATCCTGACAGTGCCTCCTGGAAGTTGGCTTCAGGCACCATGGCCGCTTCTCCATCCTAGACACTCCACAAGGAAGAAACAATATAAAAGCGGCTGCCAGGTGGCTCCCAACAACCAATTGCGTCCTTCACAGGGCTCGTGGTTGGCAAGCACTGCTGTGATGGTGTAATCCTCTCCTGATTGGAATTGACTGGGCGCAAGCCCTCAGCAGGTGCAGCAGGGCTGGGATGAGTGGGAATGGCAGCTAGGAGTGGCAGGCATTGTTGGACTACAGGTTTTGGCCCGATCCCCACAGGCCACCTTGAGGGAATCCACTCATGCATGAATTCATGCAACAGGCCTTTAATTTCAAATAAAATACAAGACATTCATTAACAGATTCAAATTTATCCTCTAAATTTTTCATATGAGGCAAACTCAGATGAATATTTCAATAGCCTGTTATTTAAAAACTAGAGGCCCAGTACACAAAATTCAAGCACAGGTAGGGTCCCTAGGCCTGGCCAGAGATTAGGGCCAATTTTTGGGTTGACTGGCAGGGTGATCAGGGCCCCTGCTTGCACCTGCCTTGACCTGCTATCACCCGCTCACCTGCTCCACTATCTTACTATGGTCCCAATCTCATCAGGGCCCATCAGGGCCAGCAGCATCTCCTCTGCTACATATTGCCAGTGCCTCATCACCAACAGTTGCCATGTTCCACACCTTCCCCTGGTCTGTCATTTGCACATCTAACTCTTGTTGGTCAAACTCCCATCTGTGAGGACAATTTGCATATTAGCCTTTTATTTTATAGGATACCTAGTTATTTAATAATTTTTATTACTTAATTTAGCAAACTCCAAATTTTTAAGTTACCAAAGACTTTGGAAAACTATGTTTAGGCATATATAATTACCACTAAAGAAGCTTTATCATATACCCTTCATTTAGTTATGTTTATTTTGCCTTGACAACTTTGAGATTTTAAAGCCAGTTATTATTACACAAGGCATTTTCTTGGCAAATTTTGTAATGGATAACTCACTGGCTTTCAGTGACTTTAATGTGAAAGTACTATTTTTTTTTTTACAAAAATGGGAGTAGCCCCCACATTGCTGATGCCTTGAGAAGGGAGAGCAGGAAGGGTTCCCAAGATTTAGAATTCTTGGCAGCTGCTGAGAAGTTCCTGCAATCCCTGCCACAAGTAGCTGTGGGCTTCACAAAGTGAAATATGCTTCATCTTTAAAAAATTAAACCAAACAACAAAGACTCATAAAAAAATAATCAACAGACACTCCTATATACGATATTTATATGTGTGCATAACCCACAGATAAGACTTAATAAATTAGATTCCTTTTCATGGATCTTTCAAAAGATGTCTTATAGTGTTTGGGACTTACAACCAGAATGTCGCCCAGAGGGATCCCTGATGGAGTGGCCAGTGAACACCCACAAACAATCTGTTGTTCACAGATCTCATCATATTCTGCTCTACATAGCAAATATTGACTGGTGTCTATTTAATTTAGTTTGCTAAATTAAATAATAAAAATTATTAAATAACATTTTAGCCAAACAACTGCCAGTCCCCAAGGCATCAAATGGTAATTTATCGACAAAGCATTAAGGAGTCCTTTTATAAACAGACTGTTAGCCCCATTTTCTCTAACTCTTTTCCTTATTTCTTTAAAGTTATTAAAGGAAAGCAGTTCATATATCCAATTATCTTGTTGATCTTGCATAACTGGGCAAGCCAAAAGCTCTCCTTCTAACATAGCTTGACACATGATCCCATAACTGAGGATCTAGTTGATGAGCCTTCCCACACTGGAGGTGGAGGATCAGGAAATATTTCCTCAGGTGGTGGGGCCTTAGATAATACAATCTTTACAGGCTCTACTTCACGAGGTGGGGGTGGTGGTAAATCCTCCTGGCTTTCTGTAGGCTTTTGATCCTCAATATGAATTGGGCATAGTGAACCTCGAACAAGAGCCCATATATTTAAAGATGACAAGGACACCTGTTTTCCCTGGGCCTGATTTCTCTAAATTTCTACCTACTTGTTCCCAGAAATCAAGGTCTAATGTTCCAGCATCAGGGAATCAAGAAGTTACTAGAAGCCTGGTGCACAAAATTCATGCACTCAGTCTGGTCTGCACTTTCTCACAGTCTGGGAGCCCTCAGGGGATGTCTGACTGACTGCTTAAGATCAGGCTTAAGCTGGCAGTCAGACATCCTTAGTGCAGCCATAGAGGCGGGAGAGGCTTCTGCCACTGCTGCTGTGTTCACCAGCCATGAGCCCAGCTTCTGGCTGAACAGCAATCCCCCTGTGGGAGCACACTGACCACCAGGGGGCAGCTCCTGCATTGAGCATATGCCCACTGGTGGTCAGTGCACATCATAGTGATCAGGTGTGTCATCATTTGGTCAATTTGCATATTAGCCTTTTATTATATAGGATTAGTAGTCTGGTGCATGAAATTTGTGCACGGGGTGGGGGTTGTCCCTCAGCCTGGCCTGCACTCTCTGCAAACTGGGACCCCTTGGGGGATGTCCGACTGCTAGGGGATGTTTCTGTGGGATCAGGCCTAAACTGGCAGTAGGACATCTCTCTCACAATCCAGGACTACTGGCTCCTAAGTGCTCACCTGCCTGCCTGCCCAGTTGCCCCTAACCACACTGCCTGCCAGCCTGCTCACCCCCAACTGTGCCCCCTTGCCGGTCTGCTTACCCCAAACTGCACCCCCGCTGGCCTGATGGCCCCCCAAATGCCCTCCCCTGCCAGCCTCATGGCCCCCAACTGCCAGGCTGCTCACTCTGCCCACTCTCAGCAGCTGGGACTGGGGGACTCCAGCAGGGCTGAGAGGACTAGGTGCCACTATCTTGTGGCTATGGGTGCCACCATCTTTGTGATGGAGTGAAGGTCAATTTACATATTCCCTCTTTATTAGATAGAATAATAGCAAAAGACCCTTTAATTGTTTCTTTGTAACTGAGGCACCTTTCACTTTTAACAACTATTTAAGCACTGTTATATATTGTTGTTGTTTTACAGACAACTTCTGTCCCATTATGAAACTTCAGTTGAAAAATTATTCCCTCAAACTTGGAAATCCCAAGGGAACCAAAGATTATAAATTATAACAGTGCAACAGGCTCTTTAATTGTTCTTCTATAACTGAGAGGCATCATTGCTTTTAATAACTTTTTAAGCAACACAGAAATCTGTTACTCAGTGGACAGCTGCTATCATATTGTAAAACCTTAACTGAAAAGCATACCCTTGAACTTGGAAATCCCAAGTGGGCTCCAATGACTTCCTACAGTTACTTTGTCTCCTTCCTCTTCATTTTCAAGGTTACCACTGCATCTCATTTGCATCCCTTGGTTCTCATATGGGGCACCACCTTGTCAGGCATGACTAGCAGACCCTGAGCAACAGCTGAATGGATTACTCTGACAACATTTGATACAAAAGAGAGGGCTAAGGGATTGCCTGGCTAAATGAACCAGACAGCCTCAATTGCCTGCCTCGGTAGGCTTTTATTGTAGCAGCAGTTTGAGATAAAGTTTATCTTTTAGATACAATCAGTAGGGTAAGTAATAGTGGAAGGATACATGTGTTTGTAGTGTCCTTTAAGCAAGACACTCAAAAATTAAACATAAGGATTCCAGTAAACACCCAGGGGCCTACATGTGCACAGACTTGTTTGGAAAGGTCAAGGAATAATTAGGGGCACCACCTTCAGCATTTCTCTAAATTGGAATTCCGATAAACAGGTGGGCGGCCTTCTGCACACTCCCCTTTTCTCGGAATGTCCTCCTTACAAACTTTCCAACCAAGTATTTTGTGCTCCTCAACACTGGTGTGGCTCGGTCTTTGAGCATCAACCTATATGGTTCAATTCTGGTCAGGGCACATTGCCCAGGTTACAGCTCAGTCCTTCATGTGGGGCATGCAAAAGGCAGCTGATCGATGATTCTCTCTCATCATTGATGTTTCTCTCTCTATTTCCCTCTCCATTCCTCTCTGAAAGAAATAAAAAATATATTTAAAAAATAAAACTAGAACTACTATATGATCCAGCAATGTCACTTCTGGGTATCTACCCAAAGGACATGAAGCCACTGTCTTTTATTATTTATTTATTTTTTTAATATATATTTTATTGATTTTTTACAGAGAGGAAGGGAGAGAGATAGAAAGTCAGAAACATCAATGAGAGAGAGACATCGATCAGCTGCCTCCTGCATGCCCCACAGTGGAGATGTGCCCGCAAGCAAGGTACATGCCCCCAACCGGAATCGAACCTGGGACCCTTCAGTCCGCAAGCCGATGCTCTATCCACTGAGCCAAACCAGTCTCGGCTGAAGCCACTGTCTTGAAGAGATATCAATACTCTCATGCTCATTGCAGTATGATACATATAGCCAAAGTATGGAATGATCTAAGTGTCAACTGATAGATGAATGGATACAGAAAATGTGATTATATATCTATATATAATTGAATAATTGATTATATGTAATTGAATAATGTTCAGCCATACAAAGAAGAAAATCCTACCATTTATGACAATATGGATCAACCCCAAGGGCGTTATGCTTCGTGAAATAAGCCAAAGACCAATAGTGTATTATATCAGCTACTTTTGGAAACTAAAAAAAAAAAAAATCAGAGAGTAGAATGGTGGTTGTCAAGGGCTCAGAGAAAAAGGAAATGGGAAGAGGTTGGTCAACAGTATAAACTTTAGTTATAAAACGAATCAGTTCTGAGGATCTAATAATGTACAACATGGTGACTACAGTTAATAATATATTGTATACTTGCAATTTGCTAAGACAGTAAATCTTTTTCTCACATAATACACAACAAAGGTACCTGTGAGGTGATGGAAGAATGAACTAAGTTGATTGTGGGAATCATTTTTTAAAAGATTTTTTAATTGCCAAAAACCAGTTTGGCTCAGTGGATAGAGCGTCAGCCTGTGGACTGAAAGGTCCCAGGTTTGATTCGGTCAAGGGCACGTACTTTGGTTGTGGGCACATCCCCAATAGAAGGTGTGCAGGAGGCAGCTGATCAATGTGTCTCTTTCATTGATGTTTCTAACTATCTCTCTCCCTTCCTCTGTGTAAAAAATCAATAAAATATAATTTTTCAAAAAGATTTTTTATTGGATTTTTAGAGAGCGAGAAGGTAGGGGAAGATAGAGAGGGGAAGGGAAGGGGAAGATAGAGAGAGAGAAAGAGAGAAGGAAAGATTGAAATGAGCGTGAAACATCAATTGCTTGCCTCCTGCACTGGGGATCAAGCCCAAAACCTGGGCATGTGCTCTGACCTGGGATTGAACCAGTGACCTTTTGGTGCACAGGATAATGCCCAGCCAATTGAGCCACACTAGCCAGGGTGATTTTGGAAATCATTTCACAATGTATATGTATCAAATAATCATTTTGTACATTTTAAGTGTATTACAATTGTATTTGTCAATTAAACAAATAAAGTTGGGGGGACTTTAAAAAAAAAGGTTATTTTTCTCTGCCCTAAGTGCCTTCCATAAGGAAACTAAATATCGGTGAAGGAAGATAACATCATTCAAAACTTCAAATTATCTCTACAATTTTTTTATTGCTAGGGATTATCAATCTATATTAATAAAAGGGTAATATGCTTATTATAGACCAGACATCTTCCAGACTCCTTCCAGACAAAGCCACGGTGGCGGAGGCCAAGACAGAAGTGGTTAAGGGCAATTAGGCCAGCAGGGGAGGGCAGTCAGGGGGCGATTAGGCCAGCAAGAGAAGGTAGTTAGGGAGCAATCGAGACAGCAGAGGAGCAGTTAGGGTCAATCAGGCTGGCAGGCAGAAGCAGTTAGGGCAATCAGGCAGGCAGGCAAGAGGTTAGGAGCTAGCAGTCCTGGATTGTGAGAGAGATCCTGGATTGGAGAGGGTACAGGCTGAGCTGAGGGAACGCCCCCCCCTGCACGAATTTCATGCACCAGGCCTCTAGTATATACTGATAAAAGGGTAATATGCTAATTAGATGAGGCATCTTCCAGACAAAGCTGCAGCAGCTGCAAGGGCCCATGGCTCAGGAGAAGCAACAGTGTGAGGGCCTGGGCCGGTCCCACCTGTACCACATGGCCCCTCCTTCTGCAGAAGCAGTGCTGGGAGAGGCAGGATGGTGCCAGTGGGCCCAGGCCAGTCCCACCTACTGGAAGCCAAGATCAACAGTTATTAATATAAATGCAAGTAGTCTGGTCAGAAGGCTGAATATCTGCATTTTATTCCCTACTGCTGATGACTCAATGGCCTAAAGCAAACTCCCCCAACCTGATAATCTTACTGTTTACCAAACATCACCATTGATATGTCTGTTTGCATTGCTGAAAGGCAATTGTGTATTCTAGTAAATAAAAAAAGATGGGAATGGAGACTCAGTGGAACTTGGTCCCTTGTACCAAGATTACAATTGGCTTCCCCCATAATTTCCAAATTTGCATATCAGCCCTTTTTCCAAGTCTTTGAACCTGAGGCCACAGGGGCCATGTCTTCACATCATCAATACTGGTGGTCTCTCTGTTTGTAGAAGATGCACTGGGAGAGGTGGGGCGACCTGCAGTCCCAGAGCCTCCACAGAGGCTGGATGGGATGTGACCTTGGTGCCTCAACCTCCCACAGCCTCTGCCCCCATTGGCCTGGCCCCAGATTGCCCCACAAATATACATAAATGTGGGGGCAGGGCCAACACTAAGAAGCGAGGGCCAAGGGCCATCAGCCCTGAGGGCCGGCTTTGGCAGCAGCAACTGGGTGCTGGGGATGGTGCCTTCCCCTGATCCTCCCGCAGAGGGAGGCCAGACTGAACAGGTCTAAAACTTTAGTAGGATATCCCCTGAGGGCTCCCAGACTGTGAGAGGAGTCAGGCTGGGCTGAGGGAACCCCCCTAGTGCAGGAATTTTTGTGCTCTGGACCTCTAGTTTATTATAAAAGGCCATAACTGAGGAAGAGCCAGATGGAGGAGATGCACATTTGTCCTCTCCATCCATGTCACTCTCCCCAAATCTCCACATGTTCAGCAACCCAGAAGATTGCCAATCCCCGTCCTTTTGGGGTTTTAGCATATCTACAATTCTTTATACACAATGGTCAGCACTCAAAAATCAACTAACTAACCAAAAAAACAGGCATTGAAAAAGATAAGATTTAAGAAGCTATCAGGTGAAAAGTAGCAAAGAGAAACATATTCATCGCTAGCCAGGTAGCTCACTTGGTTACAGCATTGTCACAATATACCAAGGTTCAATCTCCGGTCAGGGTACTTATGAATGCATAAATTAGTAAAACAGCAAATTCTCTCTCTCTCTCTCTCTCTCTCTCTCTCTCTCTCTCTCATTTTTTTAAAAAAAATATTTTATTTATTGTTTTTTACAGAGAGGAAGGGAGAGGGATAGAGAGTTAGAAATATCAATGAGAGAGAAACATTGATCAGCTGCCTCCTGCACACCTCCCACTGGAGATGTGCCTGCAACCAAGGCATGTGCCCTTGACCAGAATCAAACCTGGGTCCTTTCAGTCTGCAGACCAATGCTCTATCCACTGAGCCAAACTGGTTTTGGCTCTCTCATTCTTTTAAAAAAGAAACAGCCCTAACTGGTTTGGCTCAGTGGATGGATAGAGCGTCTTGCAGTCTGAAGGGTTTTTGATTCAATTCTGGTCAAGGGTACAACAAATAAAAAAAATTAAAAAAAGAAAACATGTTCAGAGAGGATCCAGATATTGGGGTTATCAAACACAGATTTTATTTATTTTAAAGAAACAGTGTTTAATATATATTTACAATAATAAAAGCATAATATGTTAATTAGACTGGACAGCTGAACAACCCTCCAGACGAAACCAGGGATGTCAGGGCCACCACAGCTATGAGGACCAAGCCCCTTGCATGAATTTCATGCATCAGGCTTCTAGTCCTATCTAATAAAAGGCTAGTGACCATAATGGCGTAACAACTGGAATGACTGATCAGCCAGTCGCTACGAGGTGCATGACTGCCTCTTGGTCCCTTTCCCCACCCAGCAGGCTTTGATCGCTGGATGGCCAACAGGGAACCGGGGTGGGTGGTGGCGGGATGGAACTGGAGACTGGCAATTGGGCAGAAGTCAGACTTCTTGGTCCCTCCACCTGGCCCACAGGCTCTGATCATGGCAAATGGAGAACCACAGGGAACCAGGGTGAGTAGCAGCAGGGTGGGACTGGGGACTGGCAAGCAGGAGGAAGGCAGACCTCTTGGTCTTTCCCTACCAGCCCACAGGCTCCAATTGCTGGATGGTGAATGGGGAGCCACAGGAAACCAGTGAGAGCGGCGGCGGGGCAGGACTGGGGACTGGCAAGCAGGCAGAAGATGGCCCTACCCATGCATGATTTCGTGCACTAGGCCTCTAGTATATAATAAAGAACTAATATGCTAATTAGACTGAACAGCCAAATAACCATCCAGATAACATTCCAGATGACTGTCCAGATGACTGTCCAGACGACCTTCTTGACTAAGCTGAGGCTGTGAGGGGCTGCTAGGACCTTGCATGAATTTTGTGCATCGGGCCTCTAGAGGCCCAATGTATGAAATCGTGCATGGGAGGAGGGGGTCCTTCAGCCTGGCCTGCACCCTCTTTATCTGAGATGTCTGACAGCTGGTTTAGGCCCCACCCTGCATGGGGCCTAAACCGGCAGTCAGACATCCCTCTCGCAATCTGCAACCACTGGCTCCTAACTGCTTGCCTGCCTACTGGCCCGATCACCACCTAAGCACTCCCTTGACAGCCTGATGGTCCCAACTGCCCTCCCCTGCTAGCCTGATGGCCCCAACTGCCCTCCCCTGCTAGCCTGATGGCCCCAACTGCCCTTCCCTGCCAGCCTGATGGCCTCTAACTTTGAAGACCCATGTCCCACGTGGTTCAGGGTTCGAGATCTGGAAGAGGCACTGCAAGCAAATGGAAGAAATGAGACAATAAATAATAATTTGGAAACTGGAGGGGCAGGCGGGCAAGCCCAATGCACGAGAAAGGACTTCTACTTGGGCTCAGGCCTCACCAATCTTTTATTCAATTTGGGATACACCAATAGCCCTTAGAAAGGCAATTTCCAGTAACAGACAATCTTATCAGTAAGGATTTATGACTGTCTAGTGGGGAAGTTGCTTCAGCTACCATTGTCTCTACTAAACAGTGGGTGCATATCTCTGACTTTTGCCAGGGCTCAAGGGTCACCAGCATTCTGGGCTCCTTATCCACACCTCTCTGCTAGTGAAGACAATAGGTGGATTTCCCACACCCACTTGCCTTGCCCTGCGGGCCTGATGGCCCTCAACTGCTCTCCCCTGCTGGCCTGATCGCCCTAACCGCCTCTGCATTGGACCCCACCACTGTGGCTTTGTCTGGAAGGAAGTTGGATGTCTGGAAGATATCTAGTCACCCGGTCTGATTAGCACATTGCCCTTTTATTAGTATAGATGTTTACTGAGCAGTGCATTCTGGGAAACATGAGGAAGTGGTTTTAATGATTCAAAGACCAGGGACTCAACAGGAAGCTGGGCGGTTCAGTCTCACTCAGCAGAGGACAGGCCTGGGATCATAGGCGAGGCCTGGACTGTGTTTAGGTCTGAAGATCCTCCCTCCTGCAGGCACCATTTGCTCAATGGCCTCCCACACACACCCCGACCCGGGTTCAAATCTGTAACCTTTCAATGTACAGGACGAAGCTCCAACCGAGTCACCAAGCTAGGGCAGTTATTCTTGGCTTTTCTTTTCTTTTTTTCTTTTTTACTCTTTTTATTAAATTTTTATTGTTGAAAGGTTTACATAGGTCCCCTTCCCCCCCCATTAACCTTTTCTAGCCTACTTTCTGCCTTCAGGCCCTCACCACCCCTGATCAACCTGTGTCCAGGGGTGATGCATATATGCACACAGGCCATTGGTTGATCTCTTACCACTCTCCCACCCTCCCCTCGACTTCCCTCTGAAGTTCCACAGTCTGTTCATGCATCTATGTCTCTGGGTCTATTTTTGTTCATCAGTGTATTTGGCTCATTGGGTGTTAAAAGTGCTTTGGTTGTGATCACTTGGATTTTCTAAAGTTGCAGTCATATCACATACAAATCTTTTTTCTTTTTCCAAATGTACTTGTAACACATTGGGAATATAGATACCAGAAGTAGAAGTCTGTGAATAAATTGGGAATAGGATGCTTTTTCTTTCATGTTGTTGTGTACATGATCCTGTGCTCCCGCTGTATTGAAAACACCAAGTACTGTGACTGCAGGGAGGCTCTCATTGGCAACTCATCCTCATAGAGCCAGAGCCTCCCTCTCCATCAGCCACAGCTCCCAGGACAGACATGTGTACCCCTCAGCAGAGGTGGGAACACTTGGCCACCTCCCACAGGCTTGTCCCTGTCATCACCCTTTTGTTCCTACTCCCAGGCCTTTCCATGCACTTCCTCTCACCCAACACCCTTCCTCCTCCTGTCATATCTGGAGCCCCAGGTGCTGTCCCTGTGAGGTCTGTGACACTCCGTACCTGGACCATTTCATCTTATTCTTCATGGCATCCAGTGTTTCTTCTGACTCAGTAGCTTGGTTTCATCTTCTATACCTTTTGTGTCCTTTCCACCCCTAAGTTAATGTCGTGTCCTTAGTATGTGGCTATGAGAAGTCTCTGGGACTGAGCTGAGAAAGCTTTCACATTTCTCTTACTCTTTCTTTCATTTCAAGATAACTGAGCTCTGCGGTTTGTGTGGTCCTAGGAATACAACGTTGAGCCTGCTGAACTCATTTTATTCTTTATTGTATTAGTTCCTTCCTGGGGTTGAATTAAACATATACAATCTGAGTCATTGCCCGGAGATTCCGAGGGCGTGGACACTGACGCATGAGACCCATGTGTTTATTGGCCATTTTCCTCAACTATGGACGAAGTTGAACCTGCTCCTCAGATCCTTTGGAGGTTGGGTATGATGCATCCAGAGGCATTAACTTTGGCTGGGAGAGTAAGATTGGAATGCAGCAGACACTTGTTTCCTTTACCTGGACAGAGTTAGAAACACACAACTCTTTTTATCATAACACCTGGACGGGCTATGTTTGTGGGAGGAGGTGCAGGAAACAGGGGCTTCCCCCTGGCTCCTGCCCGGTCCTTTTTCCCTCCATCCCTGCACTGGCCCAGCCGCCATGGAGGAACCGCTTAACTCAGGCTCTGGCCCCGCCCATCCCGCAGGGAGGAGCATGCACAGTTTCTTTTCTTTTTTATTTATTTAATAAATCTTGTTCAGATTATTACAATTGTTCCTCTTTTCCCCCCATAGCTCCCCTCCACCCAGTTTCCACTCCACCCTCTGCCTTTACTTCCCCCGCATTGCTCTCATCCATACGATTTTTGTCCAGTTTCTTCCCACACCCCCCTCACCCCTTTCCCCTGAGAATTGTCAGTCCACTCCCATTCTATGCCACTGATTCTATTATATTCAGCAGTTTATTCTGTTCATCAGATTTTTAATTCACTTGTTGATAAATATGTATTTGTCGTTCATAATTTTTATCTTTACCTTTTTCTTCTTCTTCCTCTTCTTAAAGAGTACCTTTCAGCATTTCATATAATACTGGTTTGGCATTGATGAACTCCTTTTTTTTTTTTTTTTTAATCTGCCCTTCAATTCTGAAAGATAGCTTTGCTGGGCAGAGTAATCTTAGTTGTAGGTTCTTGCTATTCATCACTTTGAATATTTCTTGTCACTCCCATCTGGCCTGCATAGTTTCTGTTGAGAAATCAGCTGACAGTCGTATGGGTGCTCCCTTGTAGGTAATTAACTTTTTTTCTCTTGCTGCTTTTAATATTCTCTCTTTGTCTTTTGCACTTGGCATTTTAATTATGATGTTTCTTGGTGTGGTCCTCTTTGGATTCCTTTTGTTTGGGATTCTGTGGACTTCCTGGACTTGTAAGTCTATTTCTTTCACCAGGTGGGGGAAGTTTTCAGTCATTATTTCTTTTTTTGTTTGTTTATAAATATATTTTATTTATTACACAGAAGAAAGGAGAGGGATAGAGAGTTAGAAACATTAATGAGAGAGAGACATCAATCAGCTGCCTTCTGCATGCCCCCTACTGGAGATGTGCCTGCAACTAAGGTACATGCCCTTGACCAGAATCGAACCTGGGACCTTTCAGTCCACAGGCCAATCCTCGATCCACTGAGCCAAACTGGTTTCGGCTAGTCATTATTTCTTCAAGTAGGTTTTCAGTGTCTTACTCTCTCTCTTCTGGCACTCCTATAATTCTGATGTTGCTATGCTTGAAGTTGCCCCAGAAGCAGTGGTTCTCAACCTTCCTAATGCCACGTCCCTTTAATGCAGTTCCTCATGTTGTGGTGACCCCCAATCATAAATTATTTTCGTTGCTACAGTTACAAAGTCGAAAATAATTTTATGGTTGGGGGTTACCACAACATGAGGAACTGCATTAAAGGGACATGGCATTAGGAAGGTTGAGAACCACTGCCCCAGAAGCTTCTTACATTATCTTCAAATTTTTGGATTCTCTTTTCTTTTTGCTTTTTCAGTTGAGTGTTTTAGCTTCTTTGTATTTCAAATCTTTGACTTGATTCTTATGTTACTCTAGTCTGCTGTTCGGTCTCTGTCTAATATTTTTTATTTCAGTCAGTGTATGTTTAATTTCTAGTTGGTTCTTTTTCATATCTTCAAGGGTCTCACTAAATTTATTGACCTTTTCTAGGAAATTCTTAAAAATTTTATAACCGTGGTTTTAAACTCTATATCCAGTCGTTTGTTTTCCTCCATTTCTTTCGTTTGTGATCTGTTTCTTTATCTCTGCATTTTTGCTGCTTCTCTGAGTTGTAGAGTAGCTTTCTGTGTTAGGTGTCCTATATGGAGGTGCCATGTTCCTTTCAGAACAAACTGAGGATTGATTGGAGCTTGCCAGCTGGAAGAAGAGAACAGGAAGTCTACCTTGCATCTGCTCAGCAATCCCCAGTCTCGCTCTGCTGCCACCTAGCCTGGCTCCCCATGGCTCTTCATTGGCCATCCAGCAATGGGAACCTTCAGGCTGAGGCTAGGGGGGGTGGGATCTAGAGGTGCTCCATGCACTTCCTGGTGTTTGGTTGTCCACTCAGTCATTTTGGATGTTATGAACCCTGGCCTTTTATAATGTAGACTAATGAACCATGCACAAAATTTGTGCACATTAAAAGGGAATTAATTAGAGGAACTGCTTTAATATTGCTCTTTACCCTTTCTCTATAATAGAAGTATCAAAGATGAAAGACAATTAGTAAAATGTATATGAAAATCTTTCTCCTGTCAGAGTCTGGGATGGGCCATGGGAACCAGAATCAAGTCCCTGCCCACCCATGTGTGCCTTAAAATCATGTGAGACCCAGACCTGGCTGGCTCCACTTGCATTGGGCTAGATGCAGACCTGGCTGGCCCCACCCCCATAAAGCCCTGCTGGGTGAGAGGTGTGGCCTCTGGTCACCTGGCCTGGCACAGGGATAGGGGGTGTGGCCTGAGGTTCCCCATCAAACCCTGCTTGGTGCCAAGTCTGGGGGGGCACCCTAAGGTTTCCCCATCAAGCCCTGCTGGGTAGGGGGCATGGCCTGAGGTCTCTCATCAAACCCTGCTGGGCGAGGGCATGGCCTCAGGTTTCCTCGCCTGGTGCTGGGGTAGGGGGTGCAGCCTGAAGTACCCTGTCAAGCCCTTCTGGGCAGGGGCCACAGCCTGAGGTTCCCCATCAAACTCCACCAGGCAAGGGATGCTGCCTGAGGTCCCCTGTCAAGCCCTGCCAGGTGAGGGTCACAGCCTGAGGTCCCCTGGCCTGGCACTGGAGCAGGGAGTATGGCTTGAGGTCCCCTGTCAAGCCCCACTTGGGAGGGAGCGCAGCCTCAGGTCCCCTGTCCCAGCCCAGCACCACATAGCCTCAGGTCCCTGCTGATTGCTCCTTAAGGCTTGGTACAGGTATTCAGTCTCTACTGTGGGTGCAGCCATATTGTTACAACATGATGGTCAATTTGCATATTCCTTTTTATTAGATAGGATATACATATATTACTGATTTCAGAAAGGAAGGGAAAGGGAGAGAGAGAACCATCAATGATGAGAGAGAATCATTGATTGTCTGCCTTGTGCATACCCCCTACTGGGGATTGAGCCCACAACCTGGTCATGTGTGCTTGACTGGAATTGAACCTTGGACCCTTCATTTTGCAGGCCAGTACTCTACCCACTGAGCCAGACTGGCTGTGATTTGTTTGTTTATCTGTTTATTTAAATATTTTTATTGATTTCAGAGAGGAAGGGAGAGGGAGAGATAGAAACATCAATAATGAGAATCATTGATCAGCTGCCTCCCACACACCCCACACTGGGGAATCACACACCTCACACTGAAAACGGAGCCAGCAACCCAGGCATGTGCCCTGACTGGAAGTGAACCATGATCTTCTGGTTCATAGGTCAATGCTCAACCATTGAGCAATGCCAGCTGGGTACAAACACAGATTTTTTTAAAAGAATTGTGAATACATGGATTTTTTTCATCTTGAAAACAGATTATCTAACAAACTACTGGGTTCAATAAATACAGTATTGTAGCCTGCCAGTGTGGCTCCGTGGTTGAGCATCGATCCATGAACCAGGAGGGCTAGATTCCTGGTCAGGGCACATGCCTGGGTTGCAGGCTTAAATCCCAGTAGAGGGCCATACAGGAGGCAGTCAATCAATGATTCTCTCTTATCATTGATGTTTCTATCTCTTCATCCTTTTCCCTTCCTCTCTCTGAAATTAATAAAAATATATGTAAAAAATAAATATGGCCCTAGCCAGTTTGGCTCAGTGGATAGAGTGCTGGCCTGTGGACCAAACTTTAGTCACTAAAGGGTCCCAGGTTTGATTCCAGCCAAGAGCACATGCCTGGATTGTGGCTTGACCCCTTCCCCCTCCAGTAGGGGACGTGCAGGAGGCAGCCAATCAATGATTCTCTCATGACTGATGTTTCTCTCTATCTCTCTTCCTTTCTCTCTGAAATCAATAAAAAATATATTTTTAATAAATAAATAAACATGGTACTATAAACATAAAAATAAATAAATAATAAAACAACTGTGATTAATATGTCCATGAAATCAAATGACCACCAGAAAACTAGAAACTATAAAAAAGACTCACTTGGATCTACTTAACTGAAAAAATACAAGAACTTAAAAAAGGAAAGAACTGGCCCTGCAGCGGAGGCTCAGTGGTTGAGCTTCAACTTGTGAACTAGGAGGTCACAGTCTATCCCCAATAGGGGGCATGTAGGAGGCAGCCAATCAACGATTCTCAACATTGCTGTTTCTATTTTTCTCTCCCTCTCCTTCCTCTCTGAAATCAATAAAAATAAAAAATAAAAATAAAAACGGAATGTATCACTCCTCTCCTCCTCTCCCCTCCCCTCTCTTCCCTTAAAAAAATAAAAAATAAAAAGGAATGAATCAAAGATAATTAACTTCACTTTTGTCAAAAAAAAGCAAGAGCCAAAACAAACAAAAAACTAAATTCATAATTGTGATAATTTCATATGTCAACTTGAGGTTGTTTCTAGATAAGAATAACATTTAAATCAGTGAGTTTTGAGTAAAGCAGAGTGCTCTCCACAATGTGGGTGGTCTCATCCAATCATTTGAAGGCCCCAAGCAAGAGGAAATCCTCTGGCCAACCGTCTCAGACTTCATTAACACCAAGGGCTTGTCTTTGGACTGGAACTGCCCCATCGACCTCGTGGGTCTCCAGCTTGCCAGCACACACTGCTAATTTTGGATTTACCAACCTACTTAATCATATGAGCCAATTCCTTATAATAAAACTCTTTCTAAATATACACAGGGTGTCCCAAAGAAATCTATACAAACATCAACAGTTGAGATAGCTCAATTTTGAAAATGAAATGTATTTTAATAAACATTGCCTTTATAATTATTCAAAGTGTGTATATACAGTTTTTGGGGACACCATATATATATAACACTTGGTTCTATTTTTCTGGAGAACTCTGACTAATCTATATATATAGAAGGTTAGGAGAAACCAAGATGGCGGCATAGGTGAACACTTAAACTGCTGCCTTGCACAACAATTTCAAAACTACAACTAAAAGAACGGACATCATCTAGAACCACAGGAAAGTTGACTGAGTGGAAATTCTACAACTAGAAGGAAAGAGAGGGGCTCGCAGAGACCCAGAGGAGCTGCAAAAAGCTGAGGTATGGAGACACGCACGTGGAGAGAAAGGGTGGCGGAGTGCCTGGCTGGTTTCCTCTGGCGGAAGGGAGACAGAGATCCCGACAGCACTGAACCCCTTATCCTACTGCATTGAACCCCAGCTTTGGGCGAGACTCATACGGGGGGAGTCTGGACTGTGAAAATGGAGGAGTGCACAGAAATTTAGGGGAGCCGCAAAAGGGCAGAATTCTGGGGTGCGCACACCAGTGCGCTCATAGAGGAAGGAATGCTGATTGTGCCACTGGCTTTCTCTAGTGGGCGGGAGACAGAACCTCCAAACTGCGCCACTTCTAATTGCACTGAACCCGTTTCAGGTGAACCCTGGGGACCCAGACTCATATGGGTCCCAGAGTGCAAGGGAACCAGAAAGGCAGAGGTCCAGAGGCACGTGCGCGCGTGCGCACAGAAAGGACTGCAAAGATTTCCAAGAGACATTTGAGACCCAGGGGCTGCGTAGGGCAGGGCTGACTGGAAGCCAAGGCAGTCTGCTAAGTCCTGAGACTCCACTCCATCCAAGCTGAACAGAGAGGCATTTGCAGTTTTGTAAGTCTTGCATCATAAGGCTGATTTCAGCATAGAAGTTCTCCCAGCATAGTGAAAATGCGGAGACAAAGGAACAGATCACAAACAAAAGAAATGGAGGAAAACAAATGACTAGATATAGAGTTCAAAACCATGGTTATAAGGTTTTTCAAGAATTTCCTAGAAAAGATGGATAAATTTAGCAAGAACCAAGAGGAGGAGAAAAAGGACCAACCAGAAATTAAACATACACTGGCTGAAATAAAAAATATTATACAGAGACCTAACAGCAGACTAGGGGGATGCAAGAATCAAGTCAAAAATTTAAAATACAAAGAAGCAGAAAACACTCAACTGGAAAAGCAAAAAGAAAAAAGAATCCAAAAATGTGAAGATAGTGTAAGAAGCCTCTGGGACAACTTCAAGTGTACCAACATCAGAATTATGGGGGTGCCAGAAGAAGAGAGAGAGCAAGATACTGAAAACCTATTTGAAGAAATAATGAATGAAAACTTCCTCCACTTGGTGAAAGAAATAGACTTACAAGTTCAGAAAGCACACAGAATCCCAAACAAAAGAAATCCAAAGAGGACTACACCAAGACACATCAAAATTAAAATACCAATAGCAAAAGACAAAAAGAGAATATTAAAAACAGCAAGAGAAAAACAGTTAATTACCTACAAGGGAACACCCATACGACTGTCAGCTGATTTCTCAACAGAAACTATGCAGGCCAGATGGGAGTGGCAAGAAATATTCAAAGTGATGAAGAGCAAGAACCTACAACCAAGATTACTCTGCCCAGCAAAGCTATCTTTCAGAATTGAAGAGTGCATAAAGAGCTTCACAGATAAGAAAAAGCTAAAGGAGTTCATCAACAACAAACCAGTATAGAAATGCTGAAAGGTACTCTTTAAGAAGAGGAAGAAGAAAAAGGTAAAGATAAAAATTATGAACAACAAATACATATCTATCAACAAGTGAATGTAGAAATCAAGTGAATTAAAAATCTGATGAACAGCCAAAACTGGTTTGGCTCAGTGGATAGAGTGTCGGCCTGCAAACTGAAAGGTCCCGGGTTCGATTCTGGTCACTGGGATGTACCTTGGTTGCAGGCACACCTCCATTGTGGGGCATGCAGGAGGCAGCTGATTGATGTCTCTCATTGATGTTTCTAACTCTCTATCCCTCTCTCTTCTTCTCTGTAAAAAAATCAATAAAATATACTTAAAAAACAAAAAATAAAAAACAAAATAAAGCTCTTGCTGACACCCATTTTGAAAGGGACTTGCTCATTTATTGTAAACGAGCTCCAAATAATCTGAATGCCACTAAAATGAAACAAATCAGTATCCTGTTTCCTACATCAGATGCAATGACATCTCCTATTTATTTCCCACATGGTGAAAAAGACTGGGGAAACGGATATTGCATTAAGACTCAGAGACGACAGTGTAATCAACAATAATACTAGATGAAATGTAAGATGAATCACACAAATGCAGTATTATGGATTTCATCTATTCGTCCAGGACATGTTCAATTCTATTTTAAATGCAGGAAAATTAACTCAACAGTATATTGTTGATTCATATTAAAAAATGAAAGCCAATCAGATAAATTTCATTAAAGCAAACAAATCTTAGTTAAGAGTTGAAAAATACAGTGGTTTGATGGATTAGCTCACATCTAGATCTGAAAATGACAATATACCAATTGGTAAAATAATACTTCTATCGTCTTTTGAGGGTAGTCCCAGAAATATGCAGCAATGATATCAGGATCCTATGGCAATTGTAATGGAGTATGGCAAGTCCGATTTATTTGTAACCATGATGTGTGATTCTTTGTCCTAAAAATAAGCATGTTCATAAACTAAATGAAGAAATTTTGGGAATACTCAATGGAGATTTTCACGCCTATTTGAGTGATGATTCCATCTATTCAACGGATGATGTCGAAAAGGAAAATTTTCCCTTTGAATTTCTTAATAGTATTACCTTTGGAAATGCTATGTCACAAATTAAAATTGAAAGTAGGTGCAATCATCATACTATTGAGAAATCTTAATAGTAAATGGGATCTTTGTAATGGCAATAGACTTATTATCAAAAGATAGTGACCTAACATTATCGAAGCTGAAGTATTAACAGGATCTGCAGAGAGAGAGGTTGTTCTGATTCCAAGAATTGATTTGTCCCCATCTAACACTGGCCTCCCATTTAAACTGATTCAACGACAGTTTCCCGTGATGCCAGCATTTTCGATGACTATTAATAAATCACAAGAACAAACTCTAGACAGAGTAGGAATATTCTTACCAGAAAGCGTTTTTGACCATGGTCAGTTATATGTTGCTTTCTCTTGAGTTCGAAGAGTATGTGACATTAAAGTTGTAAATTATCACAAGGGAAATTAGTCAAGCACTCTAAAAGTATTTTTACTCTTAATGTGGTGTACAGGGAGATATTAGAATAAGGTTAATCAATTTATCAGTCATTGTTTTAATCAGTTTTTAAATCATGTTTTTGTTTTTATATCATGTCTTTGTTGTTATGTCATATTATTTATTAATCAATTTATATATTATTTTCATATACATTTTGCTAATTTTATTTCATCTCTGACACTTCTGTTACAGAGAAAGGGTGAATAGAGATATTAAAATATTTCTCTAATTAATTTCCTTTAAATGTGCATGAACCCTTGCACCAGACCACTAGTACAATAATTTAGAAGGAAAATAATAGGTGATATTCTTCCTCTTTCTAAAATCAATAAGTTAAAATTTTAAAAAGTCTAAGGCATTTAGCTTGTTATGGAGATAATTCAATGAAATATAAACAAACAGACTGAAAAGCATTGCCATCCCTCTCTAACACCAGCACTGCTCATTGCTCTCCAAATTCCATCCCAAGGAGAAGGTGAATAACTAAAGAGATCTTTATTTTTTTAATATATTTTTATTAATTTCAGAGAGAAAGGGAGAGGGAGTGAGAGAGATAGAAACATTAATGATGCGAGAGAATCAATGATTTGCTGCCTCCTGCACACCCCCCACTAGGGATTGTGCCCCACAACCCAGGCATATGCCCTGACAGAGAATGGAACCTGGGACCCTTCAGCCCACTGGCCAACACTTTGTCCATTGAGTCAAACCAGGTAGGGCTAAAAAAATATTTATACCCATGGCTCTGAAAAAGATTTCCAAAAAATCAACTGTTGATACAAAGCTGCTCACAGAATGCGCCCTCTACTGGAGAGGTGAAGAAACCTCACTTTTACAGGCCTGGAACCTCAGTACACCCTGAAATGAGACATTATCAGAAGTCTATTGAACTTATGATTCGCAAACTTCCCTTCCAGCATCTGGTGTGATAAACAGATCTGTGCTTCCAGAGGGCAGCTTTTCACAGAAGCAGGAGGCCTATCTGGTTGGCCTTTTTGAAGATACCAGCCTGTGTCATGCCAAACAGCATCCAGATAACACACCATATATATGGAGATTTTGCTTAAGAATCCAGTATGATGCCCTCGCCAATTTGCCTGAGTGGATAGATTGTCAACCTGTGGACCAAAGAGTCCTGGGTTCCATTCTGGTCAAGGACACATACCTCAGTTGTAGGCTCCTCCCTGGCACAGGCTCTGGTCAAGACTCATGCAGGAGGCAACCAATTGATGTGTCTGTCTTTCACTCTCCCTAAAAATCAATGGAAAAATAAGCTCAGGTGAAGATTTTTTTTTAAAAATCACTATGTTGCCCAGCTGTGTAACTCAAGGGAGCACTGATCCATGAATCAAGAGGTCACTGGTTTGATTCCTGCTGAGGGCACATGCCTGGATATAGGGCTGGATCCCCAGTAGGGGCCATGCAGGAGTCAAATGATCAATAATTCTCTTTCATCATTGATGTTTCTATCCCTCTCTCCTTTTCTCTCTAAAAAAACAAACAAAAAAAAAACAACCTTATATAATAGAGGTAATATGCAAATTGACCCTCATGCCCTCACATAAGATGGCCACCCCCATGTAGTCAAAGATGGCCACCATGAGATGGCCAGCAGGGGCCAAAACCAGTCTGGCTCAGTGGATAGAGCATCGGCCTGTGGACTGAAAGGTCCCAGGTTCGATTCTGGTCAAGGGCATATACCTTGGTTACCAGCACATCCCCAGTAGGAGATGTGCAGGAGGCAGCTGATCAATTTTTCTCTCATTGATGTTTCTAACTCTCTATCCTTCTCCCTTCCTCTCTGTAAAAAAAAAAAATCAATAAAATATATTTTTAAAAAAAGAAAAAGATGGCCAACAGGGAAGGGCAGTTGTGAGCCATTGGGCTGGCAGGGGAGGGCAGTTAGGGCCAACCAGGCTGGTAGGGGAGGGCAGTTGAGGGGGACCATGACTGCAGGGGAGGGCAGTTGGGGGGCAATTGAGCTGGCAGGGGAACAGGTAGGCACCAATCAGGCTGGCAGGAGAGTGGTTAGGAGGTGATCAGGCTGGAGCCATCAATCCCAGACTGTGAGAGGGATGTTCAACTGCCAGTTTAAACCAGCAGTCAACATCCTCTGAGGGGTCCCAGATTGGAGAGGGTGCAGGCTGGGCTGAGGGACACTCCGCACCCCCTGTGCACAAATTTTTATAAATAAATAGAAATATAAACATATATTTTAAAAAAGAAATGTACTATGATTGCCCTGGCTGATGTGAATTGCTTGGTTGGCATCCCCCAGAAGACTGAGGGGTTCCTGGTTTGATTCCCAGTCAGGACTCAGTCCCCAGTAGGGGGCATGCAGAAGACAGCTGATCAATGATTCTCTCATCATTGATGTTCTATCCCTCTCTTCCTACCATTCTCTGAAATCAATTTAAAAAAACATAAATAGCCCTAACTGATTTGGCTCAGTGGATAGAGTGTTGGCCTGCAGACTGAAAGGTCCCAGGTTCAATTCCGGTCAAGGGCATGTACCTTGGTTGCAGGCACATCCCCGGTAGGGAGTGTGCAGGAGGCAGCTGATCGATGTTTCTAACTCTATATCCCTCTCCCCACCTCTCTGTAAAAAATCAATAAAATCTATTTAGAAAAAAACACACACACCATATAAATACAATAAAATAATACAAGAACAAATTCTTGTGCTGGCAACTGTAAACCTTTTCCCAACCCTGTTTATGCAAACTCTCTGTACTATCTGTTCAATTTAGTTGTTAACCTAAAAAATAGTCTATTAAAAATTTTTTTGGCCTAACCAGTTTGGTTCAGTGTATAGAGTGTTGGCCTGTGGACTCAAGGGTGCCAGGTTTGATTCTGGTCAAGAGCATGTACCTTGGTTGAGGGCACATCCCCAGTAAGGAGTGTACAGGAAGCAGCTGATAGATGTTTCTCTCTCATTGATGTTTCTAACTCTCTCTTCCTCTCCCTTCTTCTCTGTAAAAAAATCAATAAAATATATTTCAAAAAAAAATGTTAGGTTCAAAACTTATCTAACCTGTTCAACCTTTATTTATTTTTTATTTTATTTTTATTTTTTTTAAATATATATTTATTGCTTTTTTACAGAGAGTAAGGGAGAGAGATAGAGAACCAGAAACATCGATGAGAGAGAAACATCGATCAGCTGCCTCCTGCACAACCCCCACTGGTGGTGTGCCTGCAACCAAGGTACATGCCCTTTACTGGAATCGAACCTGGGACCTTTCAGTCCGCAGGCTCTATCCACTGAGCCAAACCGGTTTTGGCTATTTTTTATTTTTAATAAATCTTTATTGTTCAATCATTACAATTGTTCCTCTCCCCACTCCATAGCTCCCCTTCACTGGCTCCCACCCCTCTGCCCTTACCTCCCCGCCATTGTCCTCATCCATAGGTGTATGATTTTTGTCCAGTCTCTCCCTGCACACCCCCTCACCTCTTTCCCCCTGAGAATTATCAATCCACTCCCTTTCTATGCCCCTGATTCTATATATTCACCAGTGTATTCTGTTAATCAGATTTTCAATTCACTTGATTTTTAGATTCACTTGTTAATAGATACGTATTTGTTGTTCATAATTTTTGTCTTTAACTTTTTCTTCTTCTTCCTCTTCTTAAAGAGTACCTTTCAGCATTTCATATAATACTGGTTTGGTGCTGATGAACAGCCTTGGCTTCCTGCCAGCCCTGCCCTACATGGTGGCGCCTGGGTCTCAGTGCCCCTTGGTAATCTCTGCAGCCCTCTCTGTGCACACTTGCGCACACCCACAGACCTCTGCCTTTCCGGCTCCCGAGTTTCTGTGTACTCTGGGGACCCCATGAGTCTGGATCCCCAGGGTCTTGCCTGAAACTGGGGTTCAATGCAGTCGGACCTGGATTTCAGTGCAGTTGAAAGGTTCTGTTTTCCTCCCACTAGAGAAAGCCAGTGGCACAATCAGCAGTCAGTCCTCTATGCGTGCGCCTCCAGACCTCTGCCTTTCACGGCTCCGCTTTCTGTCCACTTCTCCCTTTTCATGACAATTCAGACTCCTCCCATGAGTCTGACCTGGAACTGGGGCTCAGTGCAGTCAGAAGTGGGGTTCAGTGCTTTGGGATTTTCTGTCTCCCTCCCGTTAAGAGAAAGCCAGCCAGGCTTTCTGCCGCCTGTCTTCTCCATGCACGTGTCTCTATACCTCAGCTTTTTACAGTTCCTGAGTCTTCATGAGCCCCTCTTTCCTTCTTCTTATAGAATTTCCACTCAGCCAGCTTTCCTGTGGTTTCTGGATAGTCTCCGTTCTTTTGTAGTTTTGAAATTTTTGTGTGACACAGCAGTTTAGGTGTTCACCCTATGCTATCATCTTGGTTTCTCCCCATATTTTAGAGAAAACTGTAACTTTAAGTCATTATTCAACTGCTTAAACATGCAAATGATTAATGATGGAGAGATCTTCCTTTGGTAAAACAGGCTCCATCACACAACTGATGGACAATTCAAATTAATTGTGCTATGAATGGAAAACCTAGCAACATTCTTGTGTCAGAATAGTAACAGCAAGAACTAATGGCTCAGAATTAAGTTCAAACCTAGCTGAGGTACTAACATCCCTAATTCCTTGGATAAATTACTCAATCTCTATGAGTTATCCATTTGTAAAATGGGGTTATTTTTAAAATGGAAGTTACCTAAAAAATAAAATAGTGATCCTTATCAGTTTGGCTCAGTTGGTAAGAACTTTGGCTTGTGGACTGAAGGATCCTGGGTTCAATTCCAGTCAAGAGCACATCTCTGGGTTGTGGGCTTGATCCTCAGTAGGGGATGTACAGGAGGCAGCAGATCAATGATTCTCTATCTTTGATGTTTCCCTCTCTGAAATCAATAAATTTATATATTAAAAATAAGTGTTCCAAATGTCAGGAGACAAATAAAACCCCAATTTTATGTTTGAAAAAGAACTTATATATATATATGATCTCAATTAAGTCCAAAATGTTAATGTTTTAGTGATAGTGTTATAAACAATTTTATTATTCAAACTTCTATTTTCCAAATTTTCTATAATAAATATCCACTATTTATATTCAGGAAATAAAGTTTTTAAAATCACAGCACAGCCGAACCGGTTTGGCTCAGTGGATAGAGCGTCGGCCTGCGGACTGAAAGGTCCTGGGTTCGATTCTGGTCAGAGGCATATATCTTGGTTACGGGCACATCCCCAGTAGGGGGTGTGCAGGAGGTGGCTGATCGATGTCTCTCTATCCCTCTCCCTTCTTCTCAGTAAAATAATCAATAAAATATATAAACAAACAAACAAAAACCCCACAGCACAAAAACTGTAGAAAATAATATTTTATTGAAAGTTTTTCAATTAACAATGGAGCAAAAGTACAATTTGATTAAATCTGCCCAACCAGCCTCAACTGCTATTGAAAGAACTCAAACACAGAACAAGGTGGGACCCTTAGGTTTCATTTCTGCCAATGTGGCAAAAAAGGGGTGTGGGGAGACAGACACAACCAGGCTCCCCTCGCTGTAGGAACTGAGGTGGCAGCCCTGGCTCCTGCTACAGACAGAACACTGGAGGCCAGGCTCCCAACATCAGCCTAAGGGGTAAAGGGCCCCCATTCTAGCCTCTCCCTTCACTCACAGGCCTGCCTCAGAGAGGTGGCGATTTTACATTTACACCATGTTCTCTCCTTCCCTAGGACATGGGATAGGGACTCACAGTAGAAAGCACACTTTGGTCAGCCCAGGAGTCAGGGGATGAGGGAAAGGCTGTCTGGAGGGCAGAGGAAGGAGAAAGGGGGCAGGTAGTCAAGGGACATGGAGTACCAGGCTAGTACGAAGCAGCAGACAGTACTTGCAGGATGCTGGCATTCCAGGCCGAGTCCACAGATGGGAGCTACAGGGCTTTCACAGGGCTCAGTCCTGGAGAGGTAGCTGGATTCCCTTCCCTTTCTCCACCTATGCTGGCCACTAGGTATTGTGCATGCAGGTGAATCGACTTAAGATTTCTTTCAGCCAGTCCAGATGGAAGGGCTTTGGGCAGGCAGCTGCCTAACTCACAACAGCAAGCCAAGGAAACCCGAGAAAGAGGAGCAGTGAGCATGGAGGGTTAGGGAAAGAGAAGAACGGAGAGAAGAACATGAATAGGCACTCAGATAGCAAAACTTGGGACCAAGGCTCTGCAGACACTGGCTGCTTGTGACCTGGATTGGGTGTGGAGGAAAAGGAGAACAGGGGTGATGACAGAAGACAGGGGACTTTAATAACACTCCAGGTCTGCCAATACTGACGACCATTCTCTCACCTATCCACAAATAATTAAGATAGAATAGTGACTTTTTCCAATTTAGGGCCCAGGTAGATAGAGAACCAGGGGATGAGATTGGGGGACAGAACAATTTCAACTGTAACCACAGAACTGCTCTGGAAGAAGCCAGTGAGAGAGATGTCTCTTCCTCGTATCTGCACTTCTAATCACAGGTGCAAAAAAGGAACGTAAGTCTCTGAGGACAGGACTAAACTCTCCCCCAACCCGAGATGTTCAATAAATAGGGGTGGTAGGAGAAGGGGGTGGGAAGGAATGTAACTGGAAGGTGGGGGTTATAGTTCATCATTCTTCAAAGCTGGCCTCTGTCCTGTAGGCTGCTCCTTCTGTTCAGATTCTGTTGGGAATTGAGGAGACAAAGGAACAGCAGTGGATGAAGTAATAGAGGTCACTGGCCCCAGTTCTGTGCAGATATTTTCACCCCAACCCTACTCTGCTTCCTGGCACCCCCCACTCCATCCTCACCTGCTCCAGAGCCTTCCAACTCCAGAGGTTCCGTGTATGCTGACTCAGATCCTGCTAAGGTAAACAGTTTAGTGTCTGCAGAAAGAAAGAAGGGACTAAAGAAGTGGGTTGGCCAACTTTTCTGTAAAGAGCAGAGTAAATATTGTAGGATCTTGTAGGCCACACTCAGTCTCTGCATTTTCTTTTTAAAATAACCTTATGGGCTATCCAGAACCAGGCTGTGCCTGCCCGTTTGCCAACCCTTAGGCTAAGTGATGTGCATATTCCCAGTTTCCCCAACTCACGAGTCTCTTTCTCAGGTTCGGGAATGGGCTTTGTATCTTCAGTCTGGCCTGAAGGAAACCCAGAGTAAAAATGTGATGCCAGAGGGAAAGAAGGCTTTCTTCTGCCCTGGAGCCAGGCACCCTGCCTTACCTGGTGGGGGGATGGTCCTCTCCCCCTGGTCATTGGCACTGGCATTGAGTGGAGGTTCTGCCCGAGTTTCATTCTTATCCTTGGGCTTAGGCCGGGGCTTGGCAAACTTGGCCTTGTTGAGCAGATACTGCACCTCCCGATCCAGGGCCATCATCTTGGCTTCAATGTCTTTGGAGAGCAACACTGGCTTCTCTGTGGTGGGCAGCTTAGCCTGCTCAGCCAGCGTTGCATTCTTCCAGGCCTGTGGGCGAGGCCAGCACAGCTCAGAGCTAACAATGGAGATAGCAGACATCTCTGTCCCAGATGAAATTCACCCACAACTGCCTTAGGTTCTTCCCTCAGACCTCCAATCACTTTGTTGCCTCTGGCCATCAGCCCCACAGGGGTAAGCAGACTCCTCAGAATTGCATTCAAGGCTTTCCACAAAGGAGTCTCCAACTACACATTTCTGGCTCCTATCCTACTGTTTTGTAGCTCCAGCTGAACCACTTGCTTGTTCCCCTCTTTTAAAAAAAAAAAAATACATTTAAAAAAATTGATTTCAGAGAGGAAAGGAGAGGGAGAGATAGGGACATCAATGATGAGACACTCATTGAATGGCTGCCTCCTGCATGCCCCTACTGGGGTTGGGCACCATAACCTGGGCATGTGCCCTTGACCAGAATCAAACCTGGGACCCTGCAGTTGGCAGACCGACTCTGTGCCAAACCAGCAAGGGCTGATTATTCCCTTCTTGTCTCTTCACTTCTGGGCTCTGGCTCATAGAATGTCCTCACCCACCCAAATAGTTTGTTCACATGGCAAGTACTTCTCACCTATCCAAACTCCAGCTCACACCCTAGTTCTACAAGCAATCCTTCTCCACCCTCAGAGATGGGCCCTGTTGCTCCTCCAGTTTGACCACTCCTGGCTCTAACCCTTGTTTAGGACCAATCAGACATGATCTCAAATGCAACACCTTTGCCTTCCTAACTATCTGCTAAGCCAGGGGGGCAGAGGCCTGCCGAGTCTCCACCTCTCCGCACCCCAGTCCTGCCTAAGATGGTACACTTTGCCAGGTAAGTAGCTAGTTAAGTATTTACACAGGGATTACCCAGGTCTCATTGATGACTCTCTCTAAGGTTGTCATCTCCACCTCAGTGAAGATCTGGTCCATCTCTGGGATACGCCGGGACCCCCTGGAAGCCAGAGGAGAGACAATCAGCTCAGGAGGAAGTGGAGCCTGAGGAGTGGGCATGGGTAAAGAGATACTGATGGGAACGAAGTCAGTGGGAGTGGCAAGACTGAATAAGGAAGAAAGGGCTAAGGAGCTGCTCACTTGAGGAACATGCTGGAATGGTTGAGGAGATTATCAAGGGCAGACAGCCGTTCAGGCCACTTCTTACGTTCTTCCACGCGAAAAAACAACGCTTGACACAGTTTCCTTAGCTCAGCCAACTTCTCCTTCAACATCTGATGGAAAGGCGTTGAAAGGATAACAAGATAGCCCTGAAGCCAGCCCTGCAACCTTCCATATGGCCTCATCCCCCAGCTCTTCTGACCTCCTCTGACCCTAGAAGGAGACTCCTCTCCTCCCACTGTATCCGGGAGACCCCTCACCACTGTGGTGGCCCCAAAGCCTTCATCCTCCAGCCAAGTGGAAGCGGCATTGAGTCTCCTGGAGATCTCCTCGCGCTGCTCCTCAGTGGACACTTCTTGGTACTCGGGTTGGTACAGCTTGTCCTGGGGACGTTTAGCCAGCAGAGGGCGAGCTGAGTCAGACCCTCCCAGACACAGGCCCAGGGCAAGCATGATGCCCACCCCAACCAACCTGGGTCTCAAAGATGAACGCTTCCAAGCTGTTGGCAGCTTGCTCCCGCTCCTGCTTCTCTAGATCTCGGGCTGTCAGGTCCTGAAGTCTGCGGGAGAAATGGAGAGACAGGCAAAGGGAGAGGCATACACACCGGAGGCACCACTGTGATCCTGCCCACCTCCAAGGTACACGCCTGCACCCACACACACACTCAGTCTTGACTTACTTCTGTGCCGAGTGGGCCAGCTCGTCCTCAGACAAGTCAGGTAGGTCCAGTACAACCAGCTCTACCCCGACCTCCTCAACCATTCTCTGCTTCCGAGAAGGCTTCTGCTTCTTTTCCTCCCCTGGGGCTGGAGGGACACCCTCAGACCTTGCTTCCGCCTTGTCACTTGGCTTCTGTGGACAGAGATGAAGAGGTCAGGACAAGCTCAGGCCCTTCTATCTCCACAGCCAGGGATCCAGGGGAAGAGAAAGAGGGCAGAGGTCTGCTCCCTTCACCTCTGGGTCCAGCCTGGAGCTTACCTGGGTCTCAGACTTGTCCCCATTTTCTTTGTTTTCAGCCTTTTCTCCCTCAAGGGCCACACTGCCCTTAGGCTCAGGGGGTGAGGGCAGAGAGGTGTCTTCCATTGGGGCCTCCCCTTCCTCCCGGAGCTTCGCTTGCTCTGCAGGCTCATCCTTGCTTCCCTCAGCAAGGCTTTCCTCTTCCTCCTGGAAAACAATCACAAGCCACAGAGGACAGTCAGGACCTAGGACAAGACCAGCTTCCCAATGCCAGGCCCCGTGGCTCTGAAGGGCTCTCAGCGTGAAGACAGACAGGACAACTGCAGGGAGACAGGCACTGGGCTGGTTCAACTGCAGCCATCTGGTCAGATGAGAGTGTTTGGAGATGAGGGGAGTGGGCTGAGACCTTGAACACAGGGACAGCTCAGAATGCAGAGTGGAATATGGTTACTTGTCATGGACGGAGGAGGGAGAGTATGAAATCCTAGGCAGTTGGGACATCCACTCACTCCCTATCCCACATACCAGCTCCCAGGCTCTCCTGGCTCCATTCTGGGCTTACCTGACTGGCGCTGGTACCATTTTCCTTGGAATCTGCTGTGGTGCCACCTCCAAACAGGCTGGAGATGGTATTGCCAAGTTCTAGGGGTAAGAAAGCCCAAGGACTCAAAGGGGACCCCATCAGTGACCCTGCCTCCTCACTCCAGGGCAAGGCGTACCCAGCTCCCCAACATGCACACAAGTACCCCCTTTCTCCCCCGCCCCCAACACACACACTCTTGCGTGTGGGCTCATCTTACTGGTTAGAGTCGATTCTTCTTCTGGGCTGTCTTCCACTAGTGTCTCAAACACAGACTCCACCTGAAAACACAGCTCAAGATGAAGAAATGCACGTGTTTTTGCCACAAACCTCCTGCCTTGGTAGGTCTGTGATGCATATCCATGACTCCCAGCTGTGCTGGCTTACCTTCTTCTAAGGGCTCTTGGATCAAGCCCCTGCCGCACTTGGATTATGGGTCCTCTGAAGACAGATCTCAGCTCCCTTTTTGCCCCCAAGCCCTACACTTCTCCACTGGACAACAGAATGGGCCATTGTTTTCCACTCTATGCTCAGAAAGTTTAGCCTCAGAATTGTTCTTCAAAACCAGGTTCCTCGGCCACTGTATAGACCCTGACATTTGCAATGCCCATAAGCATTTACAGGCTACAAGAAAGGCCACACCACATCCATGATGGTTAATTTCATTTAAAGCCAAGATTCACCCACTCCAAACCCTTCTCATTTCTCATGTTCTAGAAAGGCTTGGGGGCTGGGCCTTGCCAGCACTCCTATGCGTACCCTGTCCAGGCTGAGCACGCCACTCTCATCCAGATTGAAGTGAGCCTTGATGCCCTTGGACTCATGGCCGGGGTACTTCCTGAAGCTCTCGCCCACGCCTCTGAGCTTCACTGTGGTCAGATTCTGGGAGCCAAATATCCTAGTTGGGAGAAAAGAGCAGTTCAGGGGAACCCACTCAGCCTATCTCCAGCTCTGACTACCTAGCCTTTTAGCACAAGATGCTGAGGCCCTCCCCTAGGACACACTCAGAAGGGTAGCACCCTCTAGAGAAGATGCTTACCCCATCCCCAACCCCAACTTCAACCCCACTGACTGCTTCCCCTGGGTTAGTCCTGTAGGCCCCAAGCCCTCCCTCCCGGAAGCTCCATCCTGCCTCGCCCCAGCCCCTCACCGAAGATCCTCAGGCCCTAGGAAGCCTAGGTCACCATAGTTGATGTGGAAGTTGAAATCATGGCTGTAGCGGTTAAAGGTGATAACTTTGCGTTGGGGGTAGGGTCCCATCCGGGAGAAAAGAACACGCCTATTGTGCTTCAGGCTGCGAACCCCAAGCTCTTCCTCAACCTCCCTGGTGAACTCAACCTACACAGCAGGCAGAGGAGGCACAGAAAGAAGCCAAGTCCGGGGTAAGGGTGGGTGGGAAACACACTCGAGTAGACAGAGGGGAGATGACACATGGAGCGGGAAAGGGGGCTTGCCACCGAGCACTCAGGCTAACTCACCAGGATAGGGTAGAGTACTGCATCTCGGACTATGAATGGCTTCACCTTGAAGGCTTTGCTGAGCGCAGCTGCCTGGTACACAGCCCCCATGGCGGCTGCTTCATCTGCATTGATGTTCTTCCCCAGCTCCTCCCTGTCAAAGTCCCAAGCATCAGGACTGTCTATTCTGTAGCTCCCAGCCTGGCCTCCCTCCTCTCAGCCTTCCAGCTGCTCAGCCCTGCAGTCCTAGCCCCACACTCACTTGCCCACAGCCTTCAGCAGCACCTCCTGAACTTTGGGGACCCGAGTGGCCCCACCCACCAGGATCACCTGCTCAATCTCCTCCTGCAGAGGGAGAAAGAATGTTAGATGGGACAGCCAGTAAGAGACTCCTCCTCAGCACTGACTCTGCTGCTAATGTTCCCGCTGCCTCCTCCCGCTACCTAATCACCTCTATCCCATCTGCCTCCTGCCCCAGGCCCACCTCCCACTGCCCACTCACCAAGTTCATTTTGGCACTCTGGAGGGCCTGCTGCACAGGCGCAGGCACCCGCTCAAATAAGTCTGCACACAGCTCTTCAAACTCCGCTCTAGTCACCTTTGCCTTAAAGTCCACGTCATCCATGAGGCCCTCGATCTGGAGAAGATAGAAGTGTCAGAGTTCTCGCGCAGGCCCTGCTTCCTGGGCAGGCAAGCAGGGCTCAGGGAACGGGACTTCCCAAGAATGGCAGGAGGCATGGGGAGAAGGGCTGGGCCATGCCAGGCAGAAGTAGCCTGGTGCACGATAGTGGGTCTTCCACCACTTGAGTGAGGAATATTGCCTTCAACAGTGACATGTGAGTACCTGTGCCATGTGGTCAGCGTTGGCACTCAGGACAGTTTTAACTCGATTAGCCTCACGCAGCAGCTTGGCCATAGCACGGGGGTTCTCCCTCACATCCTTTATGTTGTGGCCCTTGCGCTGCTCATTGAAGAGCCCAGCCAAATGCTCACGCAGCCGGAGCTCCATCTCCAGGCCTCCCAGAGTGCGGTCAAACCTGCTCAGGAAAGGTAACAGGAGTAAGTGGGAGTGGCCCCCTAGGATCCTTTTACCTACACAGGGACCGGACTCTCATCCCACATGGAGACCTTCAGGGACAGTTCACCCACCCATTCATTCAACTGCATTTACAAAGCATCAAATACTTGTCTCTGGGATGTAATTGTGAGAAGAAGAAAGATAGGGTTCCTTCAGACTAGGAGTGTACAATCTAGCAATCAAATAAATGGGACATTTTAACCACTGCACGTGGTTTAAAGGAGAGGCAGACAATGCTGTTACAATCTATAATAAGCAAGTTCAGCTATTTCGAGATGTTAGGAAAAGTTCGGTGAAGAAGTGAGCTGAAGCTGAAACCTAAGGAATAGGTTCAGTTAACTAGTGAAGAGGAAAAGACATTCTAGACAGGAAACAGCCTGGGAAAGATCCTGAGAGCATGGTCAATTCCCAACGAGGGCAAGTATGGTGGAAGCTCAAAGAGCAAGAGGCTCAGGTTTAGAGATAAGCACACTGGCATAGCCTTATAAGCTATGGTAAAGATCCGAAGCCACCAAAGGGTTTTGAAGAAATTTGTTATAATCAGGCTGGCATTTTGGAAAGAGCCCTCTAGCGAAAATGTGAAGAAGAACTGAAGAAGCCCACACTGGAAGCAGATCTTTGGAGTGCTACACATTAGAGGTGATGGTAGCCTGAACTAAGATGGCAGTAGTAGAGATGGACGGAAAATGATAGGTTCAAGAAATAAGATGATGTCAGTGGTAAATTATTTAAGTAAACTGGAATTGGTAAGACAGCGACTAGACTGAATCTGATACCCTTCATATGGCCTATAGCCTTTGAGTCTTCTTAGAAGTCTGTAGGTTCCCTGCCTTTCAATCTTCCCAAACTGTCCTCCCCGTCTCCACCCTCCCCTTGCTTTTTGTCAGAAGTACCCTACAGTGATGGACATTTTCAACAGACAACATTCCTGCAGCAAGCAGGAAGGTGAGGCAGCTGCCCCTCCAAGCAGGCCCCCGACCTGAGGGTCTCTCAGCAAGCAGCCTTCCTCCCAGAGCCCACCTACCCGACTCCCTGGATCTGTAGCTGTGGCTGCATCCCCGCCTCCTTTGTCTTCACTGTCTGGTATGTCACGATGGTGCACACAGTGCTGCCTGAGCCCATGTCATAAAACATGATGTTCTATAGAAACATTAAATCAATTGTCACAAGAACCTTATCCAACTCCAGGGTGCCTGCTTGCTTCCATGAGACTGTACTAACTCACTACTAAAAGCCCAAAGGCTCTACCTGGCTGGAATGGCTCTAGTTGAGCGTCGACCTATGAACCAGGATCCTGGTCATGGTTCAATTCCCAGTCAGGGCACATGCTGGGTTGTGGGCAGGAGGCAACCAATCAATGTATCTTTCCGACACCGCTTTCCAGGAGAAGGTGAGATAGTAAAAGACATAAAGGAAAAGGCCTAGGTCCAGCGACTAAAGAGTCCTCATTGCCCCTTTCCACCATGTCTCATTCATCCTTCACTCTTTATTCCTCCTTCCATTCTGCAGCCGGGGTACACACCACTCAGTGCCAACAGGTCCACCATTGATGTTTCTATCTCTCTCCCTCTCCGAAATCAATAAAAATACATTATTTTTTAAAACTGAAAAATAAAAACTCAAATGACTCCAACAGGGGCTGAGCAGAGCAGGCCTGTGCTAACAAGATGCAAGATGTGCCAAGTGGCCTGCATCCTCAGAACAAGTCACCCTGCAAGTCTGGCCAGAAGTTCCTCCCTGACTCACCTGGGCAGTAGTGTTGATATCTTTCCGACGGAAGACACCATAGCTGAGGGCGGTGGCAGTGTTGTCATTGATCAGCTGCAGTACTTTGAGGCCAGCCATGCGAGCAGCCTGCAGCACAGCTCGGCGCTCAGCTTGATTGAAGAAGGCTGGCACGGTGACCACTGCATCTTTGATGGGCTGTTCTACAGGGGACAATAGAGCAAGGTTCCACTAGCCCCATCCCTTAGACGAGAGTTGTCCAGTCTTGGAACGATTGACATTTTGGACTGGACGGATAATTCTTTGTGGTGGGGGCTGTCTTGTGCATTGTAGGGTGTTTGGTGGGATCCCTGGCCTCTAATCACTCACTGCCAGTGGCAGCTCCCCAGCTGAGTAACCAAAATGTCTTCAGACAGAGCCAAATGATCCCTGGGAAACAAAATTGCCTCCATTTGAGACCCAAGGGAATCTGGCCACCATTAGCCCCATGTTGGCTGCTCACCTGCAAAGTCTTCAGCCAGGGAACGGGAGTAATTGAGAACCATGCCCAGTACCTCCTCAGGTGAGAACTGCAGCTGCCTGGGGGGAGAGAGGGAGGAAGTTAGAGGGAGGACAGCCAGGCATGAAGGGAAGGCAGTGTCTCCAGCAGAGTACTCACGGGCTGATTTGGAAGCGCACAGTCTGCCTCTGCGGGTCGAAGCCTAGCTCATGCTCTGGGAATCGCTTTCTGTAAAGGGCCACATGGGGGTTATCCTCCTGCTTCCCTAGGAGCTGCTGAAAATAACGCAGCGTAGCCTTTGGATTCTTGATGGCCTGAGAGGAAGTAAAAAAGAGCAGAGCATTAGGCTCCAAGCCTACCATCACCTACCTGACAGAGTTTTTTTGTTTGTTATTGATTTCTGAGAGGAAGGGAGAGGGAGAGATAGAAACATCCATGAGAGAGTATCATGGATCAGTTGCCTCGCAAGTCCCTCACTTGGGATGGAGCCTGCAACCTAGACATGTGCCCTTGACTGGAATCAAACCCGGGACCTTTCAGTTCGCAGGCTGACGCTCTATCCACTGAGCCAAACCAGCTAGGGCTGACATCAGAGCTTGATAAGGAAATGGCCTCGGATCTGTCACCTCCTCCCCTCTGCTCACCATGCTTGCTGCACTGTCTCCAAAGAATCTTTCATTTTCCTTCAGGGTCACAGTCACTGGGGTTTTCCTCCGGGATTCTCTGAGAAACAGACATCAGGCCCAGGTGCCCTTAGCAGGGTGTAGCCCCAGGAGCCTCAATAACACACAATCACTCACACACCAAAGTCTGCTGTGGGCACTTCGAAGAACACACAGCAACTCAGAGTCCACACTCCCTGTTTCCCCATCCCAGGCACTGGGGCTGCCCTCACTTGTTCAGGACAATTTCCATGGGAACTCCAGGTTTGACGATGGCCACCTTCAGGGACTCGCTGCCCAGGTCCACAGACATCACTGCCAGCATGTCTGAAGAGGAAATCCATTTGTCAATTAGTCCCTCTTTCCCCACCTTCCTGAGGCACCTCTAATCAAAGCACACCCATTTTCAGGAGAAAGTGAGATAGTAAAAGACATAAAGGAAAAGGCCTGGGTCCAGCGACTCAAGAGTCCTCATTGCCCCTTCCCACCATGTCTCATTCATCCATCACTCTTCATTCTCCTTCCATCCTGCGGCCAGGGTACACACCACTCAGGGCCAACAGGTTCGCCAAGAGCACAGCCATCAAGGCCCAACCAGCTCGCCTCATCTGCATCCTGAATGTGGCTGCCATTGTGCCCCTGGGGAGTAGAAAAACAACCCTTGTAACTGGATGCTCTGAGCGAAGGAGACAGAACCTCATCCCAAAACAGAGATGCCTTAAGATTCAGACCTACTCCATTCTCACCCAGGGCAGAGCAGCCTGCATCCCCTTCTCTCTCTCCTGATGAGCTTCCACTCACCCCCGGAAGTGCCCAAAGACCCAGGTGAAACAGCAAGGACAGGACACGGGAACCAGACACTTCCTATTGCACCGGCAGTAACGGCCGCCCCACTGCACTGGTCCGCTGCCTGGTACCTGGGCTGTGGCCAGAGATCCCCGCCCCGGCTCCACCACCCACCTACAGCTGCACCTTCCCACAGGGAGCTCCCGCCGGGGCAGAAAGCCAGGCCCGGCCTGGAGGGAAAGGAGAGGCGGTGACGTGGAGGGAGGCTGGGATGCTCTATCCTTCCGCCTCCCTTTGGGTAGTGACCCCAGCCCACCGCCTACATGGACGCTGTGCGGGGACGTCAGGTGCCTCGCTCAGCGAGTCCGGCGAGCCCAGAGTCCACTTAAGCCTCACGCCACGGCGACAGCTCCCCCTGCCGGGAACGGATCCCAGCCCACCACTAGGGCGTGGGGGCGCCCCAAGACCAAGCCATGGGGAGCCAAGTGCCCCGGTGTCCGTGCGGCTCTCGCTCCCACTCCCGACCCACTCGCAGAGCCGGCGCGCTGCCTCCCACCCCACCGCCACCCCCATCCTCTACCTCGGCCTCCACTCCAGCGGGCCCAGCTCTGGGACAAACACGGGGCGGGCGCAACCACGAGGCCGGCAGCGCTCCCCTAGCCCCGCGCCCTTCACAACTCCCCTCGGTTTGCAAACTGTTACATTAGCCACCGACCTCTCCGCGGCGTCTCCCGCACCAGCCGCCCGGACGCGGCGCACGCTCATTGGTGCCGCCGCCGCACCGCCTTGCGCCGCGCGCCAGGCCCCGCCCTCGCCGCCCGCCGCGCGCTCCGATTGGGACACGTCCTTTGCCCGCCCCTCCCCCGCCCCGCCGCCGCCCCTCCCGGTCCTCCGCGGCGGTCCAGGGCAGAGCCACGTGCTGGCTTACGTCACGGGCCAGGCGCCGGCCCCCTGTGCTCAGACCTCTGCGGCCCCGTCAGGAGGAGCCTGGCTGCCGAGATTGGGAGTGACGGGCGCTTGGCGAATGAGCGCTCCTCTTCGGGTCGCCGGGAACGTCCCTGGCGCGGAGTGGGTGGCCGGCCTCTGTTCTTAGCCGCGCCGAAGGGGCGCGCTCCGTCGGTTGGTATTGAACTGCCCTGGGCTTTGGGTGGAAATCGGGATGACCGCGCTCCAGGTTCAGTACCCCACAACCCCCTTTGTTTCGCGGCAGAATTTGTAAGAGAAAGAATATCCCAAACTCCAAATACACTTCTGTTTGTGAGGCTGTAATGGTGGAGCGATTGTGCACCCTCTCATGTTGCTGTTCCAGCGAGTCTTGGGCATTGAAGCAGGCGGGCGGGTGTCGGGCTGTCCTCACTCACTTCTCTGCCCCTTACACACCCTCGCAGGGTGTACGGGCCTTGACGAACGCACGTTTCTTTCCTTTTTCCAGTCTCCCTGGAGATAAGCGGGCTTTTCTTACATGTTTTCGTCTCTTCGGGCTTTGACGCCTGGCCTTCCTTCACAGAAGCCCTCCTGAGAACCTAGCTGTGACGGCCAGGACTCGTTTAAGGAACTTGATTTGTTCCTTTCCCTACATTTTTCATGATCTTAGGGAGAGAGAATAGTCGGGTGTCAAGGCTTAGAAGAATTCCACTGGCAGTGCCAGGGACAGGCCTAGTTTTCTTCCTTTCAAGAATAGTGCAGTCTTCAGGTAGAAGAGAAATTGGTAGAAATAAGGAGAAATTCGCTTAAATTTTTTTTGAAATATATTTTATTTCTTTTACAGAGGAATGGAGAGGGATAGAGAGTTAGAAACAAGGATGAGAGAGAAACATTGCACACCTCCTACTGGCGATGTGCCTGCAACCAAGGTACATGCCCTTGACCGGAATTGAACTCGGGACCCTTCAGTCTGCAGGCTGATGCTCTGTCCACTGAGCCAAACTGGCTAGGACTCAAAGTTTTAACACAACTTAGTTACACAAGTACAATCTTGAAAAAGACTCAGATATTTCAGATAAAGCGAAATCCCTTTGACACCATCCCCAACCTCTCTCTCTGGAGATTGTTCTGGGCGACTTCCACAACCACTTGCAAATGACCACGGAGGCTGCCAAGTTGGTAACAAGCAAGCAAGGATTTATTGAGCTGGCCAGCGACAGCCGCGAGGGCACCACGCGCAGGTGGAGTCCACACACTCACGACTGCGCAGTCTCAGGGGTATGCAGCCCCTTTTAAAGATCCAAACCACATTTTTTTTTCCTTGTTCTAAATCATCAAACAGCCTCAGAGGGGGTCGGTGGGTTTCAGTGGACCACAAAGGTTCCTGTTGACTGCTCCTTCTCTCTCCACCACCCCCTGCTAGACATTGGAATGTGGACCTATCTTGTGAAAGCAAATTGTAACATTGAGCAAAGTTAATCATCTCTAAAGGTCATCTTCAGTCTCAACTCCTGGAGCCACTGAGTCAACAGGGATCAATCTCTTATGGTTCTGGTCCTCAGGCACAGGAGAATAACCTTTGTGAGGTGGCATGGATTTATGTGAGCTTCCAGGTCAAACAGCAGTTTTTACCTGAGGTGAATGCTCTTAAGGTCCTATTTCAGAGATGTATACCTATTATCAGTGTAGTGTGTAGCCTCCAAGGCCTTTTTCCTCTGCTTTCACATACAGACAATGTCTCTTGAAACATTTAGGTATTGTTCTTTTGTAAACGATAAAATTTTACACAATTAGGTTGTTTGGAACCTAATTAGTTACTTGCCCTTTTAGGGAGTAACTAATAATTATGTAGCATTTTCCATATCTGTATCATTGCTGTTTACTGCTGTTTGCTCAGTGGTTAGAACATTTGATGATGTGGGTGTTGTTTAGCAATAATGATGGACATATAAGTTGCCATTTTAGTTCCACAGAGAAAGTCTTTATTTCTCAGTAACTGACTCTGCTTTGGCCACATGTCCTGTGCGGAAGGTTCTTTCCATCCATTTCAAACAGTGCGCATTTGAACATTTCTCGTGCCCCTGTCACATGCAAGCACTGTGTTCTGTGCTGGGATTCCAGAGATGGGACGACCCTTTCCTTTCCTTAGCAGAAATCAGACTCTCGGGAAACAAGTTCTGTATGTTATTTTCATGTACTTGTTAAAAACCCATTGAATGGTCCTAGCCTGTTTGCTCAGTGATTAAGAGTGTCGGTCCTTTGACCATGTTTGATTCCCAGTCAAGGATACATAACTCAATTGCAGGCTCAATCCCCAGATGCATTCGGAAGGCAACCAATCCATGTGTCTCTTTCACACCTGTGTTTCTCTCTGTCTCTCTCTGCCCTTGCATTCTCTAAAAATCAATGGAAAAATATGCTCCGGTGAGGATTAACAACAACAAAACTATTGATTGGGAGACTAGGGAAGTTAGCTTCCCATGCTCCTAAGTGAGCTCTCACCCCAGAACGCCCATGGTGGGAGCACAGCTTTCCTGAGCGAGAGCTTTGACCTGTGTTTCTGTCCCCCTGGGCGGTGTGGCAGGTGCGTCAAGTGCTCTGGGGAATCACCTGTTTTGTGCTCTGACTAGAGAGGAGAAGAGCGTTTGTAAAAAATAGGGAAATATTTCATGTAAAACACCTGATTTAGGTTGACCAAAGCAGCTGAATCTACTGGTTCTTGTCCAGAATAACTGGTTAATAACACTTAAGGCGTACAGCCCTTCCCCCAGGATGTTTAGAAATCTCAGGGAAGAAAGTTGCTGTCCTGCAGGGCCTGTGCCAAACAGACAAGAGTAAAAAGAACTCAGTTAGCAAGGGCATGTGCATACATTATTAACTATACCCGATGTAATGGGCTGAGGGTCATGTTGATCAGGGCAAACATCCTCCTGGTCCAGGAGACTTAAAAAAATTAGTTGTCACCCAGCAGCTTCATGCTTAGGTTTATATCTACAAATGTAGACATGTTCACCAAGAGACTAACAGTTTTATTCATAACAGCTGGAAATTGAATACTAATGCCCACCAATAGTTGGATGGATTGGTAGATGTGCCGTGTCAGCACAGCCACGGGTTTGGCGAGTCTGAGGGAGGGCCGGCAAAGGATGAAGAAAGGACAGACAAAGAGAATAAGCTGGGCCTAAATTAATGGTCGGCAAACTCATTAGTCAACAGAGCCAAATATCAACAGTACAATGACTGAGATTTCTTTTTTTTTTAATATGTTTTATTGATTTTTTACAGAGAGGAAGGGAGAGGGATAGAGTCAAAAACATCGATCAGAGAGAGACATTGATCAGCTGCCTCCTGCACGCCGCCAAAGTACATGCCCTTGACCAGAATTGAACCTGGGACCCTTCAGTCCACAGGTCAACGCTCTATCCACTGAGCCAAACTGGTTCCAGCAGAAACTTCTTTTGAGAGCCAAAATTTTTAAAACTTATTCTAACGCCTCTTCTTCAAAATAGACTTACCCAGGCCGTAGTATTTTGTGGAAGAGCCACATTCATGGGGCCAAAGAGTCACATGTGGCTCGTGAGATGCAGTTTTCTGACCACAGGTCTAGGTGGATCTTCTGAGCATGACTGAGACCACAGAACAGATCCAGATTGCAAGCTGATGCTTTATTTTATAGTCAGAGATAAACAAGGTAATTTACAATGTTCTTATAAGTGTCACTTGTTTGGCAGCACTTGCTGCACCTCCCACAGCCCATTAGCTACCCAGGAAAGATCTAAGGAGCAGTCCAAGATCAAGCTTAATTATGCTAAACTAGGACTTGTTTTTGGCCTTGCCCACAGATCAGTCCGAGGCTTAATCCTATAACTGCTCCCTACATTTTGCCCTTCTTTTAATTTTAAGCTACTAATAATGGAAGTAAAACTTAAACATCAAGTACAAAGTTCTGACTATTAAAATATTAACAAAACAATGCCAATGTAAAACCCAGACATGGTTATTAATAAAACAATGCCAATGCAACACTACAATAATAGAAATCAAACTACAGTAACATTTTTCTACTAAATGAAAGCTTCTTTTGCTGATTTACTCGAGTCCTCGGACTTGGCTATGCAAGAGTTTGCAGAAGTCTGGCAGCTAACCAATGCTAGCATGACCAGAAACATGATTGAGGGAGTAGCTTCCACTTTTCGCTTTTCTGCCATCTGCTGAGCCTCTGTTGTTAACTTCTTCAGCTGACCATGTTGGCACCTCAGACTTTTGTATAACCTTCATCATCTTCCTTTGCCGCTTTTCTGTCATCGGGGCAACTCTCAGTCTTTTGAACGATGAGAAAAGGAGTTTCTCTGGGTCCATTGTAGTGACATACGTAACGCTCTGGCACCCAAATTGGCTGCGCTGCTGCTTCTGAAAGATACAAACACAACCTCTTCTCCTGGTCCAAACCATTGTCTAGTTTGGGCATCCTTCCATCGGGCTAACTCCGCGGAGGCTATTGTACAGGAGGCCTAATGTCTTTCAGCTGCTATATAACCCTCTGCATCGTAATTCAAAAAATTTAAAGTATAAAGAACATGACTGAGTTTGTTTTGAGGTGACACATAACATCCGTCTCACCCTTTCTGTTTTAGTAATTGCATTTTAAGAGTATGATTTGCTCTTTCCACTATTGCTTGACCTTGAGGGTTGTAAGGGTTACCAGTTTTATGACAAATTTGATATTGCTGACAAAAACGTTGAAAAGCAGAATTAGTGTATGTGGGTCCATTGTCTGTCTTTACCTCTAAGGGAGGACCTAGTACCACAAAGGCAGCTAGGCAATGATTAATTGCGTGCTTGGCACTTTCTTCCGTTTGGGGAGTTGCAAAGATAAAGTGGGAGCAGGCATCTACATTAACAAGTACCCATCTATGCTTACCAAATTCCGGTATGTGGGTAACATCCATTTGCCAAATTTGATTAGGTTTAAGACCCCTAGGATTAACCCCCAACAATTGTACAGGGCAATGAATTACACACTGAGAGCATTGCTTAACAATTTGACGAGCTTGCTCCCTAGAAATACTGAATTATAAGACAGCAGCATTTTGATGATGCAAAGCATGGGAGGACTGGACAAGAGAAAATGGGGTAGCCTCTTGCATTACAGCAAGGAGGCGATCAATAGCATCACTGACTATAGCTAACGGACTAGGGAAACCTGAATGAGATCGGATAGGACCAAGAAGCTCTAAGGACTTTTTGAAGGTTGAAAAATAAATGAAAGAGTTTCTCTGAATTAATGTGTCTGTACCACATAGACACTATCACTATATAGGTTAATGGGCTCCGTAGCAAAATCTGTCAAGGCATAGACAAGAGCTTGTATTTCTACCTGATGTGCTGAAATATAAGGGGTTTGAAGGACCTTTGCACCTCTGCTGCAGTAGTATCCAGCTTTTCCAGAACTGAATCTATCTGTAAAAATGGTTAATGCCTGAGGTATAGGTTGTGACTTCACTATCTTTGGAAAGGTAAAGGTAATAACTGAGAGTAACTATAAAACCTTATTTGCTGGATAATGGTTACCAGCCTTAAGCATGGATACACATACATTCTTTCCCTGCAGTCCTGAATTTCCCATGTTTTACACCTAGCTAGTACATACCTCCTTTTACCTGACAATTGCAGTTTCCTCACACGCAAGTCTGTATTGAGTGCCACATGGGCCGAACTCAGCCCTGTGTGGGATGCCACTTGTGCCCCGCCAGCACAGCCAAGGGTTCGGCAAGCTTGAGGGAGGGCTGGCGAAAGATGAAGAAAAGACAGAGAATAAGCTGGGTCTAGGTGGACCTTCTGTGCGTGACTGAGACATAGAACAGATCCAGACTGCAAGCTGAGGCTTTATTTTATAGTCAGAAGTAAACAAGGTAATTTACAATGTTCTTATAAGTTTCACTTGTTTTGGCAGCACTTGCTGCACCTCCCACAGCCCATTAGCTACCCAGGAAAGACCTAGGGAGCAGTCACAAGATCAAGTTTAATTATGCTAAGAGGGCTGTGCCCTCCAAGCTGGGACTTGTTTGCGGCTTTTCAGTAGGTCAGACCGAGGCTAAGCCTTATAACAGCTCCCTACAGGTAGATTCACACAATAAAATTCTACATAGCAATGAAAATGAATTGTCTGCTATTATACATGACAACCTAAATGAATGCACAAACATCCTATCTAATAAAAGAGTATTATGCAAATTAGCCACTCCTACACCCACCAACCATGCCCACCAGCCAATCAGGAGTAAGTATGCAAATCAACCCAATCAAGATGGCTGCAGCCAAAGAGCAAGCAAGAGGCTTGGGTTTCCCTGGTAATAGAGGAAGCCAAGCTCTCTGCACATCCTGGCCAGCCAGGCCTCCACTCAAGGCTACAAAGTTTTAATTATAGAAGGTGAGTAAGTCCTAACAAAAATGACGGCAGCCATGGAACTGGAGAGAGCAGGAGGTGTGAGTTGCCTTCAGCAATGGAGGAAGCCAAGCTTCAGCAGCCCTGGCCTGCCTTGATCTCCACTTAAGGCTACAAAGTTTCAATTATAAAAGATAAATAAATCCCAGATACCAAGCAGGGCCTCTGCTTGGGTCACTCAGGGTGTGTGGCCAGCCTACCAACCATCACAGGCCCCTTGCCCAGGCCACCCCATACCCCAAGGGAACTCTCACCCTTATCTGGGACACCCTTCAGGGAAAAACAGCTGTCCTCCACCAGGCCTCTATCCTATCTAATAAAAGAGTAATATGCAAAATGACCATCACTCCAACACACAAGATGGCTCTCCCTATGTGGATACAAGATGGCTGCCACAAGATGGCCAGCAGAGGAGAGCAGTTGGGAGGGACTAGGCCTGCAAGGGAGGGCAGTTAGGGGTGACCAGGCCTGCAGGGGAGGGCTGTTAGGGGCAATCAGGCTGGCAAGGGAGCAGTTAGGCATCAATCAGACTGGCAGGGAGCAATTAGAGGGTGATTAGGCTGGCAGGCAGAAGTGTTAGGGGCAATCAGGAAGGCAGGCGATGCTATTGGGAGCCAGCAGTCCTGAATTGTAAGAGGGGTCCCAGATTGGAGAGGGTGCAGGCTGGGCTGAGGGATGTACACCCCCATGCATGAATTCTTGTGCACTGGGCCTCTAGTATTCAAAGTCAGGAGCCAACAAGTACTTTATGTTTCACTTCTCTAAAGTTTAAAACAGGCAAAATGAAGCTGTAATGATAGAAATTGGGATAGTGTTTACCTTTGTGGGGAGGGAGTGTTTAGAAACTATTGGACAGCTAGGTGGTTGTTTTAAATATATTTTATTGATTTTTTACATAGAGGCAGGGAGAAGGAAGAGAGAAACATAGATCAGCTGTCTCCTGTACACCTCCTATTGGGTATGTGCCCACAACCAAGGTATATGCCCTTGATTGGAATTGAATCTGGGATCCTTGAGTCTGCAGGCTGACAATCTAGCCACTGAGTCAAACTAGTTAAGGCTGGTTCATTCGTTTTGCTATTATAAAGTTGTAATAGACATCTTTATTGCCACATGTTTATGCAAATCAATTCATTATAATCAGGATAAATTCCTAGAAGTGAAAATGCAGACTTAAATTCTTTTTTTTTAAAGCATTTTATACACACTGCCAAGTTGCTCTCCAGAAAAGCTTTCCAATATGCACTTGACACCAGCAGTGAATGACAGCCCCTGTATCTTTAACACTGGAAAGTCTTGGTATTATGAATTTGATAGGGTATGGGGTGGGGAGTGAGGAGTCAAGGATTGGGAACATTTTCTGGCCTGCATTGAATGTATACAGAACAAAAAGAATATGTTGAATATGCTTGAATTCTGTGATTTCATGATCCCATAGAAAATTATCCAGATTAGAAACAAATTTACTAATTTGAATGTTCTAAAAAAATAATTCAGTTGAGCACCCAGAATACAGGGCTTTGGAGTTAGGCCTGGATTTGCTGAGAACTTCACCACTGCCTGCTATGTGACTCCAGGCAAGTTGTTTAGCTGCCCTGGGCCTCAGCTTCCACTTCATTAATAGAGGCATGCTGGTACTTGCTTCACAGGGTTGGTGTGAAAATTAAAGAAACTTAAAGACAGTTTGGCTCAAATAAACTCACAAAAATTTTTAAAATTTTAAAGAAAGGGGTACTGTGGTTAACACAGTGCTTGAGACATCTTACAAGTGTCCCACGTTGGGCTGCCAATTGTGAGTACCCCAGGTTGGGCACCAGTTGTGAGGCCCCACTTTTGGACTCCAGTTGCGAGTGTGCCCCCCACGTCCTGCATGGTTCAGGGTTCGGGCTCTGGAGAAAGCTGCACACAAATGAAAGAGAGTAGAAAACATTAATTTGGAAATATTGGGGGCCAGGTGGGAGCCCAACTCAAGGGGAAAGACTCCACCCCACTCTGGCCTTGCTTCCATTTTATTAAGACTATGGGATACACCCATAGCCTTTAGGCAGGCAATTCCAATAATAGCCAATCATCAAGAATTTACATAAAACTAGAAGGTGGAAGTTGCTTTGGCTACCATCATCTCAACTAAACAGTGGGTGGTTTGCTCTGACCTTTCAGAGCTTCTAGGTTGACCAGCCCTCCGAGTTCCTTCTCCACACCTCTCTGCTAGTAAAGGCAATGGGTGGCTTCCAATATCTCCCCCATTTTTTTCCCTTAAAAATTATTGCATCTGCAGACTAGAAATAAACATAACAAAAATGAGAAAAGCAATAATGGTTATGCTGAGAGGCAAATGAATCAGTCTAGTAAGTTTCTTTCTGGGCCAACAGTTCCTCGAGTCCCAATTTCAATGTCCAATAGTTCCTTATGTGTACATGTCAGCAATGATATTTCAGTTCTGGATGGTGGGCGAATGGTGGCAATGCAGGTCTGACCTCTGGTTTGATCCTAGGCAACCTGCAGCGACACACAACTGCTGACTGCTAGCATAGCAAGACGTCTTCAGCATCTTCCATCTCTAGACTGTTTCTCCTCTTGTCTTCATGGCTGGAGCAATCCTGTCAGTTCCTCTCTGGAATCTGTTGTTGCAGGAATCCACATGGGCTTTTCTGGAAATATACAAAAATTTCTTGACCAAAGGTTAATAAAGACATCTTTTCTATAAATTAGATTTGCAATCCTTTTTCATTTTTGCCCAAATAATTTTCCTTTGGCTTATTTTGACCCCATGCGTGTTTTCATGGGTGTCTTGCTATCAGTATTACAAATGAAAATTAATTTTCAAGGTAAAAATTTCTTCATGTAACTTATTTACAGAATATTATTTCTTACAGGATATTACTCTACTATCCCCCCCTTTTTTTATTTAAATATTAGGAGGCTTTTGGAAATTTTATAATGTAGGCTTGATAACTTTTAATTTTAATTTTTTGCATAGAAATATGACTGCTTTGGATTCATTGTATATTAAGCAATTTTACTATGAGTTATCAATAAAAAATTTAATATTTCAGGAAGTCTTTTGTCCAGTACAATTAAGTTTTTATTTTTGAATATTTCAATTAGCCTATTTAAATTAGTCTGAAATTAGGTATATATGTTTTAATTAATTTAACTTTATGTGTCCTTGGTTATGGACAGTAAATGACATTAAATGCAAATAGTCTTTGAGTAACTTTACATTAACTATATTCAAGGAGGCAGAAGCACAAGTTATTTTCTTCAGTTTATCAGGTCAAACTTATTAAACTTTAATTACAGTTCTTCAGGTGTTTGAAGAAAACCTCTCTTTATTTCCATCCAAAATAATGCTCAGGCTACAGAGAATTTCACTTATAAACTTTTCTTTATTTTTACAACATGCAACCTACAAGGCTTAATATTTGCTTGTGCATCTGAATAGCCATGCCACAAGAAATCTCATTACGGTTAACTTGACTATTACTTTACTGTCAGATTTAATACTCTAACAACAATCTTAGTTTACCCTGTAAATATCAGTAACAGAGATTTCAAAAATTTCAAATTTCTCCTTTAAATTTATAATTATGTTTTTAAAGAGTATACCCTTTGGCTAGTTTGCATATACAGAGGGATCATGGGAGGTCTCAGTAACTTTATTCAAAGAGAGGGGTTGGCCTTTTCTGTTTCAAGATGGTGGCCTCCAGGGGAGCAGTAAGCCATGAGGCCAACATGGCAGCTACCAAGTCAGGCAGTCCAAAAATGGTGACTGTCTAAACGAGTGGTCGGAAAATCAATCCATTAATGAGTTTGCTGACCACTGTCATATACTACCCTTTACTTGTTGCACACAATATGCCACAATTGCCTAATCCTCACAGTTTCCAACTACACAGTAACATTTAGTCTAGTCCAGTGGTCGACAAACTCATTAGTCAACAGAGACTCAAACCAGGGTTCGTGAGCTGCTTGTGGCTTGTGAACCACGGTTTGCTGACCACTGGTTTAAATTGTTAAAGCCAGGACTATACTGCAGAAAAACAGAAATCTCACTAGCTGTTTCTGGTGGCTTTATTAGAATTCAATTGTTTATAACTTAAATAGGTATCTTTAAAGCAAAGCAAATTTAGTAAATGTTTACGTCTGATTCACAAGGCGCAAAAGCGGTCCTACCTTCAGCCTAGTTGAAAAAAGCAGGTGGCTATGGGCTTGTTATTATTTTAAATTGTTTTAAAATTCTGTTAAAATTTTGGCTTTATTTAGAAATTTTATTTTGTCTTCTTTAGAGGCCAAACTTTCATAACATTTATAAGTTATAAATATATAGTTATTAATTTTTATTTGATAAAGCTTTCCATGCAATTTCAAGTGTATTGGATCAGTTAAATTCAAAATATTTCCTTTAAGAAGAGAAAATAACTTCTTGAATTACTCTGGGCACCCTTGGAATCTTCCAAGAATCATCTCTCGGTTAAAGCCTTAAAATTTTAACTTGGAAAAAACCGTCAAATATATATCCATATATGATTTAGTTATTTTATTTTTATTTCTTTTTTCTTTTTCCTTTTTTTAATTTCATAAATCTTTATTGTTCAAATTATTATAATTGTTTCTCTCCCCCCACACACAGCTCCCCTCCACCCAGCTCCCATCCCATCCTCTGCCCTTACCTCCTCCCCACTGTCCTCATCTATAGGTGTACAATTTTGTCCAGTCTCTCTCCACATTTCCCTCCCCCATTTCCCTCTGAGAATTGTCAATCCACTCCCTTTCTATGTCCCTGATTCTACTATATTCACCAGTTTCTTCTGTACATCAGATTTTTTATTCACTTTATTTTTATTTTTTTAAATATATTTTATTATTTTTTTACAGAAATGAAGGGAAGGGATAGAGATTTAGAAACATCCATGAGAGAGACATCGATCAGCTGCCTCTTGTGCGCCCCCCACTGGGGATGTGCCCACAACTAAGATACATGCCCTTGACCAAAATCAAACCTGGGACCTCTCAGTCTGCAGACCGACGCTCTATCCACTGAGCCAAACCGGTTTCAGCAATTCACTTGGTTTTTAGATTCACTTGTTGATAGATATGTATTTGTTGTTCCTAATTTTTATCTCCTCCTCCTCCTCCTCCTCCTCCTCCTCCTCCTCCTCTTCCTTCTTCTTTCTTCTCCTTCTTCTTCTTCTTCTTCTTCTTCTTCTTCTTCTTCTTCTTCTTCTTCTTCTTCTTCTTCACCTTCACCTTCACCTTCACCTTCGGCATTTCATATAATACTGATTTGGTGCTGATGACTCCTTTAGCTTTTTCTTATCTGTGAAGCTCCTTATCTGGCCTTCAACTCTGAATGATAGCTTTGCTGGGTAGAGTAATCTTGGTTGTAGGTTCTTGCTATTCATCACTTTGAATATTTCTTGTCACTCCCATCTGGCCTGCATAGTTTCTGTTGAGAAATCAGCTGACAGTCGTATGGGTGCTCCCTTGTAGGTAATTAACTGTTTTTCTCTTGCTGCTTTCAATATTCTCTCTTTGTCTTTTGCTCTTGGCATTTTAATTATGATGTGTCTTGGTGTGGTCCTTTTTGGATTCCTTTTGTTTGGGATTCTGTCGGCTTCCTAGTCTTGTAAGTCTATTTTTTTCTCCAGGTGGGGGAAGTTTTCAGTCATTATTTCTTCAAATAGGTTTCAGTATTTTGCTCTCTCTCTTCTTCTGGTACTCTCATAATTCTTAAGTTGGTAGGCTCCTTACACTATCTTCAAAAATTTTTTTATTGTTTTTTCTTTTTGCTTTTTCAGTTGAGTGTTTTCTGCTTCTTTGTAATTCACATCTTTGACTTGATTCTTGCATTCCTCTAGTCTGCTGTTAGGTCTCTGTATAATATTTTTTATTTCAGTCAGGGTATGTTTAATTTATAGTTGGTCCTTTTTCATCTCCTCTTGGGTCTCACTAAATTTATCCCTCTTTCCTAGGAAATTCTTGAAAAACCTTATAACCGTGGTTTTCAACTCTATATCCAGTTATTTGTTTTCCTCCATTTCTTTTGTTTGTGATCTGTTCCTTTGTCTCCACATTTTTGCTGCTTCCCTGAGTTGGTAGAGTAGCTTTTTGTGCTAGGGGTCCTATATGGCCCAGTAGCTCTGCCTCCCCTGTTACCTGAGGTGGACTCTCTTGGTGCACCCCTTTGTGACTGTGTGTACAGCCTTGTTAAGTCTTGATTGTTGTTGATATCACTGGGGGGGATTGACCTCCAAGCCAATTGGTTGTGAAAGATCAGCTGTGTCTACACTGGGAGAACTTCTCTGCTGGAGTTAGCCTTATGATACAAAACTTACAAAATTGCAAATGCCTCTGTGTTCAGCTTGGATGGGGTAGAGTCTCAGGACTGAGCAAATAGCCTTGGCTTCCTTTCAGTCCTCCTCTACACGGCCCCTGGGTCTCAGTGTCCCTGGGTACTCACTGTAGCCCTCTCTGTGTGCATGCATGCGTGCCTTTCAGGTCTCTCCTGAGTTCCCATGCACTCCGGGGACCTGTATGAGTTTGGGGTCCCAGGGTCTCACCCAAAACTGGGGTTCAGTGCAGTCAGAAGTGGAGTTCAGTGCAATTGGGAGGTTCAGTCTTCTTCCTAGTAGAGAAAGCCAGCAGCACAAACAGCAGGCAGTCCTCTATGGGAGGCTTGGTGCATGTGCCTCCAGTCCTCTGCCTTTCTCAGCTCCCCTGAGTTTGCCTGAATTTCCATGCACTCCTCCCTTTTTTTAACAGTTCAGACTCCCCCATATGAATCACTCCTGGAACTGGGGTTCAGTGCAGTCAGAACTATGCTTCAGTGCAGTCAGGAGTTTCCATCTCCTTCCTGCTAGAGGAAGCCAGCCAGGCCTTCCACTGCTCATCCTCTCCATGGCCCTATCTCCATACCTCAGCTTTTTGCAGCTCCTCTGAGTCTTCGTGAGCCACTCTCTTTCCTTCTAGTTGTAGAATTTCCACTCAGCCAGCTTTCCTGTGGTTCTGAATGATGACCGTTTTGTCTTTTAGCTGTAGTTTTGAAATTGTTGTGCAAGGCAGCAGTTTAGGTGTTCACCTATGCTGCCATCTTGGTTTTTCTCATCCATATATGATTTAAAGATTACAATAGTTTCTATAATTATCCTAAGATATCAATTAAATTTAAACTGTTTTGTTTTGTTTTTGCATTAAAAATTTCAGTTGGGATCACAGAATTAATTCTCTTTTTTATTTATTTTATTTATTTATTTATTTATATTAATTTTTATACATATCTCCCCATTGCCCCCCCTCCCTCCCAGGCATACCCTAACCCCCCAGTGTCTGTGATCATTGGTTATGCTTATATGCATACATACAAGTCCTTTGATGGATCACTTATCTATCTCACCTAACTTTAATCTTTCTGCTGTAATTTCACAGTCTGTTTGATGCTTTATGATTTTTGTCCCCCTGAGAATTATCAGTCTACTCCCTTTCTGTGCTCCTGATTCTATTATATTCACCAGTTTATTCTGTTGTTCAAATTTTTAATTCACTTAATTTTTAGATTCACTTGTTGATAGATATGTATGTGTTGTTCATAATTTTTTGGCTTTTATTTTTTCTTCTTCCTCTTCTAAAAGAGTACCTTTCAGCATTTCATATAATACTGGTTTGGAGTTGATGAACTCCTTTAGCTTTTTCTTCTCTGTGAAGCTCTTTATCTGCCCTTCAATTCTGAATGATAGCTTTGCTGGATAGATTATTCTTGGTTGTAGGTTCTTGCTATTCATCACGTTGAATATTTCTTGCCACTCCCATCTGGCCTGCATTGTTTCTGTTGAGAAATCAGCTGACAGTCGTATGGGTGCTCCCTTGTAGGTAATGAACTGTTTTTCTCTTGCTGCTTTTAATATTCTCTTTGTCTTTTGCTCTTGGTATTTTAATGATGATGTGTCTTGGTGTGGTCCTCTTTGGATTCCTTTTATTTGGGGTTCTGTGTGCTTCCTGGACTTGTAAGTCTATTTCTTTTACCAGATGTGGGAAGTTTTCAGTCATTATTTCTTTAAATAGGTTTTCAGTATCTTGCTCTCTCTCTTCTTCTGGCACTCCCACAATTCTGATGTTGGTAGGCTTGAAGCTGTCCCAGAGGCTCCTTACATTATCTTCATATTTTTGGATTCTTTTCTCTTCTTGCTTTTCCAGTTGAATGTTTTCTGCCTCTTTATATTTCAAATTTTTGACTTGATTCTTGCCATCCTCTATTCTGCTGTTAGGACTCTGTATAATATTTTTTTATTTCAGTCAGTGTCTCTAGTATGTCCTTTTTCATCTCCTCTTGGGTCTCACTAAATGTATCCAACTTTTCTAGCATATTCTTAAAAAACCTTATAAGCGTGGTTTTGAACTCTATATCCAGTCGTTTTTTTCCCTCCATTTCTTTTGTTTGTAATCCCTTCCTTTGTCTCAGCATTTTCACTATGCCGGGGAAACTTCTGTGTTGAATTCAGCTTTATGATACCAGGCTTGCAAAACCGAAGAAGCCTCTGTTGAGCTTGGGAGGGGTGGAGTCTCAGGGCTTAAGGGACTGCCTTGCCTTCCAGTCGGCCCCACCCTCCACGGCCCCTAAGTCTCACGTGACTGGGTAATCGCTGGAGTGGTCCTTGTGTGCGCATGCCCGCAGTGCCTCTAGACCGCTGCCTGTCCGGCTCCCCTGCACTCCAGGACCACACGAGACTAGGTCCCCAGTGTTTCGCCCGAAACAGGGGCTTAGTGAAGTTAGAAGTGGCACAGTTGGGAGGGTCTGTCTCCCACCTACTGGCGAAAGCCAGCGGCACAATCAGCAATCTGTCCTGTGCGCAGTGCCGTGAGCGCCACCAGGCCTTTGATCTTTTGCGACTCCCCTAAATTTCCGTGCACTTCTCCCTGTTCACAGTCCAAACTCCCCCTGTATGAGTTTCGGCTGGATCTGGGGTTTAGTGTTGTAAGATAAGGGGTTCAATGCCTTTGAGAGTCTCTGTTTTCCTCCCACCAGAGAAAGCCAGCTACTCCGGCACCCGCTCTCTCCACGTGCGCGTCTCCATACCTCAGCTTTTTGCAGCTCCTCTGGGTCTCTGTGAGCCCTTCTCTTTCCCTTTAGTTGTAGAACTTCCACTCAGCCAGCTTTCCTGTGGTTCTGGATGATGTCCGTTCTGTCTTTTAGTTGTAGTTTTGAAATTGTGTGAGGCAGCAGTGTAGGTGTTTTCCTATGCTGCCATCTTGGATTCTGTCCCTCTTTTTTAATTAGACTAATAAGCAACATATTTTGAATTCCTAATTATTGGAGAAAACACATTTTAAATTTCTATACTTTAGGCATTTATTACTATATATCTGGGCTACTTGATCTTTAAAATATATTTTCCAACAATTTTTTAGTTTTAAATTCAATTCTAATTATTTTAAAGCATTTTCATTGACAATTTTTGTAACAAACAATTCACTGATTTTCTTGAAGGCCTTAAAGTTAAATTTTTAACATCCTGCCCTAACCAGTTTTGCTCAGTGGATAGAGCATTAACCTGCAGACTGAAGGGTCCCAGGTTTGATTCCCATCAAGGGCATATACCTTGGTTGCTGGCACATCCCCAGTGGGGGGCGTGCATGAGGCGGCTGATCAATATTTCTCTCCCATCAATGTTTCTAACTCTCTATCCCTCTTCATAAAAAAAAAAAAAAATTAACACCCTTCATTAGCATTTTTAAAACTACTCTTTATTATAGAAATGTGAATCCTGTTGCTGGAACTATCTTGAATTTCTTTCCTTTTGGTCAAAGCTGCCATTTTTCTTAGAAAAAAAAAAAAAACAGCGTTGGGTTTTTTTCATTTCTGTAGCCCTTGTAAAGAGTAAAGTTCAGTTTAAGACCTATCTAATATCCCAAATTGGACTGTGCGCACATTTTGTCTTATACTAGCTTTTCTCTTTACACTTTTTCTTTTTTTAATACTAGAGGCCTTGTGCACGAAATTCATTAACGGGTGTGTGTGTGGTGGGGTGTCCTTCAGCCCAGCCTGCTCCCTCTCCAATCTGGGACCGCTTGAGGGATGTCTGACTGGTTGTTTAGGCCCAATCCAGGATCAGGCCTAAATGGGCAGTCGAACATCCCTCTCACAATACAGGACTTCTGGCTCCCAACTGCTCACATGCCTGCCTTCCTGATTGCCTCTAACCTTTTCTGCCTGCCAGTCTGATCACCCCCTAGCCACTCCCCTGCCAGACTGATTGATGCCTAACTGCTCCCCTACCAGCCTGTTTGTCCCTAACTGCCCTCCCCTTCAGGCCTGGTCACCCCTAACTGCCTTTCCCTCCAGGTCCAGTCACCTCCAACTTCCCTCCTCTGCTGGCCTGGTCAACTTTAACTGCCATCCCCTGCAGGCTTGATCACCCCCAACTGCCTTCCCTTGCAGGCCTGGTCCCTGCCAACTGCCCTCTTCTGCTGGCCATCTTGTGGTGGCCATCTTGTGTCACTTTGGGGACAGCCACCTTGTGTGTTGGAGTGATGATCAATCTGCATATTACTCTTTTATTAGATAGGATAGAGGCCTGTTGCATGGGTGGGAGCCAGCTGTTTTTCCCTGAAGGATATCCTGGATTAGGGTGGGTGTTCCCTTGGGGCTTGGGGTGGCCTGGGCGAGGGGCCTGTGGTAGTTTGCAGGCCACCCACGCCCCCTGGCGACCCAAGAGTGGTCTGGGTATCTGGGATTTATTTATTTTCTACAGTTGAAACTTTGTAGCCTGGAGTGGAGCCAAGCCTACTGCTCCCACAGCCATTGAAATTTTGTTGCCTTAAGCGGAGGCCTCCACTAGCCAGGCTTTGTGGAAAGCTTGGCTTCCTCCATTGCCAGGGCAACCCAAGCCTCTCTTCTGCTCTCTCTGTGGCCATAGCCATCTTGGTTGGGTTAATTTGCATACTCGCTCTGATTAGCTGATGGGTGTGGTTGGTGGGCATGGCTTGTGGTTGTGGCAGAGGTGTGGCCAACTTGCATATTACTGTTTTATTAGAAAGGATGTTTTTATTGATTCCAGAGTGAGGGAGAGAGAGATAGGAACATCAATGATGAGAATCACTGATTGGCTGCCCCAACCCAGGCATGTGCCCTGGCCTGGAATCAAACTTGGACCTCCTTTTAAAAATATATATTAAAAAAAATAAAAAATTAATTAAAAAATATATATATTATTTCAGAGAGGAAGGGAGAGGGAAAGAGAGAGATGAGAGAGAATCATTGATCAGCTGCCTCCTATACATTGCCTAATGGGGACTGAGCCCACAACCTGGGCATGTAATCCTGACTGGAAATTGAACCGTGACCTGGTTTATAGGCAGACACTCAACCAGGCACTTCTTTTTCACTGTAGCTTCAGGCTTTTGGGCTCTCTTAAAACTATAAGACCTCTGAGTTTATTTTAGGTTGACCTCTTGCTCCTAGCATGGAAACTGCTGTTAGCCTCTTTTAGGGACTAAAAGGGGGGAAAAAACAGACTTTTCCATTCTGTAGTCTAGAAAAATGGATTCTACCCAGGGAGCCAAATGGAAAAACACACACACAAAAAAACTGATAGCAGATGGAGAAGTGCTCCTGCTTGCCTCCAGTGGGTATGACTGTGGTACATCACAGGGGAGCAGTTTGCTGAAGGGAGGGGAAAAAAGAGAAGGGATTACTAGTCATTTCTTTCTTTATATGTTTTTATTGATTTCAGAGAGAAACATCAATGATAAGAGAGAATCATGGCCTTCTTCACACCACCCCTAATCCCACTGAGGATCAAGCCCACAACCCAGGCATGTGCCCAGCCAGGAATAAAACCCTGACCTCCTGGTTCATAGGTCGATACTCAACCACTCAGCCACACCAGCCAGACGCTCGCTAATCAATTCTTGATTCTGAGTTGTGATCTCTACATTTAAGCTAAAAATTTGAATTGCTTTTGTATTTTAGTCCCTTCAGAACTTGAGTTCTCAGTATACAAAACTTTAAGTAAATTTGTACACATAATCATTTATTGTGCAGTTTGCCTGTTCATCTTCCTCACTCCTGAAGTTCCTGGATTCAGACAAGTAGAACTAAAAGACAAACCATGGTGTATGTCCTGACAAGTGGAGCCGAGGTTCACACCCCAACAAGCAACCTAATTGAAGGTTAGGGAACTGAAAACCTTGTTTTATTTCCAAAGAACTTTGATGTGTTTGCCCAGAGTCACTTTAACCTCTCTGATACTACATTTATCATCAAAGATAATGATATTCTGCAGGTGATTGCTGTGAAGAGACCATGAAAATTGAAAGCACATTGTTAGATGCAATTCACTACATGAAATTAAGGGCTGGTTACTGTCAGTCCATTTTATGTCCCCTATGATGGTGGTTGAGCTCCCTAAAGGGCAAGAACCATGTCTTATTGCCCAGCAGGCATAGCTCAGTGATTGAACATTGACCTATGAACCAGAAGGTCACGGTTCAATTCCTGGTCAGGCCATGTGCCCAGGTTGTAGGTTGGATCCCTAGTGTGGGACTTGCAGGAGGCAGCCAGTCAGTGATTCTCTCTCACCATTGATGTTTCTATCTCTCCCTCTCCCTTCCTCTCTGAAGTCAATAAAAATATATTTAAAAAATAAGTGTGTGTCTGGGGAGTGCAAAAACAAACTTCACAACATGTGGCCACTTTTTTTACATACATACTCTCAAAATGACTGTCACTTCTGTACATAGCTCCTTGTGATAAGACAACCTTCAGTTTTCCACCTGGACTGTTGGTTTTGACGGATTTGGGATTTGGGGTTGCCATGACACTGCAAGTTGTTAGATCACCAGCTCTCAGAGCTGCCACTTGCAGGGTTTTTTTGTTTGTTTGTTGATGCCAGAAAGTTTCATTCGATCCTATCCCTCACTGACAGTCTCCACTCAGCTGGCCAAGTCCCAGTCACTCACATGCAGGTTTTTTGCTGTGTTCTGTTTATATCCCATGCCCTGCCAGTATGGAAAGGAGAAGAAAGCCCAGCTTCTTGGGAATTCCCACCCTATTGTGATTTCCCAGCTTCTTTAAGAAGCATATTTTATCCCTGGCCTATAGTTTAGTTGATTAGAGCATCCTCCTAATGCACCAAGGTTTTGGGTTTGATCCTTGATTAGGAAACATATAAGAATCAAGCAATGAGTGCATAAATAAGTGGAACAGGTGAACGTGTCTCTCTCTTCTCTTCCCCTCCTCAAAAAGAAAAAAAAAAGCCCCACATGTTTTAAGTGTGTACACACACTCTAACAGAAGTCATGCCCTAACTGGTTTGACTCAGTAGAAAGAGCAACAGCCTTCAAATTGAAGAGTCCCAGGTTTGATTCCAGTCAAGGGCACATCACAGTGAGGGGTGTGCAGCAGGCAGCTGATCGATGATTCTCTCTCATTGATGTTTCTAACTCTCTATCCCTCTACTTTCCTCCCTGTAAAAAAATCAATAAAATATATTTAAAAAATAAGAGAGGGACACAAAAATGAATATAAGAAATTGGCTATGGTGCACAATCTATATCGGGTGACAGATACAAACTTTTAATATTTCTATTATTCTATAGTTGAAAAACCAGTTTCATACATACTAGTTCATTTATGTCTCAAAAGATGTTTGTTCTTATGCCAGTACCAGGCTGCTTTAATGGGGCTTTGTAGTATAGTTTGATATCAAGAATTATAATCCCTCCAACTTTGTTCTATTTCTAAAGATTGCTGAGGCTATTCAGGTTGGTTTATTTTTAGTTCCATATAAATTTTTGGAATACCTGTTCTACATCTGGGAAATAAGCCATTGGTATTTTAATGGGAATTGCATGGAATTTATAGATTGCTTTGGGTGGTATGGAGAGTTTAATTATGTTACCTTTTCCAATCATAAACACGGCGTATGCTTCCACTTATTTATATCTTCCTCTATTTTTTCTTCAATGTCCTATAACTTTCCAAGTACAGGTCTTTTACCTCCTTGATTAAACTTATTCCTAGGTACTTTATTTTGTATATTTCAGGAGTAAATGAGGTTGTTTTCTTAATTTCTCTTTCTGATAGTGCATTATCAGTGTATAAAAATATCACCTATTTTTTTTTTCTCACCAGAAGACATGTTTTCACTGATTTTAGAGAGAGAGAGGATGGGGGAAAGAGAAGAAACATGGGGATGAGTGTGCCTACTTGTACCAGCCAGACGGGTATGATTGGTTGCCTCTGGTATGCTCCAGCCACCAAGATCGAACTCCCAACCTAGGCATGTCCCCTGTTGCAGAAAACTGGAATAATCTAACCTTGCTCTGAGAGTTTGGAGTTACATTTATTTCTCACGGGTCCAGAGGAAAATGTTTCTCAAATTCTGGGCCCCAGCATGCAGAAATTTTCTCTGTTTATATGTTTTTACCTTCTTTGTCTCCCAAATATGGGATGTTTCCCACCCCTTTGCAAGTTCTTAAAGGGCTCCTATGTGCTGAGGCTTTGAGACCTCAACACAAGGCCTGGCCTGGTGCCAACACTGATAATTTTGTCCAGTGAAGGTTTAATGGCCTCTCTGGAGTGAGAATAGTCTCATTTTCCTTATTATTTAAGCAAGCAAACACAGAAGCTAATAGCAAGGTTAAAATTTCAAACAGCAGTTTGTTTGTTTGTTTGTTTATTTATTTATTTATTTATTTATTTTTAGCAGTTTTTATATAAGATGGGACACTTCATTCCCCACTGGTTTTATGTACATGAGACAATAACTCTTGGTTATTGTCAAGAAGGGAATTATATTTACCCCTGAGGACTATAATTTCAATTTTCTGTCTAATAAAGTTAGTTACTTATAACATAAGGGCCCAGAATGAGGGCCAGGAGTAATCTTTAGAAAGTCCTTAAAGTCTTAGACTCTATTTTTCTTGAGCTGCTTAAGCCGGGTGTGATGAAGCCAGGTTGGGATTCTGTTGACCTTGATTGCCGTAGTCCTTTCCAGGTAGAAGTCAGTCTTTATCCAAACACAGTCACCAGGATGGAAGGGATGAATTGGATCAGAAGTTGGTACAGGCGGATCGTCTCAGATGTGCTTCTGGATTGCTTCCTGGGTAGACTGTAAAGTCTGTAAGAACTTGAGTAAAGACTGGTTATGGATTTCGGCTTTTCTAGATTGGGTAGATCAAGGTCTGGAAGAGTCACTAGAATCGGTAGAGGCCCCACTAGTTTTAGGGCAGCCTCCCGGGCAGCTTCATCTGTGGCCCGGTTCCCTCTTGCTTCTGTGGAGACCCCTTACTTTGTAAATAGCACTATGTATGAGAGCCATTGTAAATGCGTATGTGCTATCAGTATAAATTGTTACTGATTTTTCTTTTGTCTACCAGAGAGCCTGAAACTGGGTGACTTGAGTATTTGACATCCAGTGCTCTCTAGTGTGTTCCAGAGTAAAGCCTCGACCACATGTGGGGCAGTTAATTTATTTGCTTTTTCCATAAGCATAGCTGTGGCTGCTACTGCCTGGAGGCAAGTATTTCATGCAAATGCAAAGGGGTCAAGTCTTTTGGACAAATAGGCTACTGACCTTCTCTAAGGGCTACGACTTTGGGTGAATACCTCTTTGGCTATGCCCCTTGTCTCACATACATAGAGATGGAAAGACTTAATTACACCTGGTAGTACTAGTTGGCCCATTGTCCTTGCTCTGCTTATGTCTGTCTAACTGCCTAATATATTACCTCAAGGATCCTGGCTGTGAATTCTTTCAGAAAATGGACGTTGAATTTCTTCTGTAGCTGCTTCATGCTGAGAAGGGACAGAGTTTTTCTCAGAGCCAGGAGATCCTTGCTGTCAGTCAGAGGGATGGTGAGGCCTCGTCACAGAAAGAGGTGGGCTTGTGACCTGGCAGAGACAAACTGTAACAAATAGTCTGGTGGAAGGGAAAGAAAACATTTCAGTTTTAATAACCTCTATTGAAATAGAATTTTTCTCCTTAAAATTACCTCTATGTTTATTAAAAGAGCCAAATCAAGACCAATTCACTTATTGTATTTAATTTGGCCTGATTATATGCATAAACACAACAAGAATGGTAACCAACTACCTTTACCAGAATTTCATGATTGAATCTTAGTGTGCCCTGTAGGGCTAGGAAGCCAAGCCATTCAGCTGCCATCCGGCCTTGCCTGCAGTATCTGCTGAGCTAGGTGAATCCCATACTTGCAGCGACTCCACCTGGACCCATATTCTAGGATTTGTTTTTAATTGTTCAGATTATTATATTTGTTTCACTTTTTTCCCTCTATAGCTCCCTCCACCCAGCTCAGTCATTTCTCCTCACAAGCACTTTACCCAACCCATCTTCAACTTAAAAATATTCATTTTCTCGCTGAAACCGGTTTGGCTCAGTGGATAGAGCATCGGCCTGTGGACTGAAGGACCCAGGTTCGATTCCGGTCAAGAGCATGTATCCTGGTTGTGGGCACATCCCCAGTATGGGGCGTGCAGGAGGCAGCTGATCGATGTCTCTCTCTCATCTATGTTTCTAACTCTCTATCCCTCTCCCTTCCTCTCTGTAAAAAAAAAATCAATAAAATATATTTTTAAAAAATATTCATTTTCTCATTTCACTTAGAATAAGATCCAAACCCATTCTCACAATGCAAAATCTACCTTTACATTTTTTTTCAGACCTCATTCTTCACATACACCCTGCTTTGTTTTCTTTCTGTCCCTCAAGCATTCCTGTCTCTTTCTTCCTCCAAAGCTTCTCCTATCTACCAGCAGTGTTTCTCTCTCTTCTTTTAGGGCTGCCTCCTCTGGATTCATTTATCACTGAAATGTTATTTCTTCAAATAGATTTTCAGTATCTTGCTCTCTCTCTTCTTCTAGGGCTTAGCAGACAGCCTTGGCTTCCAGTCAGCCCCGCCCTACGCAGTCCCTGGGCCTCAAGTGTCTCTTGGTAATCCCTGCAGCCGTCTCTGTGCACATGTGTGTGCGTGCCTCTAGAGTTCTGCCTTTCCAGTTCCCTTGTGCTCCGGGCCCCGTATGAGTCTGGGTCCCCAGGGTCTCGCCCGAAGTGGCATAGTTGGGAGGCTCTGTCTCCTGCCCACTAGAGAAAGCCAGTGGCACAATCAGCAGTCTGTCCTCTCTGTGTGTATTAGTGTGCGTTCCCTAGACTTCTGCCCTTTTGTGGCTCCCCTAAATTTCCATGCACTTCTCCCTTTTCACAGTCCAGACTCCTCCCATATGAGTCTTGCCCAAAACTGGGGTTCAATGCCATAGGATAAGGGGTTCCATGCAGTTGAGAGTTTCCGTCTCCCTCCCGCCAGAGGAAGCCAGTCAGGCACTATGGCGCCCACTCTCTCCATGTGCGTGTCACTGTACCTCAGCTTTTTGCAGCTCCTCTGGGTCTCCGTGAGCCCCTCTCTTTCCTTCTAGTTGTAGAATTTCCACTCAGCTAGCTTTCCTGTGGTTCTGGATGATGTCCGTTCTGTCTTTCAGTTGTAGTTTTGAAATTGTTGTGCAAGACAGCAGTTTAGGTGTTCACCTATGCCGCCATCTTGGTTTCTTCCCACCCTAGGTTTTAAGGCCCATCTCAGTAGTACTCCTACTCATTGCAGCCCAGAGTGCTTGAGGGTTCTGCAGGGACACAGAGGCGTCCTTATTGCTCCCCTTCTACTCTGACCAACCGCCAGTGATGACAAGGCATGGGCCTGACACTCCAGTGCCAGCCATTTTCAGGGCTCCCAAGCAGGATACCAGGCTTTTCCTTGGCACTCTTATTGCTTCAAGTCTTCAGAGTTCAGACAGGGCTCTTTAAAACATGATATACTAGTCAAAGTTTCTGGTCAATAAAACCACTATTGGAAACTGGTCTTATTGAATTTATGCAAAGAAATGTATTGCCATGATTTATTAAGCATTGCCAAATTTCACAGGAATTATATGAGAAAAATATACTGACCTGTTTTAAGATCTGATTTTCCTTGTCAGTCCTTTCTATGGATTCTTCAGAGTAATATAACTGTCTTCAAATGATAAGGAGAAATTGAAAATGTATCTATATTCAAGTAGACAATTATAGCTGTCCTTGTAGTAGGGCTTCCCCTACTTGACTTGTCCTTAAAATTTCATATGGTCTCTGGGAGGGGTGACATGCCTTCTGAGAAAGGACTAAGGGAGCTTTATTGCTTTCCAGGGTCTCATATGTCTCAGGACCTCACAGAGTCTAATTCTTAAAATAAAGGGCTAGTACTCACCACTTCCCTTTGTTCCAAATAGGCCTTCCCCATTTTCCTAAAGTTTTGTGTCACACCTGACATGGGTATGGCCACACAGGCCTGCAAGACAGTATACAGGCTGCCAACTGTCTTTCAATAAAGACCAAAATCAGATGGGTATTTTCCTTGTTCATTTGGGCACTTGCCCTTTTGGCAACTGCATTCAAATCTGTGAGGTTAATACAATATTATTAACACAATGAAGTATAATATTGGCACTGTGGCCACCTTAGGTAGCCAGATCTTCTGCTACTATATATGACACATGGTAGGGCTATACAAATATCTTAGTGAGATGACTAAGGTCTATTCTTGACCTTCTAACTAAAGCAAAATTGTCTTTGTCTTTATGGAGTCATGTCTATGAAGACGTAGGCATCATCTAAGTCTATTATACAGTTTTCTGCAGGCCACTGTCAGGGCTGTGCATGCTGGCCAGTTCTTTCTAGCCACAAACATGGCCTAATTTCTTAAAATTTATTCTGGCAGTGGAGAAAGTTGTTTTACTGTAACAGGCAGCTTAACCCCTATATAACTGGGCTTGGAAGTCTGCCTAGAAATCCATAAGTTTAACATGTGGGCTTAGATCCTTCTAACCCAACAGGGTCTTTGCCATCACTCAGTCAGACTCCTCTCTTGGTTAATCTCAAAGTCCTGAAGACTCCCGGGTCCAGGGAAAGTGCCTTTCCTTTGCTCTTTGACTTTAAGCTGCCAGTCCAAAACAGCCAGAGTTGCAGTTAGAAACAGCTTTGCATATTGCAAAGCGCTTCTGTGGCAGTGGCTTGGATATTAGGCCCCTCGTCTTCCCACCAGTCCCTTTTGTGGCAGAGCAGCGACCAGGCCTCTCCCAAGGGAGTGCACTGGAAAGGGATCTCAGTCCCTCCTCTTCCAGCAGCAACAGGTACTGAACCTTTTTAGTACATTTGCAAACAGGGAGCTTTCACTAGCTCTACCTGCTGCTTTTATAGATCCCAGGCTCCCTGCTCTATTCCTGGGGCTGCCAGAAGGCCAGTAGCAGTCACTGGCCTCTGGTTTAACTGTTGTAGCCAGCAAGCCAAAGGCCTAAGTCTTATATTGCTTGTTGTAAAATGCTCATTATACACTGGGCAGCAGCAGGCCAGCTCTAGTATCAGGTAAAAATCAACAAATACCTATCTCTCCCTGCTTCATGATTAACTGCCAACATACTCCCTCCTGTCTTTTCTGCATTAACCATTTGCTCTGTCCTGAAACAAGGCAAATGGTCTGAGATCCAGTATATTTAGGCTTTTTACATTAAAGAATACTTCTTTCTTTCTGTAACTGTTGTTTTTCCTCATATATTTTTTCCTGTTTATTTTAAGCCCTAGAGTATCTTAAACCTTCATTCTTTACTACTCTTGATTTCTGTGACCATTCCTGTTCCCCAGTACAGTTGCTTGTCTCCCTTTCCTATTGTGAGTCAGAGGAAGACAATTCCTGTACAGGAGAGAAATAGAAACAGTGGGAGTTTCAGAGAAAACTACAGACTACCGCTACAGTAGTGCTCCCTTTCAAAGGCTGAGGTCCAACCTGTGGAGAAAAATTACTCTTAGTCAGCCTGGAAAGATAAGGGTGTATAGAGAGATTTCTTGCGAACTGAAAGCCTGGATAGCCTCCTGAAAGAAAATATCTTTCATCCAGTTACAGATGCTATGGGACTCAGGATGAGCGAGGAAGGGAAAGACCAGGCTATGTCTTTATGAGGATCCTAATAACTGAAAACAGTAAGTTAAACAAAACATATAATTACGAAGACAAGAGACCACAAAAGACACATGTAAATAAATAAACACATTAATAATAACTAGCTTTAGTTCAGCCTTACGTTGGACTATGATGTCACAGGCAGGGACAGGGTCTGTACATCTCTCCACCCTGCAGAGCTATAAGCCCTGTCCCTGGAAGTCTCCGACCACCAAAGAGATAAGAAGCCATAAATAAAAGTTCTTTGTTCTTTGAAATGTCACAAATTTATGCCTTTAAATTAACCCTAGGACTTTAAAATTTAATATAGCAAATTCACAAATCAGAACAAATTGAAACCCTTACCTATATAAAATTAGAGAGAAATTTTTATTAGCTAAATGGGCTGATTCTCTCTCTGACAGAGAGCAAAAACTCAGAAAAAGAATTCCAGCAGCTGCTAAAGAGTTTTTTACTCTGTCACAGCAGGTCCACCCCATCCCTAAACAAATTAAACAATAGAAAGAGATCACAAATACTCTCCTGTGTACAGACAGAAGGCACAAAGTAGCTTTGGCCTCACACAGACCAGTTAATGAACAGATAATTATTCCAAAACAGACAAACATCCATACTCACAGATAAAGGAAACAAGGCCCAACTCCCCAAATGCCCTAGGACAGAATTCTCAACCAACATCTTGGTGAGAACCTACCAAAGGAGTTAAGACTGCGTCCAGTCCCCCTTCTCGGTAACAAATTGGCCAGTCTTACACACAAACAAACAGCAGAATGAACTCATAATTCCTTAATCGAATCCAAATTCACTCACCTCTAGAGTCACACATTTATATATTAGCTAGTCCAAGTTTTTTCTTCTACCAGTTTAAACAGTCCACCTGACACCAGATTCCTGATTAATTTACCTGGGGAAGCTACTGCTTCCGGGGAGGTGATCAAGCTCCCCCTTCCACTCATTGGAGTGGGCTGAACTGATGGGGCCCCTACCTTACAGATTCTGTCTATGTCCAGAAGTGTCTGTCCACTCTCTCCAGACGCGGCTGGGTCCTGCACTGAGGTCCGGGAGGGCCTGGAATCCCCCAGTTCAATTCTGCTAAATCAGCAGAGTGGTACCTCCCGGAGGCCTGTCCGGCTCCCCTGGGCCCCAAACCCAGTCCACTCACCAGAGGCTAAAAAGCCAAGTATGGGTTGGTTTTCCGGGTATCTCAGGGAACCAAAAATGTTACAGAAAACCGGAATAATCAAACCATGCTCAGAGAGTTTGGAGTTACATTTATTTCTCATGGGTCCAGAGGAAAATGTTTATCAAATTCTGGGCCCCAACATGCAGAAATTTTCTCTATATGTTTTTACCTTCTTTGTCTCCCAAATATGGGATGTTTCTCACCCCTTTGCAAGTTCTTAAAGGGCCCCTATATGCTGAAGCCTTGAGAGCTCAACCAAAGACCTGGCCTGGTGCCAGCACTGATAATTTTGTCCAGTGAAGGTTTAATGGCCTCTCTGAAGTGAGAATAGTCTCATTTTCCTTATTATTTAAGCAAGCAAGCATTTACAGAAGCCAATAGCAAGGTTAAAATTTCAAACAGCAGTTTTTAGATAAGATGGATACTTCACCCCCACTGGAAATCAAACTGGCAACCTTTTGGTGTACAGGACACTCCAACTGAGCCACTGGGGCAGGGCACCACCGGTTTCTGTATATTTATTTTGTATAAACATTCCTCATCTTGACCCCTCAATGCCTGGGCTTTTAAAGTATTTTTTAAAATTAATTTCAGAGAGGAAGAGAGAGAGAGAGAGAGAGAGAGAGAGAGAGAGAGAGAGAGAGAGA